>JAEIFJ010000399.1:0-242500 GCA_018903435.1 Leucophenga varia | reverse complement strand
TATTAGATCACAAAAAAAAATATATATATATATATGACAGCTGTATATTGACATTCATAAAATGTATATATTGTATATACATAAGTTATGCAGCTGCAGGTTGAGACAATTTTGAGTTTATTTTGCCAAATATTTACTCAATTTACAACTTATTATTTTTATACCCGTTACACATAGTGTAAAAGGGTTTTTATTTTGTTATAAAAAAAGTTAGTAACGGATGGAGGGAGCGTCGAAAACCCCAAAAAGTATATATATTCTTGATCAGCTCGACGAGACGAAACGATCTAGCCATGTCCGTCTGTTTGTTGCTATGTTTTTTTTGAAGAAATTTAAATTGGGGTAAATTTTATACTTAAGCTTTTCTCGGCAACGACTAGGTTAAGTTCGAAAATGAGTGCCACGCCCATTTTTAGGTATAGCTTATCGAAATTTTTTTTTCGATTTTTTTTTAAATAGTAATTATTTATGAATGTACTCGCTCCCAATTGGGTAAAAACATTTTTGGTCATCCAAGGGTCAAAACCAAGACGACACGCCCATGTAACGGGTATTTCAGCTTCGGTTCCACCGAAGTTAACGTTTTTCCTTGTTTTATTTTTCTTTTTTTGTATTTTAAAATTTTTTGTTTTAAATTTTTTTGTTTTAATTTTTTTCTTTCATTTTTTAAAATTTTTTTTTAAATTTAAAAAAACTTTTGTTTTCTTTAATTTTTAAATTTTTTTTTATTTATAAAATGTTTTTAATTGTTTTTAAATTTTTTTTTTATTTTTATTTATTATTGTTATTTTTTTATTTCTTATTTTTTTTATATATTTTTTTAAATTTATTTTTTTTACTATTTTTTTTTATTACTATTTTTTTTTATTTATTTGTCTATTTTTTATTTATAAATTTGCATTTCTTTATTTATTTTTTATTTATTTTTATTTATTTTTATTATTTATTTATTTTTATTTATTGTTTTTTAACTATTTATTATTTATTATATTTATTTTTTTGATTTATTTATTTTTTTTTAAATTATTTTTAATATTATTATTTTTTTATATATTTCTTGTTTATATATATTTTTTTTTTTTATTTATTTATTTATTTTTATTTATGATTTTTTTTTTTTTTTATTTATTTATTTTTTTTTTTTTTTTATTATTAATTTACTTATATTTTGTTATTTATAATTTTTTTTTTTAATTTTTTTTTTAATTTTTTTTTATAATTTTTTTTATAATTTTTTTTATAATTTTTTTTTTTAATTTTTTTTTTTTTTTTTTTATAATTTTTTTTTTATAATTTTTTTTTAATTTTTTTATAATTTTTTTTATAATTTTTTTTTATAATTTTTTTTATAATTTTTTTTTATAATTTTTTTTTTATAATTTTTTTTTAATAATTTTTTTTTTATAATTTTTTTTTATAATTTTTTTTTTACAATTTTTTTTTTTATAATTTTTTTATTTTATTTATAATTTTTTGTTTAATTTATAATTTTTTTATCTATTTTTTATTTATAATTTTTTTTACTTACATTTTTCTTTTATTTATTATTTTTTTATTTATTTATTTGTGATTCATAATTATGTAATTAAAATCTCAAGAAATCTATTTAGCCAAAACGCTAAGAATTGTTGATCTTCAAATTTTTAAGAAAATTTTTACGTGGCTCATTTCATCCCAATTACTTCAATTGAAAAAAAAAAGTTGATAAAACCATCGTTAAAGTCATTTTTTATTTATTTATTTTTTTTTTTTTTTTGTAGCAATGGCTTTTCTAAGAAAAATTATTTCTGTGGTTCACATCAGCCCACCTTTTTCAATTCAAATATTTTGAAAATCTCCACAAAAAAAAAAAAAAGAATAAATACCAATTTTAGTTGATATTCATTCATTTTTACATAAAATCTCTTATGTATCGAAAATTTTCTAGACAATCATCTACGAATATTTAATGTGGCTCACTACACCCTATCTGTTTTTAATAAAAATACAAAAAAAAAAAATATATGCTTTTGAAAACTTCAAGATAACCAAACAATTTAAGTGTTTTTGGCATGTTGCACATTTATTTCTAGATATATAATGCTAGTGTTTTACTTAACCCTACCTTACCTTAACCCTAACAAAAAAAAAACTATAAAATAAAAGTCGATTTGTTACTATTTCGCTACTATTATAGTTAACTAGTTGAAGGCTTTTAGTGAAGCTAATTATAATTTCGGCTCACTCTACCCCACCACTAAACTGGAAATTTTTGAGCAATATGGTATATTCTTGATGCCAAACCAAAAAAAAAAAAAAATCATATAAAATTAAATTCGTTCCAAAAATAGTACGAAATATGTGAGAAGGCTGATTTTAGTGTTGAGGTGAAAAATTTGTATGCCCTCCCAATGACTCTTCATATTATTGAGCCGAATGTGTCATCTTTAATATTTATTTTATTTAAATGGTTCGCGCTGGCGTTACTTGTCAAATTTATAACTTTTTCTTTCTTTTTTTTTTTTTTTTTTTTAAGAAAATTGCCAAAAATTCTTGAGCACACCTACACAAAATGCTGCTGCTAGCTGGCTGGCTGGCTCATCATAATATAGTCGTGTCTGCTTAATAGTCTAGTTGGGGTAAAGAACAACAAAAATGCAACAACTGTTCGTATAGATTTATGAAAATAATTTTAATTGCAACGAAACAAAAAATAACAAAAATTTCATTTTCAAGAACAACGAAATTATTATAATTTTTTTTTTTTTTTCTGCAACTTTTGAAAATCCGGAGTGCTGTGGATTATTTATTTATTTTTTTTTTTTGTGATATTTTTTCAACTTAAGACAAAAAGACTGACCATTTCATGTCAATAAAATTGACGATTATGCGCTTTTTTTTGTTCTGAAGCAGCATTCTTCTTTAGTGTCTTGCATTGTGATAAGACAAAGGGCAGCACAGCACAAGAAGCGGCACATTGTACTCGTCGTACTCGTGAATTCGCAGCTATTTAACAATATAAATGCCAAAATTTATGGTTTCTTTGTGCATTATTCTGCTTCGCTTTATATGAGTTGAAGATGATAGCTCTTCTCTGTCCAAAATGGCTTAAAACAACAACAAAATTGTTGCCATAAATATATTAACAAAATAAAGACAAGAAAAAAGAATACAAACAAAAAAAATTATTGTACATAAAATAAAAATAATAAAAAAAAAAAAAAAAAGAAAACAACGTTCCAAAACGTAAAAAAATATATATATAAATATTTGTTGTAATTTTATTTTCGGAAAAAATAGAAATACTAAATAGCAACATAATCAAAGTAACTTTAAAACTTGCATGAGTAGTATTGGTAATGGCAAATGAATCGACTCATTTCAAATTAATGTCAAAATTACTCTAAAAGATTGAAACAATTGGAATAGTGTTGATGCTGTTAAGCAGAGTGACTACAACACACAACATAAACTGCAGTAATATGTATAATAATATGTATAGACTAACACTAAACTGAAGAATATATCATATTGCTCAGAAATGTCCAGTAAAATGGTGGGATAGAGTGAGCCGAAATTATAATTAGCTTTAGTAAAAGCCTTTGACTACGATAGTTAACTATAATAGTAGCGAAATAGTAACAAATCGACTTTTGGTTTGAAGTTTTTTTTGTAAGGGTTAAGGTAGGGTGGGGTAAAGTGAAACACTTGCACAATATATACAATATATAGAAATAAATGTGCATTAAGAAAAAAAGCAGTTTAGTTCTTTAGTTATCTTGAAGATTTTTTTTTTATTAAAAAGAGATAGAGTGTTGTAAGCCACACGAAATATTCGTAGCTGTTTGCCTAGAAAATTTTCGAAACATAAGAGATTTTGTGTGAAAATGAATGAATATCAACTAAAATTGGTATTTAACATTTTTTTTTTTTTTTTTTTGTAGAGATTTTCAAAAATATTTTAATTCAAAAGGTAGGCTGATGTGAGCCACATAAATGATTATTCTTAGAAAAGTCATCGCAACAAAAGAAAAAGTGACCACTTTAATTTTTTTTTTTTTTTTTTTTTTTTGTTTTTTAATTAAAATAATTGGAATGTAATCGAGCCACGCTAAAATTTTTGTTAGAAATTTGATGATCAACAATTCTTAGCGTCTTGGAATTTTAGTCATATTTTAATGAAACAAATAAAAAAAGATTATAAAAAAAAATTATTAAAAAAAATTATTAAAAAAAAAATTATTAAAAAAAAAAATTTTAAAAAAAAAATCATAAAAAAAAATTGATTAAAAAAAAATTAAAAAATTTATAAAAAATTATAAAAAAAAAATTGTTTAAAAAAAATAAAAATAAGTTAAAAAAAGTAAAATAAATATAAATATAAAAAAATTAATAAATAAAATAAAAAAAAATTATAAAAAAATTAATAAAAAAAAAAATTATAAAAAAAAATTATTAAAAAAAAATTATTAAAAAAAAAAATTATTAAAAAAAAAAAAAAAAAAAAAAATTGATAAAAAAAAAAAAAAAAATATTAAAAAAATTATAAAAAAAAAATTATAAAAAAAAATTGTTTAAAAAAAGTAAAAAAAAAATATAAATATGAAAAAAAAATAAATATGAAAAAAAAAAATTAATAAATAAAATAAAAAAAAAAAAAAAAATTATAAAAAAAATTATAAATAAAAAAAAAAACAACCAAGAACGTTAACTTCGGAAGCACCGAAGCTCAAATACCCGCCACACGAAACTTTATTCATTTTCTTCAAAAGATAAAAAAAATAGAAGGTGAGTTTGTATGGGTCTATATGTTATAGTGGCTCGATCCTTGTCATATCGGAAGCATATTCATAGGATAACAGTAGAAGTGATTTTACACAGATTGGAGTGAACATAAATAAGAACTATTTTCAAACAAAATCTGAAAAATGGGCGCTTAGTTTGTATGGGAGTCATATCAAAAAATGGGCGTGGCACCTTTCTTTTGAAATTGGATGTCATTAGAAGTGCTTTTACCCTACATTGTAGTAAAAGCATTTATAAATAATAACTATTTTCATACAAAAAGTCGAAAAAAATGGTAAGTTTGCATGGGGGCAATATCTAAAAATGGGCGTGGCACCTTGGTTCTGACATACAAACTGCCTAGAAACACAGAAAGCTTAAGTTTAAAATTTCAGGTCAATATCTTTAAAACTTTCCGAGAAAAACGCATTGCAACAGACAGACGGACAGACAGACGGACATGGCTAAATCGATTCGTCTCGACGCGTCGAGCTGATCAATAATATATTTATTTTCCGATGCCTCCTTTAATGCGTTACAAACTTTCCGACAAACTGATAATACCCTTCACACTATGTGTGGCGGGTATAAAAAGGATTTACCATGCCGTTTTCTGCCTGTTACATAAATTTGCACAAACTTAATAAATATTTACTAATAAACCCCCGGGTAGTGGGTATTAAAAGTACAAAGATAAAACCTCGAAACAGTACCGAATTAAATTTTAAATCGTAAGTAATTTTTTTTTTTTTTTTTATTACACACACCGATAAATATTTTGCGATTTGTAATTATCCTCAATTAGCCTCAAAAATTTGTTATTTGTGAATTGTAAATTTCACTAAAATTTGTGCGATTTCGATTACGTTTTATTTTTTTTTTTTAATAAGTTGTCCAAGTGTCACAGAAATCTCCTAACGATTTGATAGAGTTTTAGTAAAATACAAACACCTTTGAATGATTTTATTTTAGAGAGATTTACAAAATGAACGACGAAAGATTTATTCCAAATCTCTCATCAACGTCTTAATTGCGTCAGAATTAAGTAATATTATCAATAAACATTAAAAACTCTTCCAGTTAAAATTAACAATAATTTCTAAGTATTACGCCGTTTATTACTAAATATAAAGTTTTTTTTTATCGATTAAGAATAAAGCAAATAGTTTCATATTAATTGCAAAATTACCATAAAAGTTAAATTGTGATGGCTTAGTATGAAAAATGCGTCATGTGTGTATATTTTATTTTCTTTATAAATAAATAAATATATTTATTTATTTATACATATTTATGTTGCCAATCAGAAGTAGTAGCAGAAATATAAAGCATTATGACATAAAAAAAAAAATATAAATTTAATAAGATTATTTCACATATTCGTCGTACGTTGACAAAATGATGTCAATAATAATAATAAAAAAATAATAATAATAATGATGATGATCTATCGATCATACAGTTGACATCTATTATGCTGAACATCATAATGATGTTCATTTGAGCAGCAATAATAATGATAATGATGACGACAGCATATGGAACAACGATTTATTTCATTCGAGTAAGAAAAAAACTTGTTTATATACATTTAAAGCAGTTAGGTAGTTCTCTCTCTTTTATATAGTTTATATTTTTTTTTTTTTGTTGAGGCATTAAATTGTACATATAAAAACTTTAACTATTTTGCAACGGTTGCCCTGGTTTTATTTTATTTTTTTTTTTTTTTTTTGTTCTTTGAAATTAGGTGAAATTTTTTTAACAGATTTTTTTTTTTAAAATTAGTAAACACTCTAATAGGCATGACATATTGTATTAAAAAAAAAAAAAAAAAACTAATAACATAAGCATGACTTCACCGATTTCATTCAACTTTTTTTTTCTTATACTTCGTAGAAGTTTGTTCAAAAATAAAAATTTATAAAATTGTGCAGAAAATTGAGAAATTTCTAAAAAAAAAAAAAAAAACTTTTGCTGCCTAAAAAATCCCAGAAATAATAGTTCAAAAAACACCAGGGCTGCAAATCGTGTTTCGATCCTTTGCGCTGAACCATGAACGAAACTAGTTCTTCTAAGAAAACGCATATGAATGGTAAAAGTGGTACAGTTCGAACCGGTTCTCTATTTCTTTGAAATAAATTTATTTTAAATATTATTTTAGAGTATTTTTGGAGTGTATACATAAAAATGGACGTGAACCCTTGGTATTGATCGATGGAATAATGCGTAAACAGCAAAATTTAAGCAGAATTAAGGAGAAATCATCGAAAATATAGATCTTTCAGTCCATGAAGTGGCCACCGCAATCTGCAATCTCCAGACATGAAAGTCTATGGAGCCATTTTAACCGCAGCTTGCGAAATATGCGGTTCCGCCGAGTAGTGTGATGGAGCTGTGGGAGAGGACCAAAAACGTTTGGCACGCGATTCCTCCTGAAATGGTGCGATGCAACACCTTAAGTATGCCAAATCGCATAGATGAACTTAAAAAAAAAATCAAGAGGTCTGTGGATCCTTTATTAAAAAATGTTCAATAAAAATATTTGTTTAAAAATAACCAAAGTGCAAAACTGTAACATTTGACTCTTCTTACACTTTGCCATGGCATTCCTCTTCTAGCTTATCAAATGACTTCAAAATTTTTGGAAAAGAGAGCCAAATATTGTCACGTTAATTTGTAGAGATTTTTATTTTGCAAATCGAACGAGAGATTTCATTCAAAAATAAATCTCAGGGATTATAACATTAAATAAATAACGCTACAGTTAAAAAAAAAAAAATTTGGGACAAAGCATTTTAACATTTTTAAAAATAAATATTTATCAAAAGTGTTGTATTAAGTTTTATATTAAAAATGAGTGAATTATTTGCTGCAAATGAGTGCACTCATTTCAATAAAATGAGTAAAAAAAACTAAAGGAATAAAATGAGAATGAAACAATGCATAAATAAAACGTTTATGCTCTTTTGTAGATTTTTTTTTGAATAAATAAATATTTAAATTCATTTATTTTAATTATTTTTTTTTTTGCTGGTTGACCCTGTGAGCATTTATTTCGTTGTTAATTGATTTTTTTTTTTTTTTTTGTTTAATTATTTTTAAAATTGTTACCAATTGGAATTTTAATTTTGAATGCGTTACGCATGCATGTTGTGTACACACACACACACACAAAAACAAGTTTGCAGTTTGTGACAAAGTTTGACAATAAAAAGAAATAAATAAATAAATAAATATAAGAAGAGCGTGAGAAGAGACAAAAATATTTGTGCAATTTTAAGCAAAAACTACAACAAAAAAAAAACAAAAAAAAACCTTTTGCTTAGCTCATTTTTTTTATTTTACTCTAATTAATTATAATTTATTTACTTATTTTGATTTTTACTCGAACACGTTTCGGTGATTTTTTTTTTTTTTATTTTTTATTAAAAAAAAAACTGGTTTTCAAAAAAAAAAAATTTGTATTTTATTTTACGAAAAAATTCTCCTTTAGCGCTTTTTGGGGCAACTTGGTTGGTAATTTATGCCAGACGACGACAAATTTAATTGCTCAAATTCATTGCTAAGGGACAACAACAACAACAAGGACGCAACAGTCTAGACTTTGTATTTTTCAATGAGCGATTTAAGGTTGTTGAAACATGTAAGACTACATAGATACATATGTAGTATGAAGTGAATCACTTGAAAGATTTGTATAATAAGTCTTCAACTTAAAAGTCTAGTTGCGTCTAGAGTTTGTTAAAAGAAAAAGCAAACGTTTGCCCAAAATAACTGTCAAATATTTCGCTTTTGAAGTTTGAAACTTTTAAATGGCTTACTTCATACCACACAACTTATGCTATTTATTTATTTATACGTCCGTACATCTGTCTGTCTGTCTGTCTGTATTTCTCAGCTTGCTAATTTATCTAAATATAAAATAAGATTATTTTTTTTTTACTTACCAAAAGTCCAGTTTCAACATTTGGTATTAAAATGATTTTCGAACCATCCATTAAATTATGATCTCTCAATGTGCCATCTTGTAGTTCTCTGTAAGAGTTCGAAACAAACAAAAAAAAAAATACATTTAGTAAATTATTACAAATTAAACAAAAAAAAAAAATAAATATTTAATTAAATAAATTAAATTGTTTTTTTTATAAGCTTAAAAAAAGTGTTTTACATTTTTTTCTTTTTTTTTTTTTTTTTATATTTGCTGACACGTGTCGCATAAACAAATATGAAACAGAAATAAAAATAATTTTTACTAAAACAATGCTATATTAACTACAATAAATAAGGAAATGTTTATTTAAATTTAAAAAAAAAAAAAAAAAAATTCTGACAAGAAAATTTCTCTAAAGATAAAAACTAACAAGCCACTCGACAATCGACTCTATAAACACTGTGAGACAAACGAGTACTATTAGAGTTTTTCACACTATCGATTCTATTCAGTTGTCACTAATAGAATGTAGTATTTGTGTACTATGTTATGTGCACGGTGTAAACGGGTTTCGTAATATTTACAGTAATCATAGTATTCACTGTACTCAGAGTATTCATAGTATTTACAGTGTGCACAGTGTTAAGATTGTTGTTCATAGTGTTTAAAGTGTGCACAGTGTTAAGAATGTTAACAGTGTTTAAAGTATTCATAGTATTCGCAGTGTAAAGAATGTTTATAGTATTCAAGGTGTACACAGTATGTACCGTGTTGAGAGTGTTTACAGTATTCTGAGTGTTCATTGTTTTCAGAGTGTTCACAGTGCTAAGAGTGTTCACAGTGCTGTTTAAAGTAATCAAGGTGTACACAGTATTCACAGCGTGTACAGTGTTAAGAATGTTTACAGTATTCTGAGTGTTCATTGTTTTCAGAGTGTTCACAGTGCTAAGAGTGTTCACAGTGCTGTTTAAAGTATTCACAGTATTCGCAGTGTTAAGAGTGTTTTCAGTACTCAGAGTGTTCACAGTATTAAGGGTGTTCACAGTGCTAAGAGTGTGCACAGTATTCAGAGTATGCACAGTGTTCAGAATATTGCGCACACTATTGTGCATAGCGTTAAATTCTAAACAACAAAACATTAACACCCTGTTTCAATAGAACAAATACCCTGTTGCTGTAACATTCTTAGACAATTTCCGTTTCAATTCCATTAATTCCTGGTACAACAAAAAAATTTGAAAAGTTTTAAAAGCACGTCTAATTAATAATAAAAAAAAAATACTATAAATGATAATAAGAAATAGTTTATACAACAACAACAAACATATTAGTCCAAAAAAAAAAAACACAATGCCAAATTGTCACTGTTTGTCACTTGCATTTTTAATGAATTTTAATGAAGATATTTTATTTATTTTTTTTTTTTTATATATTTTTCTGTTTCTTCATGCTACTTATTTGTATATTGGAATGTTGTTTTTTTTTTTTTTTTGTTTCACTTTTCGAGTTTAACTTGCGACATTTCGAAATTTAAAATGAAATTCGATAGCAAAATTTTAAAAAGCTTAAAATGCAGCAGCAAAAGCAAATAAATACAAGCAAGCAGCAAGCAAGGCAATGACATTTATTTATGAAGCGTTTTGTTTTGTTGTTGTGTCGTATGAATAAAAAAAAAAAAAAGTATAAAATTAAATTATTTTTTTTTTTTATTTATAATAAAAAATAAAACTTGTATTTTTTATATTTTCAATAAACAAACTAGACTACTAAATTTAATAAATCGATTGATTCTATGCAGCATTTTTGATCAAAAAAAAAAATTGCTTCTTTTTTAATTTTTTTAAATTTATTTATTTAATTTTTTTTCCGTAGTATTAATTTTGTTTATATTTGCTATTTAAGCAATTTTAATTTTTTTTAACACCTGCAATGCAAATACAATAAAAAAAAAAAAATTTAATTAAGCTTAAAAAGTGTCAACAACGTTTAAACTTTTGACTCCACTCAAAGCAGAAATGCAACAACAGAAACCGTAAAATAAATAAAAAAAAAAAAATAAAAAGAAACAAAATTTATACAAAAAATTGTAAATGTTTAAATAAAAAAAAAAAAAACAAAATAAGCGTAAAATAAATTCGCTGGCGTGAAATAAAAAAAAAAAAAAAATAAATAAATAAACAAAAAAAAAGTAAAATTAAAAGTTGGTTGCACTTCAATTTTATTTTTTTTTTTTTTTTTTTGTGGTTTTTGCATTTATTTTAGGCAAAAAAAAAAAAAACGGAAACGTAGCTCACTTTTTAATAAATATGACAGCTTTTCAATTATTTCACCATGGTGAAATTCTTAACAAATAAGCTGTAGTATTCCGACACACACTTCTCTCTCTCTCTCTCTTTCTTAAGACAAAAACTCTAACAACAGCAAAATGCTCTAGAAAAAGAGAACAAATGTGTTGTAATTAAAATAAAAGAGAGCTATATTATTTGCAATACTGCACCTTGTTAGTTAATTCAACATTAAAAAATCGATAAAAAAAAAAAATAAGTGTTCAGGGCTGAATCTGAATCAAATTCTTTTACCAATAAATGAAGCCAACAGCCAAATCAAAAGTAACAAATTGTATAAGGTGATGTATTACAACACTCCAGCATTTTCGAAAACCCTTTTTTTTTGATTGGCTTAAAAAATAGTTTAAACCGACTAGAATAGAAGGTAAAACTTAATTTTTGAGAGACCCACCACCCAAACGCCTCAGAGCGACCTCTGTTGAACAGTGCTTTGCTGTAGACTCTTACAGGTGTCGTTCAGGTAGATTTTGCCAAACTCACACAAATGGAAAGAAAGTCTTAGAACTTGCATCGCTGTATGCAGTTTCTACGATTGACTGACAAGTCTTTTACCTATTATGGGTGTTCTAGGCATGAATATTGGTGTCGAGGCCTACAAGCAAACTGAGTTTTTCCTGACCGATGCTGCAAAAGAGGTGCCTCTGGCCAAACATGTCTGAGAAGGATGCCACAGCTTTTTTTTTTTCTAAAAATTTTTGGTTCTTTTACCCTAAAGCTCGTCTTTCTATTACCATTCCTTACTGGTTAAAAAGAAAAACAGGATGACGAAAATCGAAGTCTGCTGCGGAGTTACCCCTTAAGTTCATATGCACCTAACGATTACAGGGTATTCAAAAATGTGTCATTTCCTATTTACTGCTATGTTTTCTCTTTCGCATTTATGCTTGTGTGTTGAACTTAAGCATAAGAACATCATCACCACCACCACCATATCTTACATAAAGTGTGGTGAATTACATAAATATGTACAACGCTTTGCATAGAACATGAGAAAACCTGTTGGAATGAGTTAAAATAAATCTAACAGAAAAATTGAAGCCAGTCTGTAAAGCGTTAACAGAAACAATAACAGCAACAAAAATTTATGCTAAATCGCTGCTGCTGCTGCTGCTGCTGCTGCTTTGTTGAATTTATAAATAAAAAAAAAAAAAAAAAAGGAGCAGCATAAAGTATAAAATCAATGAAAATACAAAAATCTATTTATAAACTTTATTAAATAATTAACATTTTTTTTTTTTTTGGTTAGCAACTAAAGAAAAATTAAATAACAAACAAAAAATTCCATAGCAGCCAACGAGAGAAAGCTGTAAAAGCACAAAGAGAGTCACATTTGGTATGCAAGAAACAAGTACAAAAAATAACAACAACAAAATGAGCACAACTAACGGAAGATAACAGGGAAACGCGCTTAAACCTGAAGGAAAAGTAATAAAAGCAATAAAAAAAAAAATAAATAAATAAATAAAAGAAGCAAAAAGCTGCACAGCAGCAACAGCAAAGAGCGTGGAGAAAAAAAAAAAGGAAGTGTATGCAACATAAATGTAGAAGTACAAGTAGAGTGAAGAAGAGAAGAGAAGAATGCAACACAACTTTATCTTGCCTTTCACTGGCAACAATTTAACAAAAACAAAAAGAAAAGAAAAACAGATAAGGAAACAAACAAAAAGGCAAAAAAAAAAAATTGTTAACATAAAAAAAAAAAAAAAAAACATAATGGCCGACAGATAACAAAAAACTATGCAATCAAAGAAAAGAAAATAAAATAATATAAATAACGTAATCAAACAAAGAAGATAATAACTTAAAAACTTCAATGTGTGTGTGTTGTGTGTGTGAAATAAATTAAAACAAAACGTAGCAGCATAAATTTAGCAACTTTGTTTAAAAAACAAAAGCAATACAGCAACAAAAGCAGCAAACACTCTTCCTTAATATGTTTGCTCTCTCTCTCTCGTACTATGTATGTATGTATCTATATTCACCACACATGTACATATCATATAAACTAAACTTAAAAAAAAAAAAAAAAAAAACATGCGGGCCGGCAGCAAGTCATAAACCAATACGAATACGAAAAGTTAAAAAAAAAAAATAATAGTTACACTGCGCTGCAAATTCAAACTTCAAAATATGAAGCTGTAGTATTCCGCAGCTTTCTCTTTCTACTATGCTTACATATTTTAGAAAGTATCAAATTAAACTGTAGTTAGAAGCATAGAGAAAATATATTTAACTCGCTCGCTCGCTCTCTCTCTCTCGCCTTCTAACTATGTTAGCAAACAGTGACGAAATACTACACCTAGTATAATTGCAACATGTGGAATCTGAATTCGAAAGTCTTTTAGCTCTAAACAACATGTTTAGGGCCTTATTATAAAGAACAAAAATAATGAGTTCGTTTAGAGACCGATTTCAGCAAACAAAGCGAGCATTTGAAGTACATTTTTGAATCCATGTTATGTAATTTTCGAAATCAAAATCGCGCTCTGAATCACTTCGAAAACACACAACAGCATCCATAGTTTTATTTCTGTAATATGTGTAATGTGTGAAATCACCGCAAATTGTGCGTCTGCTAATGAGAATGATGCTGACGACGATGATGATGATGATGATGCCATATGCAATACAACAATAAAAACTAAAATTTTAACAAAAAGCTACGCCATCAAACGATTGCATCAGCATCAGCGATGATGTACAGTGGTTCTTTCTGCTATAGAGCTTAAAAACTAGAGAGAGATGGGCTTCGGAGTCCGGGAATACGTGGATTCGAGTGTTTTCATTGATTCCATAGGGTACCCAGCTTGTTTGATTTTTTTTTTTTTTTTTTCATTTCTTCACATATTTCAAAGGGTTTTAGCCAAAACTTTAGTGAAAGTGTTTTCGGTGCCACCCCTAATATTGCATGTTAAACATTTTTGAGAAAACAACATGGATTGTCTGTTGTGTATTTAAATTATTTGAAAATATTTTAAAATTGTATTAAACTCATAGAATTTGTTTTATTGAATTTATGCTTTTTGAAGAAGTCAACAATAAAACGCAATATTTGAACCACTGTGCCGCCTTTAATGCTACACAGCACATGGTAGACGTGTGGTGAACATGATTGGTGGTGAATATGCTAAAAGCTAAGAGTAAAAAAAATGTAAAAAGAGAAATACAGATACAGAAAGAGAAAGAGAGAGGAGTATGTGAGTGAATGAGTGAGTGAGTGAAGCTTCCATAATTGCGTGTTACGTTTTAAACGATGCGGTAATCAAAGTGGCAAACACAACAAAAAAAAAAAAAAAAAAAACAACAACAAAATACACACACAGATTGATTGATTGATAAGATTTGCTAGTTGGCTCAGGCAGCAGGCAAGCAGCAAAAGAAGCAGTTATGCGCGCGCGCGTTAAAGCGCATAAAATGCGTTGCGCTTTTTTGGATTCTTTTTTTTTGTCATGGTTTTTGTTGTTGCTTTTGTTTTTGTGCGTTGAAACATAAAATTTGTATCTTTGTTGTTGCATTAAATTTGGGTCAAAATGTAATCTTTTTTTTTCAATAATTTTTGAAAAGTTGTCGTCAGTTGGTCTCTTTTTGTTTTTTCTTATTTTCGTCTCGAAAAAATTAAAGTAATCAAAATTATTCTTTTTTTTAAAAATTTTCCTAATTTATTTTTTTCTTAATTTTTTAAAAAAGCAAACAAAGTAAAACTTTTAGTCAATGCCGCGGCAACCGGTAACAATGAATACACACACACACACACACGCATATATACACCAAACAAAGTCAAAGCAAACAAAGTAAAACGCAACTAACAGCAGCAAATACAAACGCAAAGTCAAACAAAAAAAAAACAAAAGCAAAAGCAAATTGAACCAAAAAAAAAAAAAAAAAACAAATTGAACAACAAAGAAAAAAAACAACGATCAAATCCAAACAAAGCCAACTATTCAAACAAACTAAATTGCGTAAGAGCGAAAAAGCAACATAAAACAAATAGAGAGCAGCGCGTTTTAGAAGAGAATAAAATTAAAAGAGCAAAAAAAAAAAAAAAAAGCAGACAGGTTGGTTTTAATATTTTTTTTTTTTTATTTTTTTTTTTTTAAATTGATGCTGCAGAAAAATTAAAAAAAAAAAAAACAAAAACAAAAAAGAGCGAGCACATAAAGCAGCTTTTTAGCTAATTATGCTAAACAAAAACAACAACAAAAGCAATGAATAAACAAAGAAATTATGCAAAAAAAAAAAGAAAACAAGAGAACAACAAATTAACTGCAAAAACAACAACAAGAGCAAAACATTTATTGATGCAGCCAGCCAGCCAGCAGCCAGCAAACGCATACAAACAAATTATGCAAGTGCAACAGAGAGAGTGTGAGGCTGAGAGAGCATGCATAATTTTACAAAAAAAAAAAAAAAAAGAGAAAGAGCATAAAAAGTTTTTTTATATGTGTAATTAAAGTAGCCTAAGCTTTGTTTGGACAAAAACTGTTACTGCTGCTGCTTTATGCGAGGGCTAATTGTTATATATTTAAGTTATTTCGAAACAAAATAAATTAAAGTTTTCAAACAGAAAGATTTTTTTATGTGTTTTTGTGGAGGGTTTTTTTTTTTTATTTTGTCAGAAAATTTGTAACGCATTAAAGGAGACATCGTACACACAAAAAAAAAAATTAATCGAGTTTCGGTTTTATAACTCAAACCATTACATACATATGACCCAGGGCTGCAAAACGGTTTTGAACAGAATTGGTTTTTGAACCGATTCACAGCATTTTAAAAACGTTTGCTTTGAACCAAGAACGGAACCAGTTATTCTAAAAAAAAAAAATGGTTTTGAACTAAAAAAGCGAACCATTTAAGCGAAAAAAGTGGTTCGGTTTGAACAGATACACCATTTCTTTGAAAGAAATGTAAATGAAATAGATGCTCATATCAAGTAGGCAAAATTGTATTAGTTGAAGTGACTTAACATTTATTTAAAAGAACCGAAACCTTGGTTCGACACTGACTAAAAACCAATTAATGAACCGAAGGTATTGCGAACCACTGAACCGAACCACTGCCAATTTTTTAGTGGTTTGCAGCAGCCCTGATATTATCGCTGTTTGTTGTGAAGCCGTTGCTAAGAACTATTTTCTTTAATATTAATTTTTTTTTTTTTTCAATTCAAAAACGTTTTTTGCAGGTTCGATTTGGGTTCACATACGGTTTTGATAGAGTTTCGGATTATATTCGGTTTAGTTTTTGTCGGACGGATACAGTGTTTAAATGTTTCGGTTTGGATCCCCAAATATTCTCTAAATATTTTCTAATTATTTTTAAAACCACCCTCATGTATGTATGTATGTATGAGAAAAAAAAACCAAATGGCGAGGAAATGATGTTAAACGAGTTGTGATATGATGATGATGATAATGATGATGTTAAAGTTTTAATATAATAGAAATGCTGTGCATACATACAAACTTACACCGGCAGTATACACACAAATACACATACATACATATGTATATCTAAAAAAAAAAAAAAAAACGTGCTTTTTTTGTGACTCTTACTTCATATCTGTGCTTCTTTTTACAGCTGACTATGACTGCCAGTGCAACAGAAAACACAAAAAATATGTAAAAAAAAAAAAAAAAAATAGAAATTTTCAAACCGATTCCTAGCACACACACACAAACACAAAATAAAACAGGCAACAACTACAACAATCGGTAACACAGACACATAAGCGTGTACTCATTCTTCTTGTACTCCCACTCGGACGATTATGTGTGGTGAATTTAGTACAAAATAAAATTCCCTATGGCAATGCTTTAAGCCAAAAAAAGTGACGACGTTTTAAGGAAGAGCATAAAATGCAGGTTGAGACACTATATTCGAGAACTACATACGCCACGTTTAATTTCTGCCACAAGTAAGGCCAAAGATGTTTCACTTTAAAATTGATTTTTGTGTTTTTAAAGCCACAGTAAATCGCTTCTCAGTAAATAAAAGTCAGCGTACTGTGTTGAGTTTTAAACAATTTTCTAAGTGGTGGTGTGGTGAACTGTGGTGAAATTGAATTTTGTTTTTTTTTATATTAAAGCTTTAAATTTTGATAAAAAAAAAGAACGTGTTACGTACATACATAGTATATATGTATCTGTATGTATCAAATTGACCAAAGCCTGAATATATTAAACGCCGGAAACAAGTGAAATAGAAAATATGTAAGAGGGGGGGGGAGAAAATTTCATATAAAAGCCGACTACGAAGATTGCAAAGTCGTTTGTTCTTTACGCAGCAATGCCTTTTATATAATGACCAAAAAAGTAGAAAATAGTCATAAAATTCCACCACCGTCAGATATACCAGACGACAACGACGACGACGACGAGATACACTCAATTGAGACTGTGGCTGAGATTTTGAGATTGTGTGTGTGTGTGTGCATGTGTTTTACAATGATTGTCCATGAGTAAATTATCATCATGTTTTACAGGATACACATGCAGCATACCACATCATTGCAGTAAATCAGGATAAAGAAAGAAGCGCAACAGCAACAAATTTATACATGAGTGGGAGAGAGAGAATGTACATAATAAAAAAGAGATAGCTAGATATAGATATATAGAGATAGAGAGTTTAGAACGTTGGGGTTGCGTCGTACCGGCAAATAGATACATACATATATGTACGCCTTGAACGAGCGCAAGACGTATAAAATTCTATAAACAAAAGAAAAAAAAGAAAACCAAAAAAAGGAAAAAGGAAAACAGCGCTGTTATTTGTATAGGCCGTAAAATTCCACCACCAATATAAAGTGTAGCACAAAAAAGCCACAGTCATCACCGCCGACACTACTACCAACGCCACCACCACCACCACCACCAAAGATATGGTGCAGCAATAGATTTGACGTCTCATCAAGCAGCAAACCTATAAAGTTACTACAACAACCACCGACCGCCGTTGTGTGTGCGTCTGTGTTACTTTAAGAAAAATTGTATTTTATTTAACTTAAGAAATACTAAATGGATAACTCTCTATATATATATATATATCAAAACAGTTGACAGCTCTGTACAATTAAAGATAAGTTAGCAGCTTCGTACGTAACTAGTTAAATGTACACAAACGAATTTGAAAAAAAAAAAACTTAATGGAACCTTAACCATTAAAATATGTGTTTAATTAAATAATTTTTTGAATACAATTTGTCGTGCATTTGGAAATAATAAAAAATTCCAAAACTGGTCTTTAATACAGTCTTCGAGATAATCGAAACGAACAGACGATCAAGGGCTTCTAATAGTTATATTATAGGCGTTCGGATAAAATATTAAACACGTTGGGATAATATACTAACCGTGTTCTGATAAAACACTATACGCGTTCAAATAAAATATTATACCCGCTCGAATATCCGCGTTCGGATAAAATGCTATACGCGTTCGGATAAAATACTATACGCGTTCGGATAAAATGTTATACGCCTTCGGATAAAATACTATACGCGTTCGGATAAAATATTATACGCGTTCAAAAAAAAAAATCTTATCCCCGCTCGAATATCCTCGTTCGGATAAAATACTATACGCGTTCGGATAAAATGTTATACGCCTTCGGATGAAATGTTATACTCTGTTTCAAAATGTTTTGATAGATCCAATAAGTAAATATTGGATTAAAATAGGAAATTGCGTCAATTGTACATTATCCGATTTATCCGATAATGATTTTAAACTGCTAACTATAAAGAAAACATTAATGATTAATTTTTAAATTGGCGAATTAAAGCACATTTTCAGTTTGAAGTTTTTTTTCAACTTACATGCTTAAAAAAATCATCAAAAAATTAAAGTTACTTAAGAATAACTTGCTGATCTTTAATGGGTTAAGAATTCAAACAGTTCGAAATACAACAAACACAAACAGAAGCAGCCGAAACAAGCAACAACAACAAAAAGAATAAAAAGAAACACAAAAAATCAGCAAACAAAAAAAATATTTTAAACAGCAAAAAAAAAAAAAAGAGAGAGAGATATTATAAAAATAACGGCGTTAAGCAACACAAAATAAATACATACAGACAGACGGACGGATAACTAGAAGAATAATAACAAGGAAAAGTTTTAACTTCGGTGTTGAAGCCGAAGCTGCAATACACATCGCACGATGATTAACTTTTCTTAAATATGTGCGTTCGGTTTGTATGGCGCGAATGACAGACAGACGGACATGGCTTGATCGACTCGTCTCGTCGAACTGAATATACCCGTTGAGAGCGAACAAAAAGTACAACAAATAAATCAGGCCAAAAAGCAATCAAAGCCATGTGCGCTTACACAAAAAAAAAAAAACAAAAAAAAAAAACGGTTAAAAATATAGCGGCAAAGAACCAGAAATTAAACTGAGAGAAAGAGCGCCGCTTGAATAGAGTCTTAAGTTTTAAGCTGAGAAAACTAACGATCGATGAGTAGAATAATGCCTATAGCGGGAGGGTTTGTGTGGGACTATAAACAAATAAAAACAAGAAAGAACGCTGAAGTCGAGTATGCTTGACTGCAAGATACCCTTTACCTAATCTTTATGAACCTTAAGATCGGTTCAATTTTACTACCATACCTTATTGAATTGAATTTTTATACAAAAACCTAAAAAATCGGTTATATCTTTGTATGGGGGCTATAACCAAAATTTTGTTGGACCATCCCATATTGGTCTATTTCATTGCGACTATCCTAGGCATAATTTATACTAAATTTAGAAATCCTGGAATAAGAAATTTGGGGACATTGATGGGGCCTATACCTTAAATTTGATTGGTTCCACCCATATTGGAATATTTCATTGGGCCTATCATAGACATAACTTATACCAAATTAAGACTTCCTAGAACAAGAAACAAAAACGTTTTTATGCAAAAACCCACAATTTTGGGTTAGATTTGTATAGGGGGTACCCCTTAAAATGGGGCTAGAGAAAAACAGTTTGCAAGTGCACACTTGACTTGGCTTAGGAGAGCTAAGTTTCAAATATGGTGGCCCTATCTCTTATAGTCTCCGAGATAATCTCTCTCACTCTGTAGATAGCAGGACAGCAGGACAGACAAATATAGCTAGTTCGACTCCGCTTCCAATGCTGATCAAGAATATATATATGTACATTATAGGGTCTATCTAGCCTCCTGCTTCTTATCTGTTACAGTATAAAAAACTTACCCTTTGGGCACAGAAGGTATAAAAAGAAATGGCGCACTAAAAAAAGTACAAAAAAAAAAAAAAAAAAAAAAAGGTTTTCTCAGCAACAAATATTTTGTACTACATGCATGTGAAAACCAAGGTGCCAAGCCCATTTTTTAGGTAAAGAACCCATACAAAAACCCACCGCAATTTAAGACCACTCTCAACGCTTATATAACCTGCTTGTCTTATACATTTCAGTAAACATAAAAATTTAATATATCAAGTTTTAATCGAAGAGTAGATAATCCAGATTCTAGTCTGTTTGATTAAATGTTCACCTAAACCTCAAAAGAGCAAAAAGGAGCAAAAATAATTAATATCGCCATATTATACAAACATTAAGAAACAATATTTTTATTAGAAGTTAGCTCAATCCTTAACAATTCGGTATACTTTTCTTTCAAGAAACACAAACAAATTCAGGTTAGGTTAACATAGCGCAAATAAATACATACATATGTGTACGTATAAAGACATTGCAAAGCACCCTGAACTTTTTTCGTTGTAGTTGTAAGATACATTTTCTTATTTAAGCTATGCAATTTTAGCATTGATTACAGTTGTAAAAGGCAGCCAGCCAGCCAGCCAAGCAGGCACAAAAAGCAACAAAAGTCAACCCTGTTCATTTAAAACAAGAATTGAAAAAGAAGCCACACCACACATACACACACGACGAGAAAAACGACAAATGCCAACACCAATCAACCATTCAACCAACAACACTCAACATTGTCACCGAAAGTTAGACACACACACACACACACAGCCACACAGCCCAGCCATCAACATCATAATCATCAGCAGCATGGTGTATTGGCAGGCATGCATGCAGGCTGTCAGACTGGCTGGTTGGTTAGCAGGAAAAATCCCTTTCTCTAGTATTTCTAAATTGTAGCTTTACAAACATAAAATTCGGCCTCGCCCAGCACAGTTCATTTTAGCTAGCTCAACCCCAAAACGGAACAACGCCACCAGGGAGAAATTGGAAATTATTCTATGAAAAATTCAATGTATGTCCGTCCGTCTGTGTGTGTATCTACTAAAGCCTAAAGTAAAATGTTTAGCTTTCACTTTGGTGTAGGCTAAAGCAAGCTTACTGCTCAGCTTTGCAGCGCTCAGGGTTGCAACTACCCTTTTTTTTTTTCATAGAATCAAGAATGGAGATGTCGACGTTTTTTTTTTTTTTTCTTTTATTATGACCACATCATCCTGAGCGCTTTCATTTAGATCAAGCAAAATTTCAAATTCAATGACAGGCAGCAGCAAAAACACTTCTATTCATTCAAAAAAATTATTTTGCATGGGGGTAGTCGCGTCGCATCGTCAATCATTAAACGCCCAAACATAATCCATAGAAGATTTTCATTTCTCGATGGGGTTAGTATTTTATATATATTTTTTTTTTTTAACAAACTTTAAAATCGCTTGAAATCTTAAAGCAATTACTCCAAGCCAAGCGCGTTCATCTATTCACAAACTTTTAAGAAATTCGTATGTCGTTTCTGTCATCTATGTAGACAGACAGACAGACAGACATACAGGTTAGCTAGAGTAGCGTCTTCTCAACCCCTGAAAAGCTGCTTGACTGCAATATCCACTCCCTTTTCCTTTTTTTCGGACTTGCTAAATGCGCTTTACGCTTAAAGAAGGTGTTTTTTATGGTGGTAAATTTCTTACCCTTAGCACTTCAAAAGAAGGTGACAAAGTAATTAGATATTTTTTCGAGAAAAAGTTAAAGTGTTTCATTTTTAAGGTGAATTTTGTAACAGCTTGTGTCTAAGGACACAAAGGCGACACAACCAACTGTCTATAAGAGCAAATAAATTCGACAATGTTTTGTCTTCGATACAATTCAAATTTAAATCCAATTATTGCCGAAAGGTTTTTCGAGATATTGAAGAGCTGTGCTAAAATGACAAAAAAAATGGTTTCTCTTCCGTTCCGACAGCTAACTTTGTTGACGACAACTCAGAAGGGAAGCTTTAAGTGAAGCTTTTGTTCATGTCAAAAGCTCTTGATGCTCTAAAACTGGCTTAAAAAGAGGTAGTGTTGACAAAAAAAAAAATCACTTTCCGTGATTTTTTCACAGTGATTTTAAAATCACAGTGTCACACTGCGACTGAAAGTAGCGATCGGTGATTTTTTTCTTGTTCCCCATTGAACATGTTCAATAAGCAGCGTATTGTGTATCAATCTTCGCGAACAGTGAACCTGTTCAGTTGATAATTCTATCATTTTTCGTGAACTGTGATTTAATCACTGTTTGCAGTCTTATCACACTGCGACTCAAAAATCACTCTTTTGGAAATAGAATGTAATAATGTAAAAATGCATGCTCGGAATTGTCGAGATTAGACCAATATTCTGTCACGACCGCAAACTAATTTTTAAGTTCTTCCTTCATTTCGCTCATTCCAGGAGGGTTCCGTTGTTCTTCCCATCGTCCATCTCTACTCTGAAGGCAACCCAACCAGCCATTTTGAAAAACATTTGTAATTATTTAGCTCTACAACAACTCAAAACAATCATAAACAATTAGAAACAATTTAAAAAAAAAATTTAATATTTATTTTCTTTCAATTTCAATTAAATTTACTTTTGCTGCGTAGTTTTGCTTCTACCTTCATTTTTTTCATTTACATTCATTCGCTCCATAATAAAAAACGCAAAAAAAAATTGTCTTCAATTGTCCGCACAATAGTTGCAAAATTTGCGCATAAACTAGAAAAAAAAAAAGTACTAAAAATGAGGATGCAAGTTGAATTAATTATATATGAAAGAGATAGAACACATTTGTTAAACAGAGATAGCGCTATACACAATATACATTTTAGTTGAATAATGCAAGCGGCTTTTAAAGGGCAACTCTGACGCACATAAAAAAAATCAATCAAAGAAAAAAAAAAGTGAGAAAAGCTGAGTAAGCTCGACTATGAAATATCCTACAAAATATTTCCAAGACAACATCAAGCCATGTTCCCCCATAAACACAAAAATTTTGATATTTACGATTTAGTAAATAATTTGTACGATTTGCAAACGTTAAAAGTTATGTTTCATTTCCAAAACGTTTCTTTGTTTCATTGTATATGACAAAAACTGCTATCGGTTACAAATTATAAAAGTTATCGGTCTAACCAAATCGCAAATTGTTGTTGCTTTGAAAAAATTAAAATATTAATTTAAAATTCGTATTTAAAATCAAAGATGAAATAAAAAAAATATTTTTTTTTAATAAACGACAGATTTGTGCATTTACTTTTTATTTCACTTACACAAAACGGTACCGATTTGAAATCGAAAATATATGTTGCGATTTGGCTTTATATGATGTGCGTTACAAATTTGTTGATAAAATTAAAATTCTTTGTTTCTATATTGCGCAATATAAAAAAAACCTTTTAAAAATAAAATAAAACAAAATCCCATTTTATATGCAAGGAAAAAATAAGAAAAAATAAAAAACAAAAAAAAAAAAAAAAAAAGGGGAAATGAATTTTTGCAATTTTGATAAAGCCAGCCAGCCACCAAGCTACTCAGCCGTCATGAACCCAAACACAACAACAACAACAAAAAGAACAGAAAAATATCATCATGGATGCGCATTACTAAAGATAGAAATCAGAGGGAATGCATTAAAAAAAAAAAAAAAAAGCACAGAGAAAGAGTAAAAGGCATATGAAATATTCATAAAGTGCAATCTAAAACAAAAGTTTAACAAAGAAAAGTTCAGAGAGTTCCTTTA
The DNA here is from genome assembly GCA_018903435.1 of Leucophenga varia. Classification (NCBI taxonomy): domain Eukaryota; kingdom Metazoa; phylum Arthropoda; class Insecta; order Diptera; family Drosophilidae; genus Leucophenga; species Leucophenga varia. The sequence goes on along the minus strand of JAEIFJ010000399.1, from coordinate 218,485 downwards.
TCTAAAAAAAAAAAAAAAAAAAAAAAACAACGAACACATTAAAAGTTAATAGAAGCATCTTCACAACAAGTTGAAAAAAAAAAAACCTTTTCATAAATTTTTTTTTCAGGGCTGCTAAACACTTAAAAATTGGCAGTGGTTCGCAATGCATTTGAACACCACTGGTTCGGTTCACAAACCGGTTTTTTGTTGTTGTCGCTCTTCAAGTAAAAACTTTAAAAATATTTTTTAAAACGCATAGATGAACCCACGATCGGCATAAGTAATAAATTTGCAAGCACACAACGGACCATTTTAAATTTATTGACCACCTCTCTTCAATTGTTTTTGACACTATTAGGTCTACGAGGTCTTCAATTGATATTTTCAATAATTCCGCATATACTTCGTCATAAACACAAGCAACAAGCAACATCTTAACTCAAATAAATTTTATAATTTTACAATATCTAGCTTCTATCTTTTATTTTTATAAAATAGTAAAAATATTTCTATGTCCGCTATGGTTATGGAAATCATATAACCGATGAGTCCCAAACCGGTTTAATTTAAAAGGCAACAATGCAATTAAATTAAAATTTTACTAAACAATGCATTAGGCATATTCGGTTCATTCAAGAAGACGATTTTCTAATTTTCCTATACAAAAATGTTTTGCTTTTTTTATATGTTTTTACAACATTTGAAGGGACTCGATGCAATCAAAAAAATAATACAAAAAAAACAGCTTAGTGCAGCGTTTGCCAAAGTACTTTACAATCAAAACGAAACTGGTATTTTTTAGTATATTTAATGTTAGCCCTTAACATATTTTGGTTGCGCTGCAATCAAAAAGAAAGAAAACAAAATTTAATCGATGCGAAACGAAAAAGCGCCGAACGAGCAGCCGAAACAAATAATTAGCAGAACACGTCTTCCTTTAAGAAATACTAACCGATCCGAACCCACCCTTTTACCGGTTTGGTTTTTGGTTCAAAACCTTTTTCTTTCGTTTAACGGCTCGGAGCAAGCACTCAAAAATGGTAAGGTTCAGTTCAATAACCGTTTCGGTTCAAAATTCGTTTGCAGCCCTGCTTTTCTTTTTTAAGTTGATCGTTAAAGCACTAAATATAACCAGTATTGAAATTTAAATAAATCGAATGGCAACACTACTTACACAGCCAACGCTTATGGTGGTATGTTTCGGTTTAAGTTGAACCTTTTTTTTTTTTTTTTTGGCGCCATTACCGGGCGCTGTTCTTCAACGCTAGTCTCCAATTCAAACACCATGATTTGAATTTGTTTATAATTTTTGCTGTAGTGTCTAAATGCACTGTACAATTGAAACACCCTTTTTTGTAAACAAACAAAATCTCTCTAAAATAACCCTTTTTCTCGCTCTCTCTCTCTCTCTCTCACTCGCCACATACAATCTGTGTGTGTAGTTAAAAAAATAATACAATAAAAATTGAACAAAGAAACGCGCAAACAGCTTTCATAACAATGAAATCACAGCAAACGGCGGCGGCGGCAGCAGCAGCAACAACAACAAAAATACTAACAAAAAAATCTAATTTTAAATTATTAAATTAGTTTATAAAATACAAAAACAAAAATCTATGAATGGCGTCAACGTCAACAGCAGCAGCCGCAGCAGCCGTAGCAGTGGCGCAGCCAATGATGACGACATTTTTTACTTATTTATTTTATTACTTTTTATTTTTGTACAATTTCTAAACTAATGCAAGCTAGCAACAAAAACAACAACAAAAACATTGCGCCATATGCCAGCATCAATGAAAAAAAAAAAAAAAAATCAAAATGCCAAAAAGGGCAAACAGCAGCAGCAGCAGCAATGGAGCAAAGCCAATAATAACAACAACAACAACAAAAACTAATATAAATTTAGAGAGAGCGTAAGAAAGAAAAGGAGAGAGAGAGAGCGCACTGCATGCAATTATCACTCATACGATCAGATCAGTTTAGTTGTTATTCTCTAATTCTCAAATTGCCGGCCGGTGGCATGCAAACAGCAACAACAAAAACAACAAACACAATAAAAACAACAAAAACGAATTATAAAAAAAAAAAAAAAAAAAGCACTCAACGTTGACTGACTTTAGGCGCATGGCTAAACGAGCGCCGCCGCAGCACAGTGGTTAGAAAATGGGTGAAAAAAAAAACAAATAAAATAAAAAAAATTATAAAATAAAAAAAATAATAAAATAAAAAAAATAAAAAAAATTATAAAATAAAAAAAAATATAAAATAAAAAATTAATAAAATAAAAAATTAATAAAATAAATTTAAACTAAAATTCAGCTTTTTGTAACGGTATTCTGATTTATTTATTTCATTTTAAAAATATTTTTTATTAATTTTAATTTTAGCAAACATTTTCAAACAACGCAAAAATATTATTAATTATTTTATTTTTTTTTTTTTTTTGCGCGCTTAAAAATAGCAATAAACGAGTTGAGGCAGAAAAAAACGAAAAAGCGATCTATGACGAATATAAAGAAAAATGCAGCAGCAGCAGCAGCATCTAATTTTGTATCTGTACTATTTTGTATCTATGATAGATACAGCTTTTGCTATGTATTTGTGTATGTGTGTGTGTGTATAGTATATAGAATATTAGTATAGCTACTATTTTTGTTGTACGCTTTTGCGTTCGTTCACAACAGACACAAAGATTTAATTGCGAGAAACTTTGAAATGCATGAATGAATATCTAAGATATACATTTGTATCTATGCATGTACAATATGTAACTATTTTAGTTGAAAACAAATAGCACAAACAACGGCACGCTTAGAAACAGATACAGATACATATATGTATAGCGAGTAAAATATTTCAACAACAAAAACAACAAAGTATCTTAAAAAGAAAATAAAAAGTACAAGATACCCTGTACAAAATTCTAGACTAGTTTCTTATTCTTAATGGTTTGTTCTTTGTATTTTTAGCTAATAACTTGATAAAATCTACAAGTCTGGCTCTATTTTTTTATAATCTTCGGGTTAAACACAGACAGTAGAACAAATGGACAGACGGACAGACGGACACAGCTTGATTGACTACTGCTTTCAATGCTGTTCAAGTAAATAAATGTATCTGAATTTTATAACATGTATCGAACATTTGTGAAAAAACTGCATATACCCAGTTACATTTTGAGACGCAGTGTATAACAAAACAACAACAATTTACTTGTTTATTGCTGTTAAACATTGTTTAAGCATATAGAAAATTGTTTTTATTATAGTTTGTAAGTATTTTATTTTGTTGTTTTCTTTTTTTCTTTGTTTTTATTTTGCTTAAAAACTTTTTCGTTTTGAAAAGATTTAAATTCAGAGCAACAAAAAAAAAACGATTGATCGAATTCGATTAGTCAATAATCGATTAATTGTGTTGTTTATATAAGCCTGTTTTTCACTTTTTCGATTTGAAAAGATGAATCGGAAAAATCAACGATTATTTTTTAAATATCGAAATCGATAATCGTTTAATTGCGTTGTTTACATATTATTTTTTTTTTTTTTTCATTTTACAATTCAAAAAGGTAAATAAAAAAAAACGATTATTTTTTAAATATCGAAATCGATTAAACGAGAATCGTTCGATTAAATTTGTTTATATAAACCATTTTTTGGATTTTTACGAGCTGCATTTTTTGCTTAAAAACTTTTTCGTTATGAAAAGATGAAACGAAAAAACAACGATTATTTTTTATTTATCGAAATCGATTAATCGATAATCGTTTAATTGCGTTGTTTATCTAAGCGTTTCTTTTCATTTTTCAATTTGAAAAGATGAAACGAAAAAACAACGATTTTTTTAAATATCGAAATCGATTAATCGATAATCGTTTAATTGTGTTATTTAGTCATTTTTAAGAGTTGCATTTTTTTTATGAAATAATCGATTACGTATTTAATTTGTTCAAAACTCGAATTCAACACAAAAAAAAAAAAAAACGATTAATCAAAAAAACAACGATTATTTTTTAAATATCAAATTCGATCAATTGGGTTGTTTATATAAGCCTTTTCATCATTTTTACGAGTTGCATTTTTTTTTATCAATTAATCGATTACGTATTTAAATTTGATTTAAAAAAAACGACGTTTAATTTTTAAATATCCAATTCAATTAATCGATTATTTGCGTTTCTTATAAAAGCCTTTTTTTAATTTTTTCGAGTCGTATTTTTTTTTTTTTTTTTTTTTGCTTTTATTAAATAATCGATTATATGTATATCAATAACGATTAATATCGATTGAATATTGAAAAAAAAATCTTACAATCCACAAACACTTTAAACACTTTCAATCGTTAAATAAAAACAAAAATTTGAAATTTATACACGAACCGCAATTTTGCTACAAATTGTGTAAATAACAAAGTAGAAAGAAAATAATAATGAGACAACAAAAAAATTTGCAATAAAAGATGCAAATACGAAACAAAAATAAAATAACAATAATTGAATTTTTGGCTGCACAATTGTTGATAATTAAACGTGTCTATATGGGCTATTGACTCATATAAAAACAAATATGCATCATTTTGAAAAAAAAAACAACAACGAAAGAATAAATTCGATGTCTCAGACGAAAATTGTGGATAGCAATTTGTTTTTTTTTTTTTTTTTTTGGTACTAAATATAATTACAAAAATAATAAACAAAATTGAATTTTAATGAGACTAAAAGAAAATAAAACCATGTTTTTTTTTATTGTTTTATATAGCACAAAAAAATTATAGCGTTTATTTGTTTTAATGAAAAATTATAATTCTTCGAAAAAAAAAAATTAATATCAAAATGAATTCAATAGACCCATTAAAAAATCCCATTGTGAGACAATATTTATTCAATTGAAGTAAAAATGCACAAAAACAAAAAAACAGCTTAAAAGATAAATTTGTTACTTTTAAATAAAGTACTTTAAAAACAGTTACTTTTAACAGTTATTTCTGCTTAACATTTATTGCAAACTGCCAGAAAGTTTAAATTTTAAATAAGCTTTACAAAAATTAAAGCAAAAAAAAAAAAATTAATTTTTTTTTCCCCTTAGGGAATAAAAATTAAACTTACTTTAGGGCTGAAAGAATTAAATTTTAATGTATATGACTGGTGGTAGTATTACGCTTTAAAAGTGATAAATGGTGGCGGCAAGAGAGAAAAAGTTAAAGAAATTTGTAATACATACTTGAAATCAGCTGTATGCTGTAAAAATAATAAAACAACAACAACAAACCACTTTCCCAAAGCAATAAGAAGTATAAAAAAAAAAAAGTAGAAAGAAAAGAAAAACACACCCATGCAAACAAATGCGTACACAACATTGCCATTCATTCAGTCCAGTTATGTGGTAACATTGACTATGGTGAATTATGCAACTGTAAAGCGCTAAACACACCATACTCGTTATATTGTAAGGTTCGATGCTTTTGCGTTTTCTCGAGAACAGTATAATCTAGATTTTTAATGGCTGTTTTATTTTATAAATTAACAAACACAATTTGAAATCGTACGAATTTACTCAAAACGCAAATCACAAATCGCAAAAAAAAAGCGTTTAATTTAAAAAAAAAAAAAAAAAAAAAAAACAGATGTAAATTTGCTTCGAGCTGCGCTTATGCTCAACAAACCAAGTGCAACATGTTATGTATGTGTTAGCTGCTTTAGAGACAGTCAGACCGATAGACGGAGAGCACACGCAAGCATAGCGCGTGTTTTCAAGAGATTAGCACAGCAACGAAGGCAGACATTAAGCAGACAAAAAAAAAAAAAAAAAAAAAAAAAGCAACAACAACATTGAAACCTTGACGTCGAAATCGTTGTCGTCTTTTTTGTGGTGGGCGGCTTGTTTTTTTTTTTTTTTTTAAAGCTTGAGGGTGGTTTGTTGTTGCTTTAATTTAACGTTTTCTCCACCAAAAAAATTTAAATAAACATTTTCATGCATAAATCTGTCGCAAAATTTTGTAAAAGCACAACGCCGCCGCCAACGCCTAAAACATTAAAATGAGAAAACGTTTAATAACGACAATTGTGGGGTATGTCGGCTAGCGCGTTCCACATCCCTCAGATACACTGAAAAAAAAAAAACATGGAAAAACGCTAACTTAAATGTAAATGTATGGGGGCTACATATATGCTACAATGATGCTACTTCAATCAAGTATCATAATGCGACGAACTTGGATTATTCAGAAAGTATTTCGACCATTTTTTACCACAAATCACGCATTTTACATATAAAAACTTAATAATTGTCGGAAGATTTCTAAGGGAACTATATGCTATAGAGGTCCCACCTCAATCAGGATAATTTTCAAACATGGATTGCTTTAAAAGTGTTTTATCTTATTGATATAAATCCATGGCGGAAGATTTCTTTGGGAACTATATGCTATAGTGAACCCAACTCAACCATGGGTCATTTTCTAAATTTTTACCTTACTTTTAATATAATTCGCTTCATAGTAAAACCACTCTTCCTTTAAGGGGTTATATACAGTTAGGAGGTCGAAAAAAAGGCATTTTCAAGAAGTTTTTCTAAGCAAACTATTTGGTTTATTGATTTGAAACTTGGCAGGTATATTATGACAACCTTAAACTATATTCACATATGTTTTTTTATTGCCAAAAATAATTATCGGGAACGTTGATATTGCCAATTTTGCAGATGTCTGCAAAAAAAGGCCTTTTGCGGTGTGCACGATATCTCTGGACTGGATCATTCAAAATTTAAAAACCAAATAGATTTCATTAATATAATAATAATCTAGTGATTAATCGAAGGAATAAGCAAAAAAATTTTTTGACAAAATGGCGGCTTCTTAAAGCAAAAGGTTCGATTTTCAACCAAAATTTGGCTCTTTAATTGTTTTTAAAAATAAGAAATTTTCATCGGATGGGAAAATCCTTCGATTAATTACTAAAAAATATAGTTAAGAAGCTTGTGTAAAAATTTCAGACCGATCGGTTCAGCCGTTTCTGAGAAATCTTGCTCACCGACTTTGAAAACATCGTTTCGAGAAAAACGCGTTTAAAGTTTTAAAAGCACTTTACTTTACTGCGAGATCTCTCGGCGCGCCTTCACTAATGTGTCTATAACTTCGAAAATATTCGTCGGATCGCACAGTGGGCGATTCGGGCAATCTAAGCGTAACGAAATTAATTACTTGAAAAATAGGAAATATTTATTAAAGATATTAATTTTTATATATTAAGAACCCTTAAAGGAATAAAGTTAAATGATTTTTTTTATAATAATTATTTTTTTTAAGAAATTTTCTTTGTAATCACAGGATCTGAAGAAACTAGTAAAGAATTAATGAGATCCTCCATCGTATTTATTCTGGAACATTTTCGGGTATGTTTTAGCCGAAAATTTCTTAAATTTTTGTTGCTGGCTTCCAAAGCATCTTCCGACATCATGCCAATCGGGAGTGGTACACTTTCTATTATGTCTGCTCCATGAATTAAAATCTTATGTAAAGAGCAGGGCATGTAGAACCATGGATACTCTTTTACAAGACTTTGTGCGGTTTTTAGGGCGTATTCACGATAGATATCGGTGTTTATCGAATACCCGGACACAATGCAACGTAAAATGGTACTAAGTCTTTTTATTAATTCATGGCTAACCCCGGTAATTTCCGCAGACAAATGAGAATTTTCAAAAAATCTTCGAGCAGTGTTGCCACTGTTTGTGTTTCCAGCACCTTGCATTGGAATGTCTATCAACAATGCCATTTCTATCCTGAACCTGTCTTGGATGGCTGCTTTTCGTTGGTCGACTATGCTCTTATCCAAACCACGGACTTGCCACTTTTTAATCGGAAGCCGATACGCTATGTGTAACATACACTCAAAACAACGAATCCAACAATGCAAACTCCGACAATCCAAAATTGTAAAGGTGATTCTTTCTTGGCAAGCTGTCTATGGCATCTAAATTATTCATCATCTTAGGTGTGGCCTTACAAATGCCGCAGGTTTGCGATGACGTTTCTGCTATCACGTTAAAAACTTTTCTTCATCTATCATCGTGAGCTGCAATTTATGCGTAACTTCAAATCGGCTTAATCTTGTGGGCACAATTTGAAGTATTTGAGTTCGACATTTTTAATTTCGGCTCTTACTAAATCCGTAGACTCTTTAGCAAAAATTATTTTAAGAGGTCTACAATACCTAGTCGATGATAGTCGAGGATTTGTCCAAAGTGTACAGTTTCCCATTTGTACTCGTAGTGGCACGACACATATGAAAAACAAATGCTCATCTGCCATTTTTAATTCCGTATTGCTGAAATTCTGCCTATAAGTTGAGTGTCCCGAACTGCCATCACAGCCCCATTTAGAAAAGAGAGTCAACTCTTTATATTCATGGTCATCGTCTAAAATTGAATTAAATGATTCGGCGTGTGCCTCTACAATTCTAGCAATTGTATGATTTAGCAATTCCTGCAACGGAACTTCTGCCCAGCTTTCTTCAATTCTAATGGAATCTGGATAACACATTTTCTTGGCTGATCGAATTACATCGTATGTTGGAAAATGTTGGCTTTTCGAGCTTTTGTACCAGCTTGTAAAGTTTATATGAATTTTTAGTATAATCGCCATCAACATAAAGTGCCAAAGCTTCTTCTGGAGAATATTTAATAGGAAGCTGTTGCTCTATATCCAAGCTTTTCTTTATTTTTTTAGGCGCGTCAGGATCTGAGTTTACCATTAAAACTATGTCAGATGCACTTCGTGTTTCCACATTTATATAGGCTTATACGCGTTGCTCTCAAAAGCTCATTGCACGAGTTTTCCTCCACAAGGTTTGAAACTTTAATGCATTGACGATTTTTATGGCAATCGTTAATGTCTTTTTCTCTTTTCGTCCTACAATCGATTTCGTAGCTGGGTCTAATAGAATCAATGGTTCATCCAGCCATTCTGCGTTGTCGTCCTCGAATCGCTTTGAGTTCCTGTGGCATTTTTTCCACTTCTCAGACAGTCGTTTGAAGAAACTTTTTAATTTTTCAACCACGGAATTGTATTCTTGCTCAGTACAAGCTGACTTCTTAAGAATATTTGAAAAAATATACTCAACTAATGCTGAAAATTTGCATGAAGCTTTTTTTTTCTTGAAGCCTTACTGAAAAAAGCGTTCGCTTGAAGGCCGACATCATACCTAAAAAAAGCTCAATAGTGAGAAGACGCAGCTTGACGCACCAAATTTTGGACAATTTACACAGAGGACGAACCATATTTTCAAACAAGTATAACATTGTTGCCGGCCAACACCGGCTTTATAATGTTTTAGTCTACAGAACTTGAAAGTTACTTATAAATAGGGAATTAAAAAGCTTGTTAGTTTCTATCACACGTTAGCAATACAACATATATTCACAGGCCACAAAACATTTATTTTTATTAAGTACATACCTTAAGTTGTTCAATAGCAAAAAACCAGAAAGAAATAAGAATTTTTATGATTTTTAACAACAATTTACGAAAATGTAAAATGTGCGCAGAAATCTTCAAACAGTGTTGCACATGTTGCATATGTTGTGTTTGACATCTAACAGCTGATCAACCATATGGTCTAAACAAGTTTTAATGTTATCGATTTATTAATTAGACATTTTGCAATCGGCGGGCATTCAAATTTTGACGGATTTTAAAAGTTGATAATATGTATTTCGTTACGCTAGATTGCCCGAATCGCCCACTGTGGATCGACTTGAAATTTTGTGTGTGTATACTCAGATATATATATATATATTAAGGAAATGCAAAAAAAAATCGATTTTTTGAAAATCCTAACTGTATATCACCCCTTAAAAAAACTAAAAAAATTGTATGGGGGCTTTGCCTAAAAGTAGGCGTGACATCTTTGCTTAGCATTTTAACTGTCTAGGGCTGAGAAAAATATAAGTTTCGACTTTGAGTTTAATATCCTCAAAACTGAGCGAATGAAACGTGTTACCACATATAGACGGATATGGCTAGATCGAACCGACTAGTCTCGTCGTACTGATCAAAAATATATATAATTTATATGGTTAAAAACTGAACCGAAAAACTAATAATACCCTTCACATTATGTATGGCGAGTCTTAAAAAAAAAAAAAACGTACTACGCAATCCATTCGCGACACTTAAATGAGTACTACGTTAGGTTAGGTAACTAAATAAGAAAAAAAAAAAAAAAAACTAGTTTTCTTCAGTTTACCGTTTTATTATATTTTTTCCGCTCACAACTCTCTCTTTCTCTCTTTTGCTCTCTCTTCTTCTTTCTTATTGCTTGTTATAAGAAATCATCTAAGAAGAACTCTGTTATATGATCTTTGCGCAAGAGAGTAAAAAACATAGATAAAAAAGAATAGAATAAACAAAAAAAAAACAAAAAAAAAAAAAAAAACTAACCTCACAACAACAACAAGAATATGTCATATTGAAGGGCAAGAGTACAACAAGTACAAAAAAAAATCTATGATGACCGCTCAAGTGCGGCGAAGTGCAAAAAGAAAAACAAGCTAAATAATAAACTGCGCAACACACAAAAGACAATAGCTATGTACACAGTACATATAACAACTACAACAACAACAAAACAACAAAAAACAAAGACGACAACAACAACAACAAAAGAGTAAACTTAAAATGCTAACAACAACAACAACAACAACAAAAACATAAAAACAAACAAATTGAATAGATAATAGCAAACAATTGCTTCAAATAGACGCTTCAATAGAAAAAAAAAGTTGAGAACAAAAAAAAAAAAATGAAAAACACAAAAGATGAGAAAAAGTATAGCTTTGATATAAAGAAAAAAAAAAACTATTTTTTTTTTTATCTGAGCAAAATTGTAATATTTCATTGAGATCAGCATAGGTGTATCGTATCAAATTGGGAGTTTTTTAACAGAACTGCAAATCAACGAACCACAGCAACACAGCAAAATTTGTAGATCTGAAGATTCTATTGTTCTACAAAATCTGTCACCGATTTGCCAGCCAACAGCAAGTAGAGAAGCGACTATTATCTGGGCAATATGTACCAAAATTTCGGGTACCAATGATTTTTTTTTTTTTTTAAATAATAAGTCAGTTTCTTGGAAAAAATTTTTAAACTTCTAAAATAATACGAAAATTCGCGAGAACAGCAGCATCAAATCCTAATACTGAGGCGAATGCAGTTAAGTTTTTATTTTGAACACCCAATTTGAGAGAGCATCTATCTTACGGCCTATATTGCTCTATATTGAAATGGTGCAAAAAGGAGCAAAAATAATTAATATCACCGTATTATGCACACATCGAGGAATAATATTGTGTTAGTAGTAAAGACAATCCGGTACACTTTTCTTAAAAACAAATATTTAGGTTAGACTTGTCTAGGGCATATCTTCACAAAAACCTTTAAAAACAAGAAAAAACGTTAACTTCGGTAGAACCGAAGCTCAAATTCCCGTCACACGAAACTTTAATGCGCTTGGTTTGTATGGTCGGGCCATATCATAAAAAATGGGCGAATGGCACCTTTCTTTTGTCAAATTGGATGTCATTAGAAGTGCTTGTTTACGCAATTTGTAGTAAATACATTTACAAATAATAACAATTTTAATACAAAAATTCGAAAAAAAAATGGTAAGTTTGAATGGGGACTATATCTAAAAATGGGCGTGGCATCTTTCTTCTGATATTGGATGGATGAATATTGGATTAGAAGTGTTTTTACCCGATTTGTAGTAAATACATTGATAAATAATAACTATTTTCATAGAAAAAAATAGAAAAAAATGGTAAGTTTGTATGGGGGCTATATCTACAAATGGGCGTGGCACCTTGGTTCTGACATACAAACTGCCTAGGAGCACAAAAGCTTAAGTTTAAAGTTTCAGGTCAATATCTTTGAAACTTTCCAAGAAAAAACGCATTGCAACAGACAGACAGACGAGACATGGCTAGATCGACTCGTCTCGTCGAGCTGATCAAGAATATATATACTTTATAGGGTCTAAGATGTCTCCTTTAATGCGTTACAAACTTTCTCGACAAACTGATAATACCCTCCACACTGTGTGTGACGGATATAAAAAAAACCTTACTCACATTTAACTTGTATTTTTTGGAAATCTTTTTATACTACATACCATGTACTTTACTTTCATATTTCTAGGTTTTCTAATTTTAAATCATCATTTCTTTTCTTTTCTTTAACATTCATTTTACTTGAACTGAAATGATTTACTAAATTGCAATCATAAAAGAAGTAAAATAGATTCATGTACATATTTAAAATGAGTAAACTCGTTAGCTGTTTCGATTCCACTCATGCAAGACAAATTCACTCACATAATACACTCATAATAAATTTTTTATATTTTAAACGTGAAACAAAAACACTCCCGACTAACACTCCCTCCCAACGGAATGTTAACGCCTTCACAATGAAAAGCAAAAAAAAAAAAAAAAATTAAATAAAATGCTAAAGATGATTGGAAAAATCTAATAAGCTAAACACACACACACACACATATACACATACACCGACACAAAGCGATTAGGCACAAAGCGTGCAAAAAAAGAAAGAAAAACCAAAGGAGTGTGTGTGGGGTTGCACGGGGGATATGGAAATAAAATAAAAAAAAAAATTAAAAGAAAAACAAAAGCGGAAATTTACAATTTGCGCGTAAAATATTTTCGTTGAAGCTTGAAGGGCGCCACAAGAGCAGAAAATTAAATGAGAGCAGCAGCAGCAGCAAACAGCAACTTTGTAAATATTTGAAAAAAAAAAAACACACACAATGTTGTGGTGTAATACGTACGTTAGTAAAGGTGGTAGTGGTGTGGTGGGTCGAGGGTGTGGGTGTGAGAAGATTGGTGAGATCACGAAAAATACAAACAAACAAACACACGGAAATATAGACGGCAACAAAGACGACGATGCCGATGACGATGCCGACTATAGAGAGAGCGCCGCTATTGAAAAAGGGTTGAAAACAGAAAAACAATAGAAAATAAAAAAGAATAGGCTAAATAAATTGACTTGGCTTATACAATATGTATGTACATAGAAATCTATACATAACGGTACATTATGTTAAAGTTCAGACAGACGGAGGGACATATTCAAATAAAATATTAAAAATATTTTGTTCCAAGCAAAAAAAAAAAAAAAAGATTCACATGAAAATCATCAATACAAATTGAAACGATGTTTAAGGCATGAATACGAAATTAATAAATAGTGTTATCGATTAATCGGTACGGTTTACAACGAGAAACAAAAAAAGGAATTACGTGTTTTTCATACTTTAAAGTGAGCACTGCCGTTGAAAAGTTTGGGTCGTTCACTTGACAATTGGTAAGATATTTTTAAATAATCGTAATTTTCTTCGTTCAATATTTCGATTATTATCGATATTTTACATATACGCCCCTTTTGCTCGTATAACAGCAGCCATATTCTGGGCATCCCTTGAATCAATTTATGCAAAGATTACGTTGTTATTTAATTCCAACAATAAAACGTCAAAGTTGTTTTGATCGGGTAAGGAGGCCATTCCATATATCAGTAATCCCGTCAAAATTTAGAAGTGTGTTTAGGTTCGTTATCTTGCTGAAAACGAATTCTCGCCCACAAGTCTTTTCCCACACGGAAAAGCGTGCTGTTGAAGTACATACATATGTTCTGTGGACAATTTGATCCATAATACCTTTCAATTTTCACAAATATCACCAACCTTGTTTCCAGCAAGCAATCCCAGACTAACACTGACTCTGCACCACCTCTTAACTGGGGAATAACACATTGGTTTATTATGCGCTCACCGACCCAACAACGTTTTCCATTCTTCCGTGAACAAGACTTTAGACCATGGTTCGTGTGTTCAGTCCAATAATTTTATATTATTTAATGTCACGTTTTTTTTTTTTTTTTCTTCAAAGGAACTGCTTCGGTTTATGGTTCGAAGCAAACGATCAAAAATTCTGTGCTTCGGTTCAAAAACGGTTAGCAGCCCTGGTTTAAAGTGAGACATAAGCTATATGTACGAAGTTTGCGATTTCGGGAGTACAAACAATTTGAAAACTTAACGAATTTGCTTAAATCGCAAATCACAAAAGTAAGTGATTAGACATATTTAAGACATGCAATGTGTTCTCATTTCTTTTTTTTTTTTTTTCTTCTCTTATGTTTCAGTCTTGAGACTCATAGCTTCTTGTGCATTTCTTCTCTCTATCTCTCTCTCTCTCTCTGTTTTCTTAAATGAAGCTGTTTCTTGTTTGTTTGCTTTGAATGTTCAAGAGTTGCTTGCCAATTGTCCACTTCTTTGGAGGATTCTTCTTTGGCTTCGCTGCTCTTTCTATATTTTTTGATCTCTCTTTTATGCGTACATAGCTAAATGCAAGGCATGTTTAAAAAGTTGTTAAATATATCAACTAAAAATTTTTGCCAATAATCGTGTTAGAGATATCCATTTGTATATTATATGTATATTAAGGTGATTCAAAAAAAAAAGTTCTATGTGCTCACTCCCTAAAATTTTTCTGTATCGCAAAAAAGGTAGACCTAATCGAATAATATTTAATGGTGCCGCAAAGCCTCTGAAGCTTCCCATGTATTTTATATGGGAAAATAATAACACTTTTTCGTAGATTTATTGAAGAACCCTGGAAAATTAATATTTTTTAACCGGATAAGCGTGTTTCTCTTCATAGAACCGATGCTTAAATACACGGCACACAAATTTGTAATAGTATATATACGAGGTGTGTTCAAACATTATCGCGAATTTTGAATTTTCGCGGGTTACGTATATTCGAATTTCGATTTTTTTTGTGGCGTTATGTTGGTACTCATGTCTCTCACTTATGCCGACAAGCTCGGTCATTTTGAATGTTCACTTAATTGTTGACAACTGCTTTGCTTGCACGTGTTTTGGATCGTCTTCGATTTTTACCTATTCAAAAAATAGATCAAAGAACCTGTATCAAATTTCTTTTTTCTGAATGGAATAAATGGAATAAAAATGTTGAAGAAGGCTTATGGGGACCAAGCTCTACCAAAATCAACAACATTTGATTGGTATAAACTGTTGAAAGAAGGTTGCGAACGTGTTGAAGACGAAGAGCTCCCTGATCAACCATCGACCTCAACGGACGATGCTCACATCCAAAAAGTAAAAGAATTAGTGCTTGCACATCGTCGATTAACTATGAGAGACATTGCTGATGAAATTGGCGTATCGAAAGGATCAATTAATACAATTTTAAAGGATGTTTTGGGCCTCAAACGTGTCAAGTCTCGGTTGGTACCAAAAATGATGATTTTTTTTTTAAAACTGTACTGATTTTTCGTGACTTTTTTTGCCAAAAATCCAACCAATATCGTTCCGCAAACACCGTATTCGCTTGATTTGGCTCCGTGTGACTTCTGGCTATTACCAAAACTCAAGAGACCACTCCGAGGAACGCGTTTCGAGTGGATTGAGGAGATAAAAGCTAAATCGAAGAAGGCGCTGATGGCTATACCGGAAAGGGACTATTTGGCATGTTTCGAGGATTGGAAAAAACATTGGCATAGGTGTATTTTATCGGGAGGGGATTACTTTAAAGGGGACAAAATAGATATTCATGAATAAATAAATAAATAATTTAAAAAAAAAACACAAAATATGCAATACTTTTTGAACACACCTCGTATGTGATCTGTGACTTAGATGAAACTTCAAGATGGGATGGGAGGGGAACAATGCTCTGAGACAACTCAAGTATAGGCACAATATTAGTATAATATTTTAAGCTAAAAATAGAGATAATGTTTTGGAAAATAATAAAGAATGAAGGTGAGATTGTATGGGGTTATATGTATGTTATAGTGGTCCGTATCATAACGATGGTGTATACTTAGGATGATATAAGATGTGTTTTTATCCAATTTGAAGTGAATACATGCATAAATAATAACTATTTTCATACGAATTAATCAAAATCAAATAGAAAGACGGACGGACTAGGATAGATCGACTTGTCTCATAGAGCTGATGAAGAATATATATATATATATATATATTTTATAAGGTCTACGACGTCCCCTTTAGTGCGTTAATAAAATATTTCTATTAAATTTGATAGATTTTTTTTTTTTTTTTTTTGCATAGAAATTAATTTTTTAAAATTTTATAAATATTTTAAACTTTGATATCACTCCAATTTATATGTAATTTTTGTTGTTGTTGTTGTTGTTGTTTTTGCTGTATTTGCTGTTTTTGACACTTTACGGCAGGTGGCTTTTGCTTTTATTATTGTTGTTGTTTTTTTTGGTTGTCGCTTTTAAGGCTTCGTCGATTGCATTCAATGCATTCGGCTTCCTTTTTATTTACATATGTGTGTGTGTGTGTGTGTGTGTGTATACATAACAAAGAATCAAAATCAAATACAAAAACAAAAACAACAACAAAACAAGCAAAAAAGAAACACAAAGCGCTAAGCTAAAAACTGATAAGAATTTTTATGTTTTCTTGTGCGGCTGCTGCGCTGCGCTGCTCTGCGTTGCGTTTCGTTGCGCATGTGTATTTTCTGACGCTTCTTCGTGTTGTTGTTTTTGTTGTTGTTGTTGCAAAAGGAGGTGTGTTGCTGCAGCATGGTGTGTGTTAGTAAAAAATATGATTTATTTTACTCTCTTTTATTTTGCTGTGCTTTTGCATTTATGTTGCAAATAAAAAAAAAAAAAAAAAAAAAAAGTAAAAAAAAAATCGCTGCAATTGTTTTTGTTTTCTTTCTTTTTTTTTTTATAGTAATTTGATTTTTTTTTTTTTTTTATTATTATTATTATTATTATTTTTAAAGGCGTTTTTTCTTTTGTTCGCAAGTTTTGCGCTGCTTGGTCTTAATCAATTGTTTTTTTTTTTTTTTTTTTTTTAGTGTGTTTTTTCTTGTTGCTGCTGCTTTTGGTGCTTATCGCCGCAGCGTCGTCGTCGTCGTTGTTGTTGTTGTTGTTGTAGATGATGCTGCCACATTGACGTAGTTATTATATATTTACTTTTCTTTGTTTATATACATATAAATATGTATGTAGCTTATTTTGCTATAATTTTTGCTCTTCATCTCTTTTATTCTTTCTATGAATCTTTCAAATAATAACAACAACAAACAAAGCTTTGTTGCTTCTTCTTCTTCTTCTTCTTAAATTGTTGTATGACAATTATTGCAAAGTCATAATGCAACAAAGCTCACACCACCATACGCACAGACAGACAGACAGACAGACATAGCTGATTAATCGAAAACATATTCACATTCAACGTAAAGTTTTTTTTTTTTTTATAGAGCAACCCACCCACCAAAATTAATAAGATGACAACATAGAAAAAAACTAAAAATCACCCACCACTAATATATAAAATAATTATCTTTAACAGCAGTAACCACCATCATCGTCGTCGTCATCAACACCAACAAGCACATTTAAACGCCCCAGCGTTGTGGTAAGCGTTTGTACAGGACAGGGCAGGGCAGTCGGGCCCAACAAATACTCCCTCAAATTTAATATAGAAAAACAAATGCAAAATATGTAAGATCTACAACAGTGTTAGCAAAAAAAAAGTAATTACTTTAACACTTCACTTGGTGATTTTTCCACAGTGATTTCAAAAAATCGCTATGCCGCAATGCAACTGAATGTAGTGATTTGCTTGTTTCTTGTTTTCTTGTTTCTCAGTGAACATGTTCAGTTAGCGTTAAATTTGTATATCACTCTTTGCGAGCAGTAAAACTGTTCATTTATCAGTGATTGGTGCTTTTATCACTCTTCGCGAACCGTTTCATATTCGCTTAAACATCGAACCTGTACAAATTCGTTGGTACATTTGCCAGTCACATGGTTCGCAATCACTGAAAGCGCAATTGCAACTAAAATATGAATAAGAAACGAAGTGAATTGTGACAGTTTTTTTTTTTTTTACACCAATAACCCAATTTTTTCTAGCAAATATTATTTTGTTTGCAATTTGAATTTTAACAATAAAAGCTGTGATTTTTTTTTTTTTCAATGAATTTAAACAAAGTCGGTTTTGTGTAGTGTTGCTGCAGCGAAACAGTTCAGTTAGCAGCGGCGACTTTGTGTATCACCCATTGCGAACAGTGAAACTATTCAGTAATCACTGATAATTTTTTGCGAACTGTGATTTTGTCACTGTGTGTGTATATAAAAAAAAAAAAAAAAAAAAAAACTAAGCAAATGAATTGCATAACTACGGACATGGCTAGACCGAACCGTCTCATCGAGTTTATTCAGAATATATCTGTCCTGTATTTGCTTTTAGAAAAAAGTATTTCTCCAGGCTACAATGTACATCCGAGCAACGCTAAAAGTAACCAGATGTGTTTTATTTTAGGAAAAAAAATTAATTTCATAGTTTTCATATTGATCAGTTGCACAGACCTGACTTGTCATCCAATAATTATTCTCGAACATCAAAAATAAGCAGCATGTTGCATGTTGTAATTATTCGTATTCGTATTCTGTCTCTTTCTATTTTTCTCTCCCTCGCTCCCTTTAATTATCACATGGTTCAATTATAGAAGGTTATCTTAAGCTCATTTACGCTCTCAATGTGTTGCGTACCAACGTCAAGAAACAAAAAACAAATAAGAAAATACAAATCTTATATCTCATTCACACTTGGGAAAATTAACAGTAAGCTAACTCTTTCGCTCTCGGTTCGCATGTGCGTGTGTGGTACCATCGTTTTCACCTTTACCTTAATATATTTCACCATAAGCTCTCATTTTGAACTTTTATATTTTTTTTTTTTTTTTTTTTTTTTGGGGCACTTGCCGGAAAACAACAAATTGTCGAACAACTCGAACAAGAGCGACGCGAAGCGGAAGCGGTTGTCAATGATGTGAGTGCATCGTTGCAGAAGTACACAAATCAAGTGCAAATGCAGCATCGCAGGCAGCTATTGAGGCACAAAATCAGCTGACACACTTAAAGGATTTGGTCAAATCGGCCGATAATAATTTAGCGAATATTGAAAATGTTGCAAACGGTGCACAGCAGGAATTGGTTGAGAAGACACAATTACTGGAAGCAGCAAGAAATCGAGTCGAAGGACTCAATCAGCAATTATCAGCTGCAAAGCAAGATTTCGAAAGAACAAAACAAGCCGCATACAAGGCAGCTTGTGCTGCTGTTGAGGCCAAACAAAAGGCAACACGTACGAGACGCATGTCTGTCGTCGCTGAGATGCAAGCAGCACAGCAGCAATTGAATTGGAATACGAATACGCCATGGCGTAATCATAGGCGACGAAATATTTTAGGAGGTGGTGCTCGTCCTAATTCTAGAAATTTAAATATGCAGCAACAATTTCGAGATACAACAAATGAAGAAATTGGTGTAGGATTTTAATGCAGCTGCGGTTTTGATTAAATTTTTTTAATTTTTTTTTTTTTAATTAATTAAATAATTATTTTATATTTTTTTTTTTCATTTGAATTTTGCTGATTTATATTTTATTTATATATTTTGTTATGTTTTTGGAAAAAATGTGTCGTTGTATTCAATATATTTTTATAGCTATAAAATCTTAAGCGTTTGAAAATTATCGCTGACGAACGGATGAACATAATCAATTAAAGCTTTTTTCTATTGAAATATAACTAATTAACTGCCTCCGAGTATATGAAAATATTTTGGTATTATTTTAAGAATTAATCGTTATAAAAAAAATAAAAAAATTTTAAAGTTTTCGAAATGTTTCAAGACAATAAAATGGTTTGTTTACTTCATGAATGAACAGTTGGGGTATTGTTGTAACAGTGCAATAAAGTAACATTGCACAAGATGCAATCTGAGCACTTTTTTTGTAACAAATAAAATGAAGTATTTCTACAATATTTGGACTGTCACAATTATCACGAAAATCGTCTCTCAACGTCTCCCGGCTTTCCAATTTGTAGGGCATACAATTATCTTGCTTTTCAATCATTTCCAAGGCTTTCAAACGCCTGGAAATATTTGCTTGGAAATATTATGCTTGGACCATTCCAGAAATATGGCTTTTCCGTTTTAAGTTCCTCATTAAGCCAGCGGAAGTACAATTGTAACAAATAAAAAAAAATTTTTTTTTTTTTTTTTTTTTTTTTTTGCTAATAATAAAAGTGCAAAGAGAGGAAACAACGTGTTAGAATATTAAACCATGTGCAACGAGACTGTGCGTGGTGAAAATGTGTGTTGAAGTAAAACGAGCTAGTTTATATGTATGCACATACATATACTACACATACATACATACACATACATATACATAAAGCGCATGCAAGACGTTGATCGTTCTGATTGCGCATTTAGCCGGCATTTTTCTGCTTCGTTTTTTTTTTTTTTTTTGTAATTGTTTGCTTTTGTTTGTGTTTTCAAAAATAAAAAAAAAAAAAAAAAAACAAACGCATTTCTTTGTGTTTGTGTGTTTGCAGGTAAATACACACAGGTATTGCATATGGGTTAACGTATACACATATGTGACATATACAAAATGGCGTCAGATTTTTTATATCCGCTACACATAGTGTGAAGGGTATTATTAGTTTGTCGGAAAGCATGTAACGCATTTTCGAATTGTTTTGTTTAAAAATAGGTATTATTTGTTAATACTTTTACTCAAAATTGGGTAAAAACACTTCTAATGACATCCAACATCAAAAACAAGGTGCCACGCCCATTTTTAAGTGTAGCCCCCCATACACATTTACCGCCTATTTTCATTTTTTTTTTTTATACTCGTCACACACAGTGTGGAGGGTATTATCATTTTGTCAGAAAGTTTGTAACGCATTAAAGGAAACATCTTAGACCCTATAAAGTATATATATTCTTGATCAGCTCGACGAGACGAGTCGATCTAGCTATGTCCGTCTGTCTGTCTGTCTGTATGTATGCGTTTCATTCGCTCAGTTTTAAAGATATTGGCCTGAAACTCGGAACTTAAGCTCGCTTCTCAGTCCTAAGCAGTTCAAGTGTTAAAATCAAAGTGCCACGCCCATTTTAAGATATAGCCCCCATACAAACTTACCGTCCTTTTCCGGATTTTTCTATGAAAATAGCTATTATTTATGAATGTAGTCACTCCAAGTTGGGTAAAAATACTTCTAATGTCATGCAATGTCAAATCCAAGCTGCCACGCCCATTTTTAGATATAGCCCCCATACAAATTTACCGCCCATTTTCAAATTTTTGTATAAAAATAGGAATTATTTATGAGAATATTCACTCAAATTTGGAAAAAAAACACTTCTAATGACATCTAATAACAAAACCAAGGTGCCACGCCCATTTTTAGCTATAGACCCCATACAAATTTATCGATTATTTTCGAACAAATGTATAAAAAAGTAATTATTTTCGAATATATATTTATAAATGTATTTAAGCCACTGATGATCACACATAAACTGTTCAAAGATGCGTGTGACGGATATTTAAGCTTCGGTTCCACCGAAGTTAACGTTTTTTCTTGTTTTTTTTTTTTAAATTGGTATTATTTATGAATTTATTGACTCTAAATTGGGTAAAAGCAATTCTTATATCATCCGATTCCAAATTCAAAATGCCTCCAAACAAATCGCCGATATATTTATTAAGAATCGGGCCACTCTATAA
The DNA here is from genome assembly GCA_018903435.1 of Leucophenga varia. Taxonomy (NCBI): domain Eukaryota; kingdom Metazoa; phylum Arthropoda; class Insecta; order Diptera; family Drosophilidae; genus Leucophenga; species Leucophenga varia. Next base: position 196,824 of record JAEIFJ010000399.1, on the reverse strand, counting down.
CATATAGGCCCTATACAAACTCACCTTTGCACATTTTCTGATATTTTCAAGAACATTCAAGTAAAACCTTTATTTTTTTGCTTTAAATATTTTGGGATCTCAGGAAAATTTCTGGTAAATATACCTTCAGTTGTTTTCTAAATATCGAAAATAAAATTTCCGTATGACAGAAATTCAAAAGATTTCATTGTTTGAAGACAGTTTTGGTAATAGCTGTAAGTCATTGTCATCATAGCTGAATATTTTTGTGAACTTTTCATTTTTATAGTTTTTTTTTTAAATATTTTTTTTATGAAAAAGGTTTTATTATAAAATATAATCAGGAATTTGTGATTGTATTTAAAATTAAACCAAAGAAAATTTCAAATAATTTCCACGCTAAAAAATAAAGATTGCATGACAACTCTGCTAAGTTTATATATGCTAGTGCGGGTAAATCATCGATGACACTAGTGATACTTTAATAAGTACACAATTTTTGACACAATGTACACATATAAATAATATTTTTTTTTTTTTTTTTCAAAACTATTTGAACTTTTCGTATAGAATTCTCAAAAAGATACAGATTTGCCTGATTATAGTTTAACGATAACATCGAAAATCAGTTATCGACTATCGATATCTCATGACTTTCAAATAAGACCTTGTATAATTTTTTTTAAATTCTAACAAAAAGTTTAGCTTTTTTTTTTTTTTTTGCTTTTTTGATAGCCTTAGGTATTTCCGTGTTATCTTTTCATTATGCGTTTGCGTGTGCGCGTTTTTGTGTGTGTGTGTATGTATATGTGTGACGTGTATTAAACTGCATACTTGAGATAAATTTTATCTCTCATTGCTCGACTATACAACTACAACGCGTGCCGTAGTCGATGATATGTTCGGTCGGCGCTTAACCACACGCCGCCAAACCAAAGCCCTTTGCCTATATACTTATGTACATACAAATGTGTGTGTGTGTGTGTGTGTATGTATATCTCTATCATTATTATCATCAAATAGTGTTGTGAGGCTTTAAATAGTAATTGATAACACACACACATATAAACGGAAAAGCAAATATAGCTACAGATACATTTGTATCTGTAGCAGTTTATATGCACCTGGCGCCGTTTATAAACTTTCATACATTTATTTATTTATAATTATATAGTATAGTAATTTTCTTTTTTTTTTTTTTTTAGATTTCAATAATTAAATATGTTATCGCCGCTATCAAAAGGTGCAGCTAGCTATTTTGTGTGTGTGTGCTACAAATTAAGTAACCATATGTGTGTATCTAAATATTTAAAAAGTTGAAGTTACATATTAGATTATTCTTATATACATACGTATATGTATGTATGTATCCATATAGTATATGTATGTATCTAAGGGTTGATTTAGTAAAAGATTTTGTTATACATATAAACATTTCAATAATGAACTTGAAGCGCTTCGTTAATGAACAAATGAACATTTTTAGTTAAAGGTTACCTAAGGCATTAAGACAAATACCGAAGAAAAAATCGGAAGTAAATAAGAAAGAAAAAAAACATCGCAATCGAGTTACAGTTTAGTGTTGTGAACTTTTTAAAAAAATATATCGATATTTTTTTTTTGTAATGCTACTCTAAACAAATTGTTTGTATCGATAATTTTCGATATCGATACTTCAACAAAATTTCTATAAAGCAATTTATAATATCGATATTTTTCGTTAATCTAAAAAATTGTGTATCGATATTTATTCTTACTTAAAATAAAATTGATTTTCATTTGACTTTTGCGATACCATAAAAGCACAATGATTTCGATAAAAAAAATTTATATTTTGATTAGTTTGAAAACTCATGAATATACATATTTCTCGATACTTTAAAAAATCGATAACGATAACGAATATTGGAATCGATATTCTTCGATGCTGCACAAAAATGATTTCGATACTTTAAACAAAAATTGATAACAATATTAACATTCGATACTTTAAAAAATCGATAACGACATTTTTCGATATTCTAAAAATCTGTTGGTATCGATACTGCACCAAAAACGATATCGATACTTTGAGGCAAATCGATAACGATATTTCTCTTCAATACTTTAAAAAATCGATAACGATATTTTTCGGTATTCTTAAAACTATATGTATCGATACATTTCGATACTGCACAAAAATGATATCGATACTTTGAGAAAAAAATCTATGAGTATATTTTTTCGGCATTCTAAAAAATATTGGTATCGATATTTTCCGACACTGCACATAAATGATAACGATACTTTGAGAAAATTGATAACGATATTTATCGATATCGATATTTACTCTAAACAGGAGTGAAAATGGAACCATTTGATTTTTTTTTTTTTTATTGTGTCTCTAATTACATGAAAAGTTGTCAGCTAAACATACTCCAAAATTTTTTTCTTAAATTTTCTGGGATTTTCATAAGTTTTTTAGGACTTCGAATTTGAACTGAGATTTTAAAAAACTTTGTACTCACTTTTCACGATGCAACAAACAAATTCGATCCTTGGCAACTTTTAAACGTTTTGCAATAATCTTTTTAAGATTTTCAACAGTTATTTGCGGATCAACGCAAACACCAAAATTGCCGCCAGTTGTTGTATTAATATTAAGTGTAATATTATTATTATTTGTTGTTGTTGTTGTTGCGGAATTGTTGTTGTTGTTGTTGTTGTTGTTATTATTGCCGCTATTATTATTTTGATTTGACATTGATGTGTTGTTGGTGGCGGCGGCGGCGGCGTTGCTGTTGTTGTTGTTGTTGTTATTATTAACAGCGGCGCCAATATTGCTAGCACGTAAACGTTGTGCTACTGCTGCTGCAATACCGTTAGTTGCATTTGTTGTTGCTGCTGCTGTAGAAGATGTTGTTGTTGTTGTTGTTGCCCAATGTAAATTATGATTATTATGCTTATTGTTAACACATTTTTGCATAACATTGCTAGCAGCGTTTGAAACAGTTGAAGAGATGCTGCTAACGCTGTTGTTGTTGTTGCTGCTGCTGCTACCATTGACGACGCCACACCCAGCTAAACTATTGTTTAACTGCAGCTGTTGTTGTTGTTGTTGTTGTATAACATTAACATTAGGCGACGTTGTTGTTGAAGAACAAGACGAAGACGAAGTTGTTGCTTCATTTAATGCAGCAGCTGCACTAGCAGCGCTGCTGTTGCTGTTACCATTTGCAGCACTACTACTACTACTACCAGCAGCATTGCCGGTGTTTGTATTTGTTTTTGTTGATTTTTCCATGTTTAAATTTTTTTTTTTTTTGCAATTTAATTTTTTTATTTTTCTTTTGCACTGCAAATTCTTTTTATTTGTATTTATTTATTTTTTTTTTCACTTGGATTTTATTTTTTTGTTTTTCTTTAAAGAAACAAAAAAAAATTTATTTAATTAAAAAAAAACACACACAGACACGCGACGCACTTTACACAAAAAAAAAAAAAAGCAACACACAGACTACTAAGATGCTGTGCAACGTTTGCACTTGAAAGAGAGCTCAAAAAAAAAAACAAAAAAAAATTGTATGAAAAAAACCACGAAAAAAAAATTTTTTTTTTTTTCCAAGCAAGCTGATTTCAATCGATTTTCTTTTCTTTGGCCTCTTCTTTTGCTCTGTTACACATATACATGCACACATGTACATACATACAAGATTACCACACCTTTGGCGTTTTATGCTTTGCTTGCTTGCTTGCTTGCTTCTCTCTCTTTCTCTTTCTCTCTCTTGCTTGCTGCTGCTGCTTCCTCTTTTCTATGATTATTATTGCTGCGGCACTTGTTCGTATGTACATATACATACATATGTATATGGCTGTGTGTGTGTGTGTATGTGTGTATCTATTGGTTATGCTGCATTGTTGCGCTGCTGTTGCTGTCGACTGCGCTGCTTTTTAGTTTACTTTGTCTGCACAATACAGACAGACAGACAGAGCAGCCAGACAACATAAAGTAACAATAAGTGAGATAGCAATATGCTTGCTACGCTGTTATGCGTTTACAGCATCACACGCACGTTTTTATTGTTGTACTGATTGCGAAACGTTTGAATAGAAAATAAGACGACACACACACACACACACATACACACGAACATGCACTTAAAAGCTAAAACATACAACAACAACAAAAAAAAAAAAGCAGTAACGCATAAAATACACACAATTTCCAAAAAAAAAAAAATTTTAATTTATATTTTTTTTTGTTGTATAAAAACCACGTTTTTTTTTTCGCTTTGCACTGTTCAATATTGACTGCTGTTATGCTTTCAATCAATCAATACGTTCACAATTAACGCGTAACAAATTGTTTTTGTTTTTCTTTGTAATTTTTTTTTCTTTCTTTTTTATTTTTTGTTGCTGTTGGCGCGTTATAGCCGTAAGAAAACACGCGCACGTTTAGATGAAACAAAAAAACAAACAAAAAAAATACCATAGATAACAAAAAAAAAAAAAGAAGAAAACAGCGTGTTACACAAAAACAAAAATGTTTAATTTTTTTTTTTTTTTGTATTTTTGCTTTACTGTTATGCGACAACGGCGGCGACGTATGCTACACTTTGACTTTGCTGCTGCTACTGCGGCTTGCCAACTTCAATCTCCACGTTGAGTTGAAGACTGATACGAACAAGTGCGTGACGCTACGACGACGACGTTCCAACAACAACTGATCCGTATCGAAATAAACCGGGCAAAACTCTGTGCTCTGCTCTGCTCTGTGCTGCGCTGCGCTGCGCTTCGCGTTGACAATAGCAATAGCAACAGCAAAGCAAAACCACTGGCCGCTGCTATTGTGGTGAATTTGTTAACATTTGTTTTTGGTGTGGTGTATTTGCTGTTAACTTAAAAGAGAGCGCCTTATGTAAAAAAAATTACTCTTTTTGATAACTAAGAGCGAAAAATCTTATTGAAACGTTTACATACATAAACACGCTTACCTTACAGTACTGACAACAGAAGAAGAAGAAGAAGAACAAAAAAGAAAACCTGTGCTAAAGTGAAAATACCCTATAAACATGGAAAATTCAATATTTTGAAGCAATTAAAAAAAATAAATACAAAAAAATTAATGCATTTACAGTGGCTCACAGCACCTTTTTTAAAAAAGTACCAACTGCTCTATCTTCTCATGAAAGCTCGTAAAAGCCATTTTTTAGAGATATTTTTTATTTTAGTTAACCTAGAAGTCTTCTCTATTTGTTGTTGTAAAATTAGATCTGACCCCAAGTTAACCACGGAAAGCCAAAAACCGATTTTTGAACCGAATCCCATTGGTGTTTGCTCAGAACTGTTAACCGAACCAGCTCTTCTGAAAGAAAATGTTTTTGAACCAAAAACTAAACCATATAAGTGATACGGTCCCAACTGGTTTGCGATTCCTTTAAAAGAACTATAGTGCAGTTATAAAATTGAGTTTAGCTAAGAGGTTGCTTTTGTTTTGTGCGAAAGTATTGAAAATTTTAATAGAAGCCCTCGTAGACTTGATATATTGTCAAAATCAAATTATTGTATGCCTGGGCATCACTTAGAGTATTCACCCAGCTGGTATGGTCCAATGCTACTCGATACCAATTCCGGATCCCAAACTTCCGGACGTCTTCCAGGACCTGATCCTTTTTTTTTCGTGAACGTGTGGTGTGCGATCTGTCAAGAATACAACCACAGCAGTAAAAGGTATCTAAAGAGATATACCCTCCTGATGAGTTTGGTTGCGCAGGATTGTTGCTCCAGATCAACCGGAAAATAATGTAAAACCATAAGAACACACGAACCATGAATAAAACGGCTAGAAGAAACAGAAGTACACCAAGTGGCTCTGGTGAACTCTGGAGGCCCCAAATATCGTTAAATCTGCTTTTCATGGTAACAAACACCGGAAACGATTTAAGGAACACGATCGAGCTTCGCCGTGAGAAGATTAGAGACAAAAATCAATCAAACTGAATGTCTCGTACGGAACCATAAAGAGCGCTATGTATGGTATTTTTTTTTTTTTAATTTTTTTATTAAATAAACTTTATCACTAAATGAAAACCAAATAATGAATGTTTAGGAAAGTAAATTCTCATAACAAGTAGGCAAAAACTGTATTAGTTTAGGTGAGGAGTTAACTTTTTACATACATATTACTTGAATTATTTCGACACCAACAAAAACCAGTTCGTGAATCGAATCAGTGGTTCAGCCCTTGCGAATCGCTGAACCGAATCACTAGCAATTTTTTAAGTAAGTGGTTTGTAGCCCTTGAAAAAATGAGTTTTAATATTTTTGGTTGTTTTGAATGGTTTAGTATGATAGCCTTTTTTGTTTACAACAGTTTTTACACCATTTGGCATTGATTCCACCAATATATTTTGGTTTTCCAAGCGTTGATTCCCCTAAGAATTCATATTTTAGCTAATCCTGGCTAGATATCATGGGTTTACAGATGGTTTTTTCAAGCAATTCATTTAAATTTTGAATGATAACAACATTAGGTACTCACTATCGGAGTTTGCATTAGGTAGCGATCGTTTCAGAAGAGCCAGGTCATCATTATGAAGATGAAACCAAAAAATGGATAGATATATGAATTGCCTCAAAAGACGCGTCGTTCTTTCGATATGGTATTCGCAAATTATCCGGAGGATTAGAGATAGTAGTAGCTATCGATGGACAATACTTTGAATAACATATTTGTTCAAGGTTCCAATAAAATATTTATACACATGAAGATTGAGTTTTTAACTAGCGATGGGCTTCGGAACGGGAATACCGTGGGTCCCACTGGGTTCCGTTTAATTTTAAGTACGAAACTGCAAATATTTATAATTTATAACACTGCAGTGTTTAGTTATAAGCATTTTGCTTAAAAAAATAAAAACTAATTTAACAAGTGTAACAGCGGCACTCATGAGACTCCTGTCCCAAAGCCCATCTCTACTCCCAACATTGTGAAACCAACCCCATCAGAAAGTAATTAGAGTAGAACAAAATAATAAAATGACGGTTATCATTTTTTTTACCCGTATGAACAGTTATTATCGGAAAGTTTAAAATAAAATTATATTCAGCACAATCTGGCCATGTCCGCCCGTCCGGCTAGTCGGTCAGTCGACCACTTTAAAAGTTAGTTTAGCTGAAACAAAAATGGCAGGCCCAGTTCAAGACATAAATCACCAAATTATGTTAGCAAACCTAAAAAATTATGTCTTTCAAACATTCAATAAAAGACAGAAACTTAACTATTTTATTTTGTTCTGCAAAAAAAAAAAAATTTTTTTAGAACATTTTTTATTTTTTTTTTTTCATATTTATTTTTTTTAATTTTTTTAATATTTTTTTTAAAATATTTTTTTATATTTATTTTTTTTTTTTTTTATATTATTTTATTTTTTATTTATTTATTTTTTTAAATATATTTTTTTTTTAATTTTGTTTATTATTTTTGTAATACTTTTTTTTATACATATATAAATTTTTGTTTATTTTTATATTTTTTATTTATTTTTTTTTTTTTGTAAATAGAACTTTCTTACCACTGTGCCTCTTTTTTGTCTAGCGGCAATGCAAAGTGTTGAGTTGTGTTGAGTTTCGCAAACAGCTGTTCGAATTCACAATAGAAAATGTTTATTGGTCTGGACTGTATTTTTTTTTTAATTATTAAAAAACGGTTATTTTTCGTGCTGCGAGAGAGACAATAGAGTTAAATTTTGTAATTTATTTACATTATAAGCTTTAGAAAATTACTTACATTTTTTTAATATTTCCTTCAATTTCTATGGAATTTTAGGTGCGAAAGCGTCCTCGATTGATGCAATTCCAAGCGGAGGTTTTATATTAAGAACGAATAGTATTTGTGTCGGGAACTATACACATAATGAATTTCCTGCATGAGCTTATTGTGTATAACGTTGAAGACTTAGGCGCCGAGTTTTCTTGATCACTGTCATCCCACTCAGTACATACTACCCTGTTCACACAACACCGATATCATTCCACTCAAATAACAGAAATACTAATAACACCAATACTATTCGATTAGCCTCGGCAAGGTGCACAATTCAAGCAACACTGTGTTAGCTACCATATCTCCGACGTGTACTATATTTTTTAAGAGAAATCATGTTCAAGAATGGTTATCGTTTTTATAAGAACATTCCTTCTCATATTAAGTTATGTGCTCCTAAAAACGGACCGGGCAAAACAAAAAAAAAAAAAAAAAAATGATGCGACGAGATCAATTTAAGCTTTTGTAATTTTTAAAAATTAAGAACGTTTTTTCTCAATACAAGCACATCATGCTGCATGATACAAGCATGATCAAGTACAACATTTGAGTTTCATTTCGTATGTTCTTAGTTCAAGTACAATCATTCTTAATTTCCTATGAGCGTACCCAAAGTGTAAAAGGGTATATTAAGTTTGTGCGAATGTATGTAACAGACAGAAGAAGGCAAGATAGATCTTATAAAGTATATATATTCTTGATCAGCATTGAAAGGAGAGTCGAACTAGCTATGTCTGTCTGTCCGTCCGTCCTGCTGTCTGCCGTATGAGAGAGATTATCTCGGAGACTATAAGAGATATGGCCACCATATTTAAAACTTAGACTCTCCTGAGCCGTCAAATGTTCACTTGTAAACGGTTTTTCTCTAGACCCATTTAAAGGGGTACCCCCCATACAAATGTACCCCAAAAATTTGGGTTTTGGCATAAAAACTTCATTGTTGTTTATTGTAGGAAGTTCAAATTTAGTATAAATTATGTCTATGACAGTCCCAAAAAATATCCCAATTTGGGTGCGACCAACAAAATTTTAGGTATAGCCCCCATACAAATTTACCCCAAAATTTTGGGCTTTTGCATAAAAACGTCATTGTTTCTTATTATAGGAAGTCTAAATTTGGTATAAATTATGTCTATGACAGTCCCAGTAAAATATCCCAATATGGGTAGGACCAACAACATTTTAGGTATAGCCCCCATACAAATTTACCCCAAAATTTTGGGCTTTTGCACAAAAACGACATTGTTTTTTATTCTATGAAGTTCAAATGAAGTATAAATTATGTCGATGATAGTCCCAATAAAATATCCCAATTTGGGTGCGGCCAACAAAATTTTAGGTATAGCCCCCATACAAAATTACCCCAAAATTTTGGGTTTTTGCACAAAAACGACATTGTTTTTTATTCTATGAAGTTCAAATGAAGTATAAATTATGTCTATGATAGTCCCAATAAAATATCCCAATATGGGTAGGTCCAACAAAATTTTAGTTATAGCCCCCATACAAAGATATATCCGATTTTTTTAAGTTTTTGTATGAAAATTCAATTCAATAAGGTATGCTAGTAAAATAGAACCGATCTTAAGGTTCATAACGATTGGGTACAGGGTATCTTGCAGTCGAGCATACTCGACTTCAGCATTCTTTCTTGTATTTTTTTTTTTTTTTGCTCTGTGTACTCTTCTTACCCGTGTTTCACTGTTTGTGCTCCTTGCCAGTGCATAATTCATTGAATTTCTTTTCTTTTATTATATATTTTTTATTTTATTTTGCATCCTTTTTCTCAATCACTTAAAGATTAGCGTACAATTAATAAGATTGTTTTATACATAATTGTTTTTTTTTTCTTTTTTGTATTTATGCTATGTAAAGCAGTATGTTCTTCTATATAATATATATATATTTCTTTCTTTATATATTTTTATATTTAAATTTGTAATTTAATTTTTATTTATTAACTAATTTTTTGTTTCTATTTCTTTACTTTGTTTCTTTAATTATAACTTTACTTTTCACGCTAATCTTTATTTCTTAGACAAACTTTACAAAAAAAAAAAAAAAAAATCATACATATTTTTTTTTTTTATATTTTGAATAAAAACTTTTTTTTCATTTAATTTAATAACAAATAAAAGCACAGCAAATAATTCAAATTAAAATACAATCACGTTAAATATATTTATTTATACATATATATTATGTGTATATATGCATGTATATACGCGTTATATAAATCGTTCTAACTAAAATTAATTAGATTGCGTTTTTGATTGTTTGTTTCCAGCACCAAATTACAATATAACACATACTTTTCTTTTCTTTTTTTATAATTTTTCTTTTTTTCATCTAAATATTCTAATGCGCCAATTTTTTGCTTAATTTTATTTTTTTTATATTTATAATTTTTTTTTTATATAACATAACAAAGAATTTACTCACACACACACAGCGTCGTTTAAAAAAAAAGCCTGACTTGTTTGCATAAATTTTCTTGCCTCTTGATTTTCTTTTCTATTTTTTTTTTTAAACTATACAAAATAAAAAAAAGAAAAATATAAACATTTCATTTACATTCCACATCATTGCAGTTCACATTCCACAAATTCCACATTTCACAGTCCAACACCTTTTTTTATTTATTTTATTTTATTTTAGTTTTTTTTTTTTTTTATTTTGTTGTTGTTACTTATGAACCAAAATGTTCCTTTTCCTGATCAATTGGTCCAAATTCATAGCTACCACGTCCATCAAATTGTAAATAGAAATCATGATGCACCCACAATGATTTACGATGTGAAACAGTGAAGAGCGTTATGCCCGCTTCACGGCAATAGCTATACATTTTGCCTTCAACATCAACCGAAACAGCGCTTGTGCATTCATCCAATATGGCGAATTGTGGTCGATGATAAAATAGACGTGCCATTGCAATACGTTGTTTCTCGCCACCGGATAGTACATCGATCCAATCTTCGATTGCATCTAAACCATTCTCACGTTGTTCCAGATATGTTAATTGTACAATATCTAAATATTCCATCAAATCATCATCGGTACGTCCAAGACGTAACATATCGTCACGCGTATGCGGATAGATTATTTGATCGCGTAGCGTACCAAGTGTCATATACGGACGTTGTGGTATATAGAAAAGTTTACCGCGTGTCGGTTTTGTTACTTTACCGCCCCACGTTGGCCATAATTCGCCAAGTATACGGAAGAGACTGGATTTACCGCAACCATTTGGTCCACAGACAAGCACATTTGTACCGGATCTACATATGTGAAAATGAAAAAGAAAGAGAGAGAGTTAGAGTGAAATATTGTATTTTTTTTTTTTTTTTTTTATGCGTTGAGTTTGGGAACTTTGAGACCACATATCGTGACGTTACTGCTGAGCCTAAATAAAGCAATTCGTATAGGGACTTCGATAGCAACTCGATTTAGTTGTGGTAGAATTAGATTTAGTGGAAATAGAGTAGCCACAGAAGTGTATAAAAAACTTCTAATAGCCTAATAAATGCAGCTAATCAATATTTCTTTTAATCATTCGATCCGTTCTTTTCTATTCAGGCGGAAGCCATGGAACGAGACAGTCTGGTAGTACAATAAACTACGAGGTGGGACCAGAGACACGAGTCTGGTAACACGGGCATGAAGACACTGGAATCGAATGGGTATTGCGCTTTTGGGGAGTATCGTAGTGGCTGTGGTTTGTTTGTAACCAGGCCTTGACTAATAATAATGTTGGATTCATCCACGCAACCAATAAAGGAAGACATACATGTTCCATAAAAATATGTCTTCGCAATTATTACCAAATGATCTGGCACGCTGAATAAACGTAAACCAAACTGATATGGTCTTAGGGGTGAGCGTTTGAGGTTTGTCAGTCGCATATAGACAGACGGCATTATGTCATTTTTATACCCTTTATCCAAAGGGTAAAAGGGTATATTAAGTTTGTGCGAATGTATGTAAAAGACAGCAGGAGGCTAGATAGACCTTATAAAGTATATATATTCTTGTTCAGCATTGGAAGGAATGTGGAACTAGGTATGTCCGTCCGTCTGTCCTGCTGTCTGCCGCATGAGAGAGATTATCTCGAAGACAATAAAAGATAGGGCCACCATATTTGAAACTAAAGGTCTCCTAAGCCGTCAAGTGTGCACTTGCAAACGGTTTTTCTCTAGTCCCATTTTAAGGGAGACCCCAAACGTACAAATGTACCCCAAAATTGTGGATTTTTGCATCAAAAAAGTCGTTGTTTCTTATTCTAAGAAGTCTTAATTTCGTATATATTAAGCCTAGGATAGTCCAACCAATATGGGTAGGTCCAACAAAATTTTAGATATAGCCCCCATACAGAGATATACTCGATTTATTAAGTTTTTGTATGAAAATTCAATTCAATGAGGTATGCTAGTAAAATAGAACAGATCTTAAGGTTCGTAATGATTGGGTACAGGGTAGCAGTCGCGCATTCTTGATTTCAGCGCGTTTTTTCTTGTTAAATTTTTTACTTTACTTACTTCACTTCAAATGTTAGCTCCTTTAGTAGCACATCACCATTGGGTGTCACCAATGGTACCTTTTCGAAACGTATTAAATTATCAACAAAACACATAAGACCTTTATTCGGACCAAAATTAGTTTCGCTAACTGACGATGACGATGACGACGATGTTGTTGATAATGTTGGCGAAATGCCATTAACCATTGTCCGTTCATATGTACCCTTATTGAGATCACCAAGTACTTTTATAAGCTCTGTCATACGTGCTGTAAATCCGGCTAAACGTGACATTTCACGTCCGGCCAACACTAGGCGTCCAATAGCTTCTGCAAGTTTTACAAGCATGCGTCCATATGTATAATAAGCTTGCAGCCGTTGTCCACTATGTTCACCGGAAAGTAATGGATGATTTTCAGCAAAGAATGGTATCGAAACAGCATAGAAACCGACAATCGATGCAAAGTCTAATTAAAATAAAATTATGATTATATTACATACAACATAAAAAAAAAAAAAAAGATTATTATCAGGCGTGTTCTCAATTTAACTTTCACACAAAAATTAAAATAATAAAAATTAGCGATTAATAATCGAAATTTTGCGAAAGTGAAATTGAGCATAAGCCTGTATATTTCATTGTTGTTTTTTTACTTACACTTTCCAATAATATTATCAATGATGCCCATGCTAACACGAAATTCCAAGAATTTACGCAAATGTGTACGTAATTTTGAATAACTCGCAAGTAATGTTAGCTTTTCACGTACATTACCCTGATAGAAGGCAACTTCTTCGGAGTTTGTTATCAAACGACTATTAACATAACGAAATTCACCTTCCAGCTTTTGTTCCTCAACTGTCAAACGTCCAGTTGGGCGACGTAAACGTGTTAGAAAAACGCCAGCGAATAATAGATATAACATAAGTATTGATGGTGTTTTACCGCCCAGATTCACTGTCAGACGATAGACATAGATGAATATATCGAGCACCGGTTTACTTATGTTCGAATATAAATCGGTTGCGCTTTCGCAAAATTTATCGATGTCAGTGGTCAACAATTGATCAGCGTTGGCTATTCGATTATCTAAATTGGACATTTTATAGTATGTATAGCCACTGGAAATGTGAAGAAAAAAAAAACAAAAAAAAAACAAATTATTTATAATACAGAAAATATTGTTAAAAAAAATTATTAGAAAGACAAATCTCTAAAAAAAAAAAAGACAATCTATACAGTTAGTAAATGTAGATAGTAGCCAAAGTTTCCGGCCTTGTTCGGCTGTCGCAAATAGTTTTTTTTTTTTTTTTATTAATTTTTTGTGACATCAACCCACCAGCTTTTCTTATTTTCCAATTACTTTTTTTGCTTCTTAATACCCCAATTTTTTGACCGCCGCCCATCATTCCAATAGATCATATCTTTCATCCCGTACTTATTATCTTGTACACAAAATTTTATTCCTGTGGACTTACATCTACAAAATTCCATTGAAATCGTTTGAGTTGTTTCGGAAATAAACGATAAATTTATAATTGATTCTATGGGAGGTCACGCGCACCGCCCATTTTCTAAATGGAACAAAAAAATACACAACTACAAAGTTTCATTGAAAACGGTTGAGTAGTTTCGGAGTCAATAAAAGGAGCATCATCACAAAAAGTTTTCCTATCTAAATTTCAACAAACTCGCATAAGAAGTTTCCCTTCAAAAGATAATTTTTTGTCCAACTTTTTCATTAGCCAAATATATATGTTATGCTTAGATAAAATGATTCTTAATAAGAACAAGCCTAGCGATTATTGAAACTGATTGGAATTCATCAGCTGAACACTCCCCTTCTAATCTGTCAATATACATATTAATTTCCACGAAATATCACTGTGCTATGAAACGACCCAAGAGAGCCATTTGTATTTTGAAGAACAACGATATAAAGTATATATATTATTGATCAGCTAGACGAGACGAATTGATTTAACAATTTCCGTCTGTCTGTCATTTGCAATTCGTTTTTCTCGAATAGTTTTAAAGATATTGACTTGAAGTTTTAAACTTAAGCATTTTTTTGGACTCTAGGCAGTTTGTGTGTCAGAACCAGGGTGCCCCGCCCATTTTTAGATATAGCCCTCATACAAACCAACCACTTTTTTTTTTTCGATGTTTTGTATAAAAATAGTTATTATTTTTGAATGTTTTTTTTTTTTACTATAGATTGGGTTTTTACACTTCTAAAGGCATTCAACATCAAAAGCAAGGCGCCACGCCCATTTTTAGATATAGCCCCCATACAAACCTAGCGCCCATTTTTGGAGTTTTTGTATGAAAATAGTTTTTATTTATGAATAATATTCACTCCACCAATCTGTGTAAAATAACTTCTACTATCTTCCTATGAATATGCTACTGATATGTCAAGGATCGGGCCACTATAACATACGGATCCCGTACAAGCTTACCTTACATATTTTTTATTAAAAAAAAAAAAAATAATTATTCTATACGCAATTTTAGCTTAAAATTATTTATTTGAGTTGTGCCCACCCAACCCATTTGCGGCATATAATCTACGTCTCTAAACTAGTACAACTAAACTAATTAAAGTTTCGTTTGGCAGGTATTTGAGCTTCGGTTCTACCGAAGCTAACGTTTTTTCTTGTTTTAGTTTCGCATCTGCTGTTATTTGTGCAATTGCAATGCCCTTTGTTGGCATTTTTGTACTTTTTTAAACTTTTTTGAATTGCAGCGTAGCCAAAATATGTTGCGGCTACAAAATAACACTAAAAAATACCTTTTTTTTCATTCTTAGCAAGACTACAATATGTTGGGGCTAGTATAGAAACATTCCACAAAAAAATAGACTTAATAAATGAACTGAATGTGCCTAATGCATCGTTTAAGTGGCCTATAATTATACTTGCATTTTTGCCTTTTAAATTAAACTGGTTTACAATCGGTTGCATCGGTTGGATGGTTTCAAAGTACATAGCGGACAAATATTTTAACTATTTCATATAAAAAATAATTTAAAGCGTGCGTTTTAACTTACTTCAGGTACTGATTGTATAAATGATGCGTTAAATTTGTGCGGAAACGTAGCTTCAGTTCACCCAAACTCCATTTGAGTATATTTGTAACAACTGAAATCTATATGAAAAGAAAATGGAAATGAATAAATTAAATTTAAATTAATTTATTATATATATTATGTAGTACGCACCATTGGCAATGCTGCCAAATATTTGAGCAAGGCCGCCTTAAATTTACTTTTGTTCATATGTATAATTGTGCTCTCAACAACCGTCGCATTCTGTATCATCCAAATATCGCTCACGGAGCGTCCAATTAATGCAGCAGCGACAAGTACAAGCAGACCGCTTTCAACGCTCCAAAAACCGGGAATCAAAATAGCTAATTAAAACGAATAGAATGGAATGAAAATATTTAAGCAATTATTAAATCCATTTTATTTTTTTTTAAATGTTTTTTACTTACGCAATAATTTTCTCAACTGTTTAAAGAAAAGTGAATTGACATGTGCTTTACTCGCTTTCTTATCCTTTTTTTCAGCAATTGTGTATTGTATTTTGTCTTCATAGCCGGGTTTTCTAAAACAAAAAAAAAAGAAATTATTAAACAAAAAAATTTAAAAGATTAAAAGCGATAAAAGTGTTTTGAAAACTGTTGATGGGCTGTAGTGAGCCATTTGATTTCGTTCAAGTTCATAAAGAATTACTGCGTTTCCGTTTGTAGTAGAGTAATACAAAAGATCAGTATACACTTTTTCTGAAACATTGAACTGTAAATTTCTTTTCAAATTTTGTAACTTGCAAGTGGCTTACTTGACGCCAAACTATACAATTTATGATACATATAAATACCATTTAACTTAAAAAACCCAGTAAAATGAGAGATAAGTTTTTCATGTAGGCTATATGTTTTGAACTGACAGAGATGTGCGTTGGGTCGGGAATCCCGTGGATGCCGATTACTTTTAGGTATGAAAACCCAAATATTTGTTAAACTACTTTTGATTTATCAATCAAACAGCGCAGTATTATAATTTATAAATATGTATTTGCAGTTTTGTACATAAAAGTAATCGAGACCCAGCGGGAACCTCGAAATTGCCGTCCCGACGCTCAACTCTAGTCTGCGATGACACCTTTAATGCGTTTTTTAACCAAGTTTAAAACTTGAAGCAAATTAATTAAATGATTTTCTTGAGATTATTATAAGAGTAATCCATACCGAATTTCATGTTTCTAGGTTATACAAAGAGGACCTTGGTGTTGAGAAAGCTTTTCGACTTCCGGGTCTCTGCAGTATTTTCCAAACGAAGGTTCACATACTTGCAGCTTTTAAGCTGCTTGCAGATCGGTGTTCATCTTCTCAAATAACTAAGCCGCCATAAAGGCTTTAGGTTCTCACATCACCAAGTCAAAGTTGTTTAAGGACTGTCAAAAGCGGCTGAACGAAGCCAGCCAACAAAATTCAATCATTCTCTTGTGTGTTCCGGGGCATAGCGATGTTTACGGGAACGAGCATGCAGACCTACTGGCCAGGGCTGGATCGGCTAGCGCTTCCCAAACGGTTCAGTTAGAGAACCCAATGGGTGCAGTAATCTATGCCATTAGCAACCATTTCTCCAATTTGGTATATAAAAATAGGCCAAATCTGAACAGCTGCAGGAAAGCTAGAACGATTTGGCCCAAGCTGGACGCAATCGCTCAAACAAATTGTTAGAAAACTCGTGTAAAGACTTCTCTAGACTAACAGCTACTATAACGGGACACTGACCCATAGGGAAGCATGCGGCCATACTAGAAACCCCGTTCAATAGGCACTGCATAAGTTGCAAAGAAGTGGACGCAACAGAAACGCTAGAGCACCTGTCCCGCGCTCAGATCACACAGAATTCGGTTACTTTGGAAATGGCAGCCCAACTCGCTAGGAGAACTGTCCAATATACCTGACCCCTAAAACTTCGCACTTTCCTTAACTGCACAGGTTGGTTATTATGACGAGTCAGCTCTTTGGTTTCTACGAGATTAGGTGACACCAGAACGGCGCTTTATGTGCTACTTGCTTGGGACTCTCCCATAGTCACTTCTATCTAACTGTAATACTCTCCGTACGGTTCTATAGAATTTTAAGTTTGTTGACTATATTTCTGCTAGTCTCCGTGATTAAAAAACGGTACCCGTGGAACCTACGCGACAATTGAAAAAAAAATCCATTAGCGTCTGAGAGTACTATGAAAATTTTATTATTAAGGTGCAAACAAAATAAGACACCACGTATTTCACTTCACCTAAATCAACATACGTGCAGGGTATAAACAAAAAAAATTGAGCCATGTAGTCTTAAAGAAGAGCACCTAAAATAGTTCATTTCAATTCATTTTATATTTTAATTTTGATAAAAATTTTCTAATTCAAAGTTCAAAAATTAATTGCATCAGACAGATGCGATGGCGATGGCGAGGCACAACACATCCGAAACAAAAACAAAAAAAAAAAAAAAAAAAAACATATTTTGTAAATTAATCAAAATTGAACTATGGACCCAAACACATGTTTTTCTATGCTTCTCTCTCACTCTCTCTCTCTCTCTGTATGTTTTTTTTTCAGAAATATTTTATTTAATAAATTAGTAAAAACTTCCGAGTCATCGTTGGTCATCAGTTTGCTCTTTATTTATTTATTTATTATTTTTTTTGTATTGCTTTTTTAATTAATACAAAAAAAAATTATTAGATATAAAAAATCATGTTGGCTATCAGCTAAAAAAAATTTAAATTTTTGAGGGCGCAAACATGCTTGCTACTTTTTTTTTTTTTTTTTTTTTTTTTATATTTTACACTTGAAAATGCGTAAATAGAAACGAGACAGCATATAAAAAAAGTTCCATAAAAGTAGAGAGAGCGAGCGAGAGCGAGAGACAGAGAAAGTATTAAACAAAGCTCCCACGTTATTGTTGTTGTTTTTATTTTATATTTGATCAACGTGCGTGCAACATGGCAAAGACGGGCGGGCAGGCGAGGTGTAAAAGAAACGTTTCACAAAATTTACCGGCCGGCCGGCATAATGCACAGTGGTTTGAAACTTAGAAAAATTAAATATTATAAAAAATTTTCAAAATTTTTGTATTCTTCGAAATAGCTCTTTTGCAAAAAATTAATGGTTTTAAACCATTAAACCATGTTTTTAATTTTTATTAATTTAACGCTTTTTAATACGTTAAGAATGGTATTGAGTTAAAACAAGGAAAAACGTTAACTTCGGTGGAACCAGAAGCTTAAATACCCGTCACACGAATATTTGAATAGTTTAGTGTGATCATCAGTGGCTTATATACATTTGTAAATATATATTCGAAAATAATTACTTTTCATACAAATGTTCGAAAATAATCAATAAGTTTGTATGGGTGCCTTAGCTAAAAATGGGCGTGGCACCTTAGTTTTGATATTGAATGTCATTACAAGTGTTTTTACCCAAATTTGAGTGAATAGTTTCATAAATAATACCTATTTTAATACAAAAATTCGAGAATGGGCGGTAAGTTTGTATGGGGGCTATATCTAAAAATGGAAGTGGCAGCTTGGATTTGATATTGGATGACATTTGAAGTATTTCTTTCCAACTTCGAGTGACTACATTCATAAATAATAGCTATTTTCATGCAAAAATTAGAAAAAACGGTAAGTTTGTATGGAGGCTATACCTTAAAATGGGCGTGGCACTTGATTTTAACACTTGAACTGCTTAGGACTGAGAAAAGCTTAAGTTCCGAGTTTCAGGTCAATATCTTTTAAAACTGAGCGAATGAATCGCAAAAATACAGACAGACTGACGGACAGACAGACGGACATGGCTAGATCGACTCGTCTCGTCGTGCTGATCAAGAATATATATACTTTATAGGGTCTACGACGTCTCCTTTAATGCGTTACAAACTTTCTGACAAAATGATAATACCCTCCCCACTATGTGTGGCGGGTATAAAAACGAATAAATAATACTCTTAATTTCGTTTAAAGCCGTATCACTGTTTCCAAGTACACCGGTGATTCGTTGATTTTTTACAGTGATTTTAAAATCGCTATGCCGCACTGCAACTAAAAGTAGTGATTTGCAATTTTCTTGTTCCTCAGTGAGCAGTGAGTTCAGTTTTCGTAAAACTTTTCATTTATCAGAAATTGATGATTTTATAACTCTTCGCAAATCGTTCATTTTCGCTTGAGCCCACGAACCTGTAAAAATTTTTTGTGGTACATTGGCCAGACGGTAAAGCATAGTTTTGATCCAAACTGAACCACGGTTTAACACCGGTTTGTGAAATGAACCAGCGATAGAGAACAAAAACTGAATAGAGGCATTGACAATTTTTTTTTTTTATGAAGAAACAAAATTTTATGATAAAATATTCGTCTCTATTCCATTGTTCCGAAGCGAATATATAAGTTGATTTTCTTTTTTTTTTGTACCTTTATCATTTTTTATTGTTGTAGCATAAAATCAAATACCACCACCAACAATAGATAACTTATTTCTGCTTTATTCAAAACGTGAACAACTCTAGCCAAATAAAATCAAATATGTTTGTGTGATATATTTTTTATGGGTACAAAGTACAAAATTTCGTATAAATAAAATTTTGGTTAACTAAGATAAACGCACACACACACACAATTTGCATACATAGAAGAGTTGCTTTTTATTACAATACAATATTTTTTTTATTTTTATTATTATTATTATTCCAGTTTATCATATCATATCAAAAATTGTATGCGTCATTTCAAATGTGTAAAATAGTAGTTTAGATATATGTAATATTATATATATTATTGTATCAAATTAACATGCCAACGCTGATAAGCCTTTTGTTATCTACTTGAGTACATTTTAAAGCATATAAAAAAAAGTGAAATAAAAATACAAACCAACCACCTACCTAGCCACCCATCATGCTTAGACTCTGGTTTGATTTGTAAACTCAACTTCTATGAGTAGGTAATCTTTAGTTTATTTATAATACTTCATCTAATTATTCTTGATAGAACCACCGTAAGATAAATCAGCTACAGATTGACATATTCATATGTAACATATGCACATAGAAATAGAATCAATTCAAAATACAACAAAGTCATTTGTTAAAAGAGCCACTTCACTTCAAATGAAATCCAAAGTTTCTCATTATTTTTAAACTATTCCGAATTACTCCGAAATTTCGGAAGCATTATAAATTACTCCTAGTCACTGAAAATTTTAAACGTAAAATTAAATGTAAAGTATTTTGAAACTATTCTGAGTTACTCCGAATTTTCGGACTTATTCCGAATTTCTTATAATCACGTCAAATTTTATACAAATAATTAAGTATACAATATTTCAGTATTTTTAAACCATTCTTAACTACTCCGAACTTTCGGAGTATTACGAATTACTCCGAATCATTCAAAATTTAAAAAACTTAATTTATAGTATTTTGAAACAATTCTAAGTTGCTCCGAATTTTCGAACTTATTCCGAATTTCTCTTAATCACGTCAAATTTTATATGAATAATTAAATATACAGTATTTCAGTATTTTGAAAACTATTCTAAATTACTCCGAATTTTCGGACTTATTTGTAATAACTATAATCAAGTACAAGTTTTATACATGTCATTGTTAAAATCAAGTTGTTACTAACAGTTACATACTACTTATGTACAAAACATGTTTGTACAATGTACGAAATATTTCGTAATAATATAATGGGCGTGGCACCTTGGTTCTGACATACGAGGTGTGTTCAAACAGAAACTTAGTAGATTCATATGGGTGCAGCTATAGTGATTCGGTCTTAATTAAATATAAACTGTGAAACGCCTAGAATATTAAACTTCCGAATAGCACATTTTATAAATAAAAAAAAATAAATAAATAAATAAAAAATATCATGCGAGCGAAACAAAATCGCTGCAGACATTCTTATCTATAAACGATAAACGAACGTTGGAATAGGTGCAAAGTCTTCGATTTAGCAGCTGGTGTGACTGGTGAAAGTGCATCGCTATAAAGGCTAATTTTTTTTTATTTTTTATAACGATTACGGGTTCTATAAATACAATAAACCGACGCAAAAATCTACAATAGCAACAACTATGTAGGCACACTTGTCTGGTTTTGACTGCTAAAATAATTAATATATTTATTGATTTATTATTAGGGCTTTTATTGTACATATATTTTACAATTCACTACATAGTTTGGTTGCAGTATTATTATATCTGATCAAAAGTTAAAAATTGCAGTCAAAAGAAATTATTACCATCGCCTAATTTTTACCATATCTGCAATACTCTTTATCGATTCCGTTAACAATATTCACACAGAAACAATTCCGTAATCACTTACTTTTGTGATTCGTGATTTGAGTAAATTCGTACGAATTTGTTTCGGGAATTTTAAAAATTCTGTTTCATTTATTTGACTAGCACAGGGTGTTTAAAATGTTGTTGAATAATATAAACGCCCTGTAGCTGTTTAATAAACTTTAATGTCCAGTTAAATTTTTAAACTGTAGATTATCTGAACGATAAAACATATATCGTTAGGGTTAATTCTGTGATTATTAATTTACTAAAATAGTTTATCCAATATAGCTAATTAAATGACAAAAATTTATGAATAATTTATACACTGAAACATAACAGCAATGATGTATCAGTCAAGTAGTATAAGAATAATAATAATCTATCAAAGATTGACAACAACAACAACAATAACCAATCAGTCTAGGTGACAGCAACTGTCTACAATTATATCAGTCAAATCAAAAGTGTATTGACTTTTGTAAGGCTACAAATACAATTTCAGTTCGTCATAAGTCTGTCAGTCTGTCCGTCTGTCTTTATTTGTAAATTTCAATATTCATTATTTGCATTGAAATACACTTCAAGTCAACCAAAGTGTGTGTGTGTGTGTGTGTGTAAATATGCATTGCTGCAGATGCATAACTTTAAACAATTGATTAACAATTCAGCAATAGCAAATGACAAGCAAGCGAGAGTGCAATAAAATTTTCTGTAATTTTGAAGATGAAAACATATTTTTGATATTCAAAAATAGCAAAAAAAAAAAAAATTCTTAGAAAACTGGTTACAATTATTAAAAAAAAAAAAAAAAAGGAAAAACGTTAACTTCGGTGAAACCGAAGCTGAATTACGCGGTACACAAATGCTTCGATTAAATTTCACCATGAATTTGGTCAAATTTATATGGAGGCTTTATGTTATATTAGCCTGATCCTTACCATATCGAAAGTGTTCACTTAGGTGGACATTGGAATTGATTTTACCAAATTTAATTGAATTCATTCAGAAATAATAAATGTTTTTATACAAAACTTGAAAATGGGCGGTAAGTTTGTATGGAGAGGCTATACCTTAAAATGGGCGTGGTGCCTTAGATTTGACATTGGATTAATGAATATGTTTATAAATAATACGAATTTTCATACAAAAAATCGAAAAAAAAAGTGGTAAGTTTGTATGGGGGCTATATCTAAAAATGGGCGTGGCACCTTCAAACATTATCGCGATTTTGAATTTTCGCGGGTTACGTATATTCGAAATTGATATTTTGTGGCGTTATGTTGGTACTCATGTCTCTCACTTATGCCGACAAGCTCGGCCATTTTGAATGTTCACTTAATTGTTGACAGCTGCTTTCTTGCACGTGTTTTGGATTGTCTTCGATTTTTACATATTCAAAAAAATGGATCAAAGAACCTGTATCAAATTTCTTTTCTGAATGGAATAAATGGAATAAAAATGTTGAAGAAGGCTTATGGGGACCGAGCTATATTAAAATCAACAATATTTGATTGGTATAAATTGTTGAAAGAAGGTTGCGAACGTGTTGAAGAGAAGACCCCTGATCAACCATCGACCTCAACGGACGATTCTCACATCCAAAAAGTAAAAGAATTAGTGCTTGGACACCGTCGATTAACTATGAGAGACATTGCTAATGAAATTGGCGTATCGAAAGGATCAATTAATACCATTTGAAAGATGTTTTGGCCTCAAACGTGTCGAGTCTCGATTATCAAAAAAAAAAAAAATTTTTTAAAAACTGTACTGATTTTTCGTGACTTTTTGCCAAAAACCAACCAACATCGTTCCGCAAACACCGTATTCGCTTGATTTGGCACCGTGTGACTTCTGGCTATTCCCAAAACTCAAGAGACCACCCGGGAACGCGTTTCGAGTCGATTAAAAAGAAAAAAGCAAAACGAAGAAGGCGCTGATGGCTATACCGGAAAGGGACTATTTGGCATGTTTCGAGGATTGGAAAAAACGTTGGCATAGGTGTATTTTATCGGGAGGGGATTACTTTAAAGGGGACAAAATAGATATTCATGAATAAATAAATAATTTAAAAAAAAACACAAAATATGCGTTTCTGAACACACCTCGTACAAACTAACTAGGAGCACAAAAAGCTTAAGTTTCAAATTTCAGATCAATATCTTTATAACTTTCCGAGTAAAACGCATCGCAACAGACAGACAGACAGACGGACATGGCTAAATCGATTCGTCTCATCGAGATGATCAATAATATTTATACTTTATGGGGTCTCCGATGCCTCCTTCAATGCGTTGCAAACTTTCGGACAAACTGAATATACCTGTTTACACTATGTGTAACGGGTATAAAAAAATATATTTTAAAAGATAAAATCTATTTCAGTTGCTACTGAGCTACTTTTTCATGTAAACTCTCCGGAATTTCATTATATTTTGAATTGTTTATGGTCTAAATTTATGTGTTAGTTACAAAACTAGAAGAAAAATCTGCACCTTTTTGCACAAATTCAGAATATATTAAAATATGTACATGGAAATATATATGAACTCCGTAACAAACAATTACAATTTTGAATGTTCCAAAGCTGCAAAATAAATGTCAAAAACTTCAGAAGGAAGCGGAATATATTACATAAAATTGAAGACTCTCAAAAAAAAAAATTGAAAAATCATTACGTTTTTTTTTGAGAAAAATATATAAAATGTGCAAAATATTTCAAAGTTCGTGCGATTATGAATCGCTTTAAAATAAACAACGAACGTATGTATACAATATAAAAAGAAAAAAATAAATAAATAAAAGAGGAAAAAAAAATTGATAAACAATCGTAAAACTATTTCACGCAATTCACTGTTGGCATGCAGTAAAATACACCAAAGAATACATTAGGAAAACGATCGTAACGACCGACCGACCGACCGCCATGGCGCGCCAGCACAACCAGTTAAATCAGTCAAAATGTTTCTTTATAAAAAAATCATTTGCGGTGCGTTAGACTCGTTAATACTCGCAAAAAAAGTGGGCAGTGCCACGCCTTTATTAAAAAAAAAAAAAAAAAGTCTATGAAACTCGGAATTTATGTTTATAAGATATAACTGGATATGTGATTGGAATCATGTTTAAAATTCTTTTCAATTTTGTTTTAAATATTTGCTTTAAAAATTCGCCGTGCAATACCGGATACAAGTAGATAATATCTTTAAAATAATTATCAAAGTTTTAACTCGAACTATTAAGACATTTATGACATTGTTAACACCTCGATGATATTTGCGTTTAGTTTTTCTAAGCATTGAACTTTTTTCTTTGGTCGATTGATAAGATATTGGCGTGAAACGTGTTTGTTTATGAAGTCTAAATCAACTTTTATTATTTCAAAAGTCAAAGCCTATAAAAGCCAAAAATATATACAATTCCGGAAATCTTTTAGATGTGAACGTCTTTCTGTGCGACATTCACATCTAGGCCAAAAATAAATAAAAAGAAAGTTGTTTCCAAAGCTGATTGTACTAAGGTTAGCGGAATATACTTCCTAAAATGTAATATTTTTAATACCCATGATCGTCTTTGAGTTCCTTTGTCGATTCTTTTTAAGATAAATCAGCTACAGATTGACATATTTATATGTAACGTAAAAACATAGAAGTATCCACTTCACTTCAAACGAAATCCACAGTATTTCGGTATTTTTAAACTATTCCGAATTACTCCGAAATTTCGGAAGCATTATAAATTACTCCTAGTCACTGAAAATTTTAAACGTAAAATTAAATGCACAGTATTTTGAAACTATTCTGAGTTAATCCGAATTTTCGGACTTATTTCGAATTTCTCATAATCACGTCAAATTTTATAGAAATAATTAAGTATACAATATTTCAGTATTTTTAAACCATTCTTAACTACTCCGAACTTTCGGAGTATTACGAATTACTCCGAATCATTTAAAATATTCATTTATAGTATTTTGAAACCATTCTAAGTTGCTCCGAATTTTCGAACTTATTCCGAATTTCTCTTATTGACGTCAAATTTTACATATATGAATAATTAAATATACAGTATTTCAGTATTTTGAAACTATTCTAAATTACTCCGAATTTTCGGACTTATTTCTAATTTCTCATAATCAAGTAAAAGTTTTATACATACCATAGTTAAAATCAAGTTGTTACAAACAGTAACATACTACTTATGTACAAAACATGTTTGTACAATGTACGAAATATTTCGTACATTGTACAAAATTTCACATTTAATAAATTAAATGAGTTTTCTTGCTTATTTTTTTATAATAAATATTTAAATTATAATAATTACTTTTATGTAAATGCGCATAGGGCAAAATAGGGCAACAGTTAAGGTTCAATTGTATTAAAATTATGACTGACTGATATTTAGGAGTAAAAACAACGTAAAAATGTCAACGAAATTTTAAGCTTATTCAGTTATAAAAAAGTCATTAAAATGCGTTCTCATTAAACTAGTCGCACTTGAAATGATGTAAAACAATAAAATTAAATACATCGAAACAACAAAAAAAAAAATGTACTTGGAAAAAAAATTTGCATAGGCTGAAAACCTTTGTGAATTTGTAAAAAAGAAAAAAAAAAAGTTCTTTTGATTTTATTTATTCGAAATTACCAATTCATTGTTTTGAGTTAATGAATGGTTTTTTTTTTTTTTTTTTTTTTTTTTTGTTAATTTTTTCAGAGCAATGTACAAATTGTAATTAAACCGGGAAATGTAAATAAATAAAAAAAAAAAAAAAAAAAAAAAAAGGTGTTCTGTACGCCAAGTGCAAATGACAGACAAACTTTGCGCATTTAATACCTTATATTAAAAGGTTTATTATAGATTTTATTGAGATAATTAACAAAACTGTAATTAAAGTTTGTCTGGGAGGGGTGAAGTGAATCACTCAAAATATTGCGAAATTAAGTAGAGTTCGAAAGTTGCATTTGTACATAAAATGTTTAGCCAAATGATTAGCAAACATTTCACACTACAAGATTTTAAGCTAGAGTCGTTCTCTTTAAGCAATTTAATTGGCTTACATCAAACTACTATATTATTCTCAATGTTGAACTATTTAGGCTGCTCCAAAAGAAAATGTATTGTTAAAACAGCTTGTAGATTTATATCTTTCAAACAGCGTATCTTGTAATCGCATAAACTGGTCTGCAACAAACTGCATCAAGTTTTGTACAAATTTTCTTGCACTCTTTTAATTTGTTCACTCTTTGTTCGATGGTTTGGTTTGGTTTTTATGCAATACAAGCTAAGTTGCAACATTTTTTGTTTTGTTTTGCTTTTTTTTTTTTCGATTATTACTGGTCGTCGTCGTGGTCCAACAACATCATTCGAAAGTCATCAATGTTTCGCATCTTTTAGCGTTTACTCTTTTTTTTGTTTAGTTTTGTTTTCATGTTGCAAGCATTTTACATGTTGCAAAAGACTGACGACTTGCAATGAAATATCTTGCATAAAACAAAAACTTTTGTGAACTATTGCAGCACAGCACGTGTAAACGGATTTTTGTTTTGTTTTAAATTTTAGTTTGTCTAATACTTTGAAGTAATTCCGAATTTTCGGAATAACTTCAAAGTATTTTATTATAAATATTAAATTTATCGTAACATAAAAAGATATAATATGAAATCGCGGCGAAACACTACCCTGCAAAAGTTATGACTCACTTAAAATAATGTGACTCTTTCGGATAAATGCAAAACATCAAAATAGAAACTTCCGCAAATAGGGCGAATGTTATAGCCACATGAGTCAAAACATTATCAATCAATCAATTATAATAGAACTTAAATCAAGGCCAAAACTATCAGCAACTAACAATTACAAAGGTGTTATCGTTGATTGTGCCTATATAAAATCAATAAGTCTATCTGAAATTATGCTCCATGTATTTTTAATTATTTAAATAGTTAGCCGTAAATTTTAATCAATTATTAAAGGTTTGCGTTAACTGTTTCAAAACACTGCAAATTGTACTTATTTCTGTATTTTTAAACTATTCCGAATTGCTTCGTAAAATTAAATGTACAGTATTTTGAAATTATTCTGAAATTATTTCGAATTTTCGAACTTTTTCCGAATTTCTCATAATCACGTCAAATTTTATACGAATAATTAAATTCTACAGTATTTCAATCTTTTTTAACAATTCCAAATTACTCCGAACTTTCGAAGGCACTATGAATTACTAATGACTAATCAATAAAAATTTTATACGTAAAATTTAATTTACAGTATTTTGAAATTATTCTTAACTACTCTTTAGAACTTTTTCCGAATTTCTCCTAATCACTTCTTATTTAATACAAACAATAAAATCTACTGTATTTCAACATTTTAAACAATTCCGAATTACTCCGAACTTTCGGACGCATTATGAATTACTCCTAATCATTAAAAATTTTATAAGTAAAATTTATATAATGGTATTTTGCAACTATACTAAATTACTCCGAATTTTCGGACTTACTCCGAATTTTTCATAATCACTTTAAATTTTATACAAATTATTAAATCTACAGTATTTCAGTATTTTTAAACTTTTCTGAACTACTTCAAACTTTTGGACTCCGGATCATTCAAAATTTCAAAAGTTAAATTTAATTTACAGTATTTTGAAACTATTCTAGATTACTCCAAATTTTCGAAATTTCAAATTTAACCCCTTAACAATAACGTAGTTCATAAATATCAGATTACTCCAAATTTTGAAATTTCAAATTTTATACGAATATTTAAATCTGCAGTATGCAGAATTTTTCAACAACTCCGAATTACTCCGAACTTTCGGACGCATTATGAATTACTCCTAATCACTAAAATTTTTATTAGTAAAATTTAAATAATGATATTTTGAAACTATACTGAATTACTCCGAATTTTCGGATTTATTGCGAATCACTTCGAATCGCACAATTAATTCCAAGTTTTCCTTTTTTTTTTTTTAATTAAATCTAAAATATTTTTGATCTTTTCAGTAAAACTAGAGACTTCTATGACAACGCTGAAACTATAAGTATTATTATTTGTTTTTTTTTTTTTTTTCGTGTTTTAAAAAATCAACAAATGACACTGCATTTATTTACTTTATAAGTATGTACATTCACTGCTCTTTGTTGTAAAATTGTGATTAATATTATTAAAATCTATTAGCACAATTCGTGTTTAGTTTTAAATAAAAATTAAGTAAACTACAACGACGACTTGCATATAATTTCAAAATCGCATTGAGTTTTTTAATTAAACTTTATGCCATTGTGTCTGAGTGTGAGTGAGATAGAAATAATATTGTTTTTTTTTTTTTTTTTTTTTTTGTTATTATTGCGGTTGCTGTACACTTCATATGTAAAATGCAAATAAAAAGAAAATAAACCAAAAAAAAAAAAAAATTGCGCAGCGTTCAAAAAGTACTTAAAAAAAAAAAATTTAAAGTATTTTACAAATAAAAAGAAGAGAGAGAGAGAAAGAGAGCAAACCAGCTGATCATCGTTTAAGTGTGCAATTTGTTTGACGTCCTTGAAACAACAACAACAACAAAACTATGTCTTTTAATAAAAATATCAATGTTGTTGTTGTTGTAGCTCTTGTCTCTTCTCATTTTATTCACTAATAAGTCTGAATGCACTTGAAATTGTATTACGAAAAAAAAAAAATAAATAAATAAATGAACACGGAAACCTGAAAAACTTTATAGTTTTCCGCTGCTGGGCATTGAAGAAACCATCATCATCATCATTATCATCATTATCGCTAAAAAACCTGTTCCCATTAATACAAAAAATAGAACTTGACAGTCGTCGGGTATGTTGAATTATGTAATACCCTGTAATTAGTCCGTATGTATGCATAATCAAAAATCAAAGTTTATATATTTAAAAAACAACTTTAATGTTTTGTATAGAACTATACAGAATATATGTGGATGCTAAGTTATAACATGTGTATTATAAGTTATAAGTTGTAAACCACTTAAATGAAAAAAAAAAAAAAAAATGATGAATTAATTCAAAGCAATTAATTCTGTTACAAAAAAAGTAAAATTCAAACAAAATCCACACATATAACTAGTGTGTGTACTCTATTGGCAAAATACAATCCAAACAAAATCCTCACATGTATTCCTAACGTGTATACTCCGCATCCGGTACAGATATATCACATCTCAGAGACTATATAAGATAGAACTACAACATTTGCAACAAGTTATTTAGTATACATAATTTTTTAAAATATTTTTTTTTTTTAAAACCAATTCCGCTTATTACAAATCTTGTACTTCTTATAATGCCAATCCTTTTGATGTGCTTATGTTGGTTTATTTCGCTATTTATGGTATTCTGAATTACTCCGAATTTTTTTTTTTTTTTAATCCAAATCATTTAAAATTACAAAAATTGTCATTTTCATTTCAACAAAATACAAAGCTATCTAAGACCGAGAAAAGCACAAGTTTTGAGCTGTAAATCGAAATGGATTCCCTTTTTTGGGTTGATCCAAAAACTCGAAACGCTTAGTAAATCAGTTTATCTTTATTAATTCCAACAACTCAAAACTGCTTGAAAAATGATGTAGGGTGTTCCAGAATTAACGCAAGATTCACAGTATACTGACAGCTGTCAAATTAATTTTTTTTTATGGTGTTAATTCTGGAACCCACGTCTAGAAACTTCCATCTCTACTTCATACATAACTGTATTTAAAGCTAAAAACTCGATAAATCGTAAGTTCTGCATTTCATGTAGAGGAACATGCTTTCGCATAGAATGTTCGAAATTTAATTCACAATTTTTTGTTTTTGTTTTTTTTTTTTTTGGTACTTACCGCTTCTTATTGGAAAGTTTTCCATATGCAATTATCCATAGGGCCGCCGACATGCCAGCCACACCAACTATTGCGCTTTGATTTTGCGCTAATTTACTTAGTGAAGGCGCCATTTTTTTGCCTAAGTTCTTTTTTTTTTTTTTTGTTCGGTTTGTTGATTTATTGCGTTTTGCTGCTGTTTTTTTTTTTTTTTTTTTTAGTTGGTCGATCTTTTGTTTTGTATTTCTTTTTTTTTTTACGGTTTTATAGTATTGCGTTCGATTTCTTTTTGGTTTTTATCTTTTACTATTGTATTTGGAATGTGGTTTCGTTAATTAAACTGCTAAAAGGAATTAGAAAAAAAAAATGGGGTAAAAAAAAAAAAAAAAAACATCAAAAATTTTTCGACTTGTTTACTTCCCCATTTCAACACATTTACACACAAATGCACGCACACATACACACATACTAGAATAGACAAACACTCACGTTGGTTGGAAAGAGTAAAGAAAGATGTATAGACAGTTATAAAAACACACAACAAAAAAAAAAAAAAAAAAAAAAAAAAAAAAGCACAACGGCGATGTTAGGTGAAAAAGAGAAAGATGTACAATACAATTTAACACAATCTTTTTGTATTAGAATTTTAATTACACACTCACTCACTCACTCAATTTTAATGCAAAAAAAAAAGGGGAAAAAATGATTACTATAATTTAAAATTCAAAACTCACTCCCTGCAAAAAATATTTATTTACACTTAAAATTTTACAAATAACAGCAGCAATAGCAGCGGCGGCGGCACAACAACAACAATACTTGACAACCGTCCGACTGACTTGCACGCGAACCGAACCGAACTGTTCAAAGTGTAATGAATGAATGAATGAAATAAATGATATCAATAAATGTAGGAAGAGAGAGAGCAACGAACGAATATGAGCGGCGTATGAATATAAATTACAGAGAGAGGAGAGAGTTTGAAAGTATTGACTAACGATTAGTTATCGGTTATAACTGTGCGGTGTAATTGGTTCGAACCGATTACATCCGAGTAGTCCGTACCGATTTGGACCGTGCGTTCATGGTGTCAAGCGAGCGTATTAGAGCGAAAGGGATAGCTTACTTATAATTTTTACTCAGATTTCCAAATTTAAAGAAGATTGAAATTTTTTGTTTCCTGTCTTTGTTTTTTTTTTTTGGTTTCATAACACTGACATACTTTAACTTCCGTGAACGAACTTAATACCTATTGCACGAAAGTCCGAACAATTTACATTGCCATGAAATTACTAATTATATTTTAGTGATTTGATCAAAAGTAAATTTTTTTATTGTGTTGCTATTAAAAAAAGAATGAAGGAATGAAATTTGAAGTAAAATCCTATAAAAAAAAAAATATAGCAAAAACTCAAGATGTGGTGTTTGGTTAATATAGTCCTATCGCAATCAAATATGGGCTAATATAAGAAGTATTTTTAATCTATCAAAAATAAATTTAGAAATAGAATTTTAATTTTAAAATAAGTTAATTAACACAAGTTTCAATGACGAAACTCTAAATCTTGTGGTAAATTTGTATGGGAAAGTATCCCCGAAAATGGGGCTAGAAAAAAAAAACATTTATAAGTGATCACTCTACGTCAAAAAAAAAACTTAAAACTTTACACTTGACGTCTTAAGAAAGTCTAAGCTTTGAATATGGTGTCACTATCTCTTATAGGCCAATTCCATTAGGCCGTTTTCGCGTTAGCGTTAAGAACTCAACAAACTCGCGTTAAATCGTTTAGAAAAAATTATGGGCAGTTAGATATGGGAAAAATCGCTTTAATTTGAACGCGACTTTCGATAACATGCGTTCAAACCGATTTAACAACCGATTTCAAACCGATTTCTCTTATCGGTTCGAATAATTTAACAATCGTAAGTTGCGATATTTATGAAAACAGCTGACAAAGTAACCGCAAAAAAAAAATATTTACATAAAAGCTTCAGCTGCATATATTCAAATGACGGATTACCTTATCATGCTCGTATTGGACAGCAGTTACTAAAGGAACAACACCTACATCCATTCGTTATAATAAAATTTTGCCCTTTTCAACAAAAAAAAAAAGATTTTTTAACCTGTACAATATTTTTTAACATACATAACAAACAAAATCAGCTGTTTTAACTCAGAACGCTAACGCTAAAACGCAATGGAAACACCGTTCCGCGTTATTTCGAGTAAATTTTAAAAAGTTAACGCGATAATTTTTTTTTTTTTTTTTTTTTTTCCCCAATTTATTTTTTTTTTTTTTTTTTTTTTTTTTTTTTTTTTTTTTTTTTTTTTTTTTTTTTTTTCCAAAACGCGGCTCAGTGGAAATGCGGTCATAGTTCAGTTGTTGTTTTAGTAGCACAATACGACAACTATCATCAATCTGTGAATACCCTAATTGAATTAACGTATTTCTGAGTCACGGGGTGTTCACTTGAGAACTGCAGGGATTTTCATAAAGCAATCACAGGGTGTGTCTCGTTTTTTCGTTTTCGTGTTAGTCACACTTGTGTCTTGCAATCAGCGTTCACATGCAAATCTACTTTTAATAGGGTGTCCTAGAACATAGATTTGAATTTGGCGCGATTTGTGCAGTGAAATACAATTCAAAGCAAAGTATATTTCAGAGTAAAGCATAATAATTGAACAAAGAACAATAATACTAATAAGTGTATTTTCTATTTAATTCAAATCTTGCTTTAATTCTGGGACACCCTTGTTTTTTAGTTAAGATGAATAATAGTAATAAGTAAATAATTATGCAGCCTTAGATGCATTAGAACCCTTTCGAGAAATTTCTTTTTTGTATTTAACGCCTATGAAAATCTAAAGAAAATATTCCAAACTGGCTTTAATCGGACATTTCTTTTACTCCAAATATTGAATTTTTTTAATGTATATTTTTTTGTAAAACTGTAACACAAATTAAATTTATATTCATTTTTATTTTCGAGAATGTCAGCATTAGAACAATATTCAGTTGCACCCAAATAATGCGAACAGTAAAAAAAAAATACAAAGTTTATACTAATTTTTTTTTTTAAATGTAACGGTCTTCTTTTGTATTGTTTGCAGCCCAGCTTAACGCATGTGCAATTTTTATGTGCTTGTTCTGTACGCAAACCAGGGCTACAAAACGGGTTTGAACTGAACCACAGCATTTTTGAACCGTTAACCGAAGCAACTCTTCTGAGGGAAATGGTTCTGAACCAAAAACCAAACCATATAAGCGGCATAATTGGTTCGATGGAACCGATTCGCGATTTCTTTAAATTTCTTTAAAAGAATGTTTAAAATTTTATATAGTGTAATATTATAAAGCAAATTTTTTTTTACCTTTCATCTTATATCACAAAAAACAAGAAAAAATTTATACTTTGCTGGAACCGAAGAACCGTAACACGACACTCTTAAGTGTTTATATGCTAACCAGGAGCTAATATTAAATTTCACAATGGATTTGGAATTGGCTTTATGTTATATAAACCCGATCCTTACCATATCGATAGTGTTCACTTAGGTTGACGTTGGAATTGATTTCATCAAATTTCAATTGGATTCATTCAGAAAAAATAAATGCTTTCATACAAAAATTCGAAAATGGGCGGTAAATTTGTATGGGAGCTATATCTAAAAATGGGCATGGATCCTTGATTCTGAAATACAAACTGCCTAGGTTCAAAATTTAAAATTTCAGATCAATATCTTAAAAACATTCTGAGTAAAACGGATCGCAACAGACAGGCGGGCATGACTAAATCGATTCGTTTCATCGAGCTGATCAATAATATATATGCTTTATGTGGTCTACGACGTCTCCTTTAATGCGTTACAAACTTTCAGACAAACTGAATGAAAGCGATTAGTTTTTGTGAAAATAAATGTTCAGTATCATTTGTTTTACATACATATTACTTGCACCACTTTAATTGAATCGCACAAAAAAAACCGGTTTATGAACCGAACCATTAATTCAAAGGCATTAAAAACCGCTAATCACTGGCAAATTTCTTTGTGGTTTTGCAGCCCTGATTAAAATATTCCTTTTTTTTTTTGCTTTGCTTTGCCTTGCTGCACGTACGCCTTCTATCTGTTTATTAACGCAACATGACGCTACGTTTCGTTTTGTTTCGCTGTAAGCGCAACAGCAGCAGCAGCGGCGGCAGGCGATATACTGCGCAACCAACAAGCCGGCATCGACGCTAAACAAAAAAAGAAAATCAAAAACGCCGCAAACGCAATTGCATGCATTTCAGTATTAATTTGTGACTCGTCCTGTTTGCTTGTGTTTCTTCGCTTAAAAAGTAAGAAAAAAGAAAAATAACAAGTTTTTTTTTTCTCCTAAAAAAATTTAATTGTGAATTTCAAATTAAATTGGTAACAATTTCCTGCCGTTCGCTTTGAAAGAAGTTTGAATTAAGGAAAAAAAAAATCCAATAAGAAAAAAAAAGTTTTTTTTTTTGCAAAAAAAAAATTTTGTTTAATTAAAAAAAAAAAAAAAAAGTATAAAACTTTTGCATATCGCTTTGCTGCGCTTTATTTTTTTTTGTGTCAAACAAATAAGGTAAGTGCAAAAAAAAAAAAAAGAAAAACTTTTTTTTTTTTTTTTTTAAAAACAAAAATCAAATCTTATTCGAATATTGTATTCCGTCTAGTTTTTATTATTTTTTTTTTTCTTTTTTAAGCCGGCATTAATTTCTCTCAATTTTTTTTGCCCATTGTTGCAAATAAGCAGCAACAAAGAAAAGAATTAAAAAAAAAAAAAAAAATTACAAAGTGATTTTGTTTTTTTTTTTTTTTTTTTTTTTTGTTTTTTGTTTTTTTTTTTTCCTTTTTTTTTTGTTTTTTTTTTTTTTTTTACTTTTGCTTTATAACTGGTTTTTATTTACTTCATATACGCTGCTTGTGCCATTTCTTTGTTTTTTTTTTTTTTTTTTTTGCGCTGTAAAAAAACATACATACACATGGCTTATTCATCAGCCGCAGCAGCAGCGAAATGCACTACAAAAAAAAAAAATAAATAAAGGAAATAAAGAAAAAGTTAGCAGCAGCAAACTTTTTCAAAACCAATAAGTTTTAATTGGGCTTTGACTTTAGTTTTCCGTTAGGTTTTGTAAATCCATTTGGCGTTTGCTGCTTTATGTACAAACAAACAAACATGCATACATACATATATATATATATATATATATGATATATGTATACTGTATCTGTATATATATGTATATATGCATGTATTGTCTGTGTCTATCTAACAGCTTTTGCCGGCGTTGGCGTGCAGCACCTTTTTTGCTCTCACTCTTTCTCTCTCTCTCCCTTTTGCTTTCCTTGTCTCTCTGCGCTTCGTTAGCTTAATTTTTTGCGTCGCTTTTTTTAAAATGTTTTTTTAGCTTTGGCCGGCCGGCTTTTTGGTTTTTTTTTTTTTTTTGTTTTTTTTGTTTATTCATCTTTAGTGGTTTTACCAATATTTTTTGGGTGGGGCGGCGACGGCGGCGGCGGCGGTGCGTTTGCCAGCTAACATTGTTGCTGATTTTCTCGCACAGTTGGCAAATTTTCATTGTCAAAGTGGTTGATCATCGTCGTCGTTGTTGTTGTTGTTTGTGTGTATACATATGTGTGTGTATGTGTGTGTGTGTGTTTGGACAGACGTACTGGCAAACGACTGATTGCATTTGCTTCTGCTGCTGTTGCAGTTTTGCACGCTTTGGGCGTGGCGACAAGATTTACACTTAAAGCCGGCAACATTGTTGACGACGACGACGACTACGTCATCATCTACAGTAACAAAGCAATTCTTGCCACACACACACACACACAGCTCACACATGCATATATGCGGGCGGTTTTCAGTGACACTTGTATTGCGTACTTCAATTGGAATTTCTGTTCCAAATTTTTCCCCCAATTTTTATACAAATATTTTTGTCTTTTTTTTTTTTTGCGACAGTTGCGCATTTATTTAAAAAAAAAAAAAAATTAAATCTGCCTATTCATGGTGTGATTTTAAAGTTTTAGAATTTCATTTATTACTGACCCTCATTTGTGCATTTGTGGGTATATTAATTTTGCCAAAAATTAAGTAAAACCTCACAGAAGCAGATAACATTGATTTTTATATCCGTTACACATAATGTAAACGGATATATTCAGTTTGTCCGAAAGTTTGTAACGCACTTAAAGGAACGTCGTAGATCCCATAACGTATATATATATATATATACATATATTCTTGATCAACATGATGAGATGAATCGAAAATACTATGTCCGTCTGTCTGTCTGTTGAAATGCGTTCTCAAAGTTCTATTTTACTCAAAAAGTTTAAAAGATATTGAAATTAAATTTTAAACTTAAGCTTTTCCTGGTCCTAGGCAGTTTGTATGTCAGAATTGAGTTGCCACACCCATTTTTAGGCAAAGCACCCATACAAATTTTACCACCCATTTTCGAATTTTTATATTAAACTAGGTATCATTTTTGCATATATTCACTCCAAAACACATCGAATGTCGTCTTATGTCAAAACCAAGGTGCCACACCCATTTTTAGGTATAGTCCCCATACAAACATACCACTCATTTTTGAATTTTTGTACTAGAGTATTTATTATTTATCATTGTATTCACTCCAAATTGGGTAAAAACACTTCTAATATCATCCAATATTGAAACCAAGATGCCACGCCCATTTTAGCTATAGCACCACACGAACTTATCAATTATTTTCGAAATTTTTTATAAATATCTGTATTTTTAGCTTTAAGTTTGATACCAATGTTGTGTCTTAACTTAAGTTTTTTTTCAGACCATTGATCCCCATACACTCTATGTCAAAGTTCTATCTAAGCCAATGATGATCTTGCATAAACTATTTTAAAATTCGTATTCGACACGTATTTTAGTTTCGGTTTTTTTTTTTTTATTTATGTTAGATGTTCGCTAAACAAAATAGCTCCATAAATAAATAAATCCCACTGAAAAGTATCTCAACTAAAAGTCTTACAAGAATAAAATTTATTGATTATATTTTCAGCATTTTACTTGTTTGAAATTGAGATTCTAATTGGAATTCCAATTTATATACTTCTGATTTATACCATAAATTTTATAGTAACACCCTCTGAACTATATACTTTGTATTGGTGTTTTTAAGCAGGGTTTCAAAAGTACTGTTAAGACTTATGTTGGAAAAATTGTTTTTTTTTCTCATACTTTTCTGAAAACTTAAAAGACTCTTATTTGCGAATTGTTCTGTTCATCGTAAGAAGTCTTAATCTATATATATATAGTTTATATAATATTTACTTTTTTGAGATCCAAATTTTGGAACCACTTAAGAAATTTATTTCAATTGAAATTCTTTCAATTCTGATCGTCATTTTATTATTATTTTTTTTTAATTAAAGCAGTTTAAAATTATGTGAATAAAAAAGGTCCTGAGATAAAGATTTCGTTCTATGGTTTCTCCGAAATTTGTAGAAACTCTACAAAAATACATCTTGTAGTTTAATTAATAATATTGAATATTTTTATTTATTTAAAAAATAAAATTCTTTGACATATACAATAAAAAAAAATTGATATGCACATATAGTATCTTATAGATAGATTTGATCATAAGCTACTAATGATGATGGTGATGATGATATTGATGATGACTAAACTTCTTTATGATACAAATATTTAAAATTCATTGAAAGTATTCGACATTGTCGTCGTCGTCTTCGTCGTTGTCGTTTTCTGTATCTGTCTATATTTTGGCATTTGACGACGTCGTTCAATAATTTATGTACAATGTGCGTGTATTGCACTTTAATGCAGTACAGTACACATATATATGTATATATTATAGTATATAACTTCATATGTAAATATATGCCAATGTATGTATATGTACATGTATGTACGCTTGTGTATGACAGGAATCCATATGTACATTCATATATGTCTAAAAAAAAAAAATAACTGGAGACGACGTACGTTCAGAACTTTTTGCTCGTTTGCATTTAATTTTCGATGAGGGTGTATATAACTCTTGAGTTTTGTTCTAAGGTGACCATATGCATTAAAAATACAATAAAATTAAGCAATTATTGTTTCAATATTTAAAAAAAAACAGGAACTTATTTAGAATATCTATTTCATAAAAAG
Source organism: Leucophenga varia (assembly GCA_018903435.1). Taxonomy (NCBI): domain Eukaryota; kingdom Metazoa; phylum Arthropoda; class Insecta; order Diptera; family Drosophilidae; genus Leucophenga; species Leucophenga varia. The sequence continues at coordinate 158,126 of JAEIFJ010000399.1, read as the reverse complement.
AATTACACTTGAAATTGTATAGAACAAGTGTTTCAATATTTTAATAGATTTCAACAGAATAAAACTATTAAAAATATTTCGATAGATGTTCTGGAAAGAGAGGTTTTTTTTTTTTTGAATCATATTGGATTAATTACTAATTATAGCGAAAATCAAAACAGCTGTGTGTGTGTGGAATCTGGTCTTATTTCTTTTGAATTGTATACATGAGATACATTTGGTGCTTCATAAGTTTCACATAGGAATACAAGTAAAAACGTTAACTTTATTGGAACTGAAGCTTAAATATCCATCACAAGAATCTTTATACTACATATATAAATTATATGTGATCATCTCTGGCTTAGATAGAACCTCGAGATGAATTGGGTGGGTATCAATATTTTAATACAATACTCCAAGTTTAGACACAATATTTTTACATCAAATTCTAAGCTAAAAAAACAGATATAACATAATTTTTGTATATATCAGAAAATGAGAGGTGCGTTTGTATAAGGCTATATGTTATAGTGGCCCGATTCTTATCATATATATATGTAGTGTGTACCTAGGATGATATTAGATGTATTTTTATTCAGTTTGGAGAAAATTATTTCATAAATAATACCAATATTTCATACAAAAATTCGATAATTCGATAATGGGCGGTCAGTTTATATGGGCGTGGCACTTTAATTTTCGTCGTTGCCAAGAAAAGCTTAAGTTTGAAGTTTCAGTTATATATCTTTAAAACTAAGCGAATGAATCGCAGAAAGTCAAACGGACATGGCTACTCTGATTTTTTTCATCGAGTTGATCAAGATTATATATACTTTTGGGGGTCTACGATGTTTCCTTACACTCTATGTGTAATGGGTATAAAAAGAACCATGGGTTCGCAAATCTCATATGTATAAACGCAAAAGAATTAAAATTTTTGAAGTTACTTTTTTTATTACAGACTTTTTACAGTTGTTTTTTTTTTTATACCCTGTACCCAAAGGGTAAAAGGGTATATTAAGTTTGTGCGAATGTATGTAACAGACAGAAGGAGGCAAGATAGACCCTATAAAGTATATATATTCTTGATCAGCATTGGAAGGGAGTCGAACTAGCTTTGTCCGTCCGTCTGTCCGTCTGTCATGCTGTCTGCCGTATGAAAACGATTATTTCGGAGACTATAAGAGGTAGAGCTTTCAAAATTGAAACTTAAACTCTCCTAGGCCGTCAAGTGTGCACTTACAAACGGTTTTTCTCTAGACCCATTTTAAGGGGTACCCCCATACAAATGTACCCAAAATTTTGGGTTTTTGCATAAAAACGTCATTGTTTTTTATTCAAGGAAGTTCAAATTAAGTAAAAATTATGTCTATGATAGTCCCAATAAAATATCCCAATATGGTTGGGACCAACAAAATTTTAGGTATAGCCCCCATACAAATTTACCCCAAAATATTGGGTTTTTACATAAAAACGTCATTGCTTTTTATTCTAGAAAATTTGAATTTAGTATAAATTATGTCTATGATAGTCCCAATGAAATAGACCAATATGGGTAGGCCCAACAAAATTTTAGGTATAAACCCAATCAAAGATATACCCGATTTTTTAAGTTTTTCTATGAAAATCCAATTCAATGATGTATGGTAGTCAAATAGAACCTAACTTAAGGTACATATAGATTGGGTACAGGGTATCTTGTAGTCGAGCATACTGACTTCAGCGTTCTTTCTTGTTTTTTTTTAAATTTATGACACCTACGTAAGAACACCCTATTAAAAATCTTGAAATACTATAAAAATAGTTGTATTTAATTTTATAAATTTGAAGTAACCGCTGAAATAGTTATTTTTAGATTAAAAGCCTCGCTGAGAATTTAAAATTCAATTTTTTTTTTTTGAAATGGTTCAGTGGCAATTATCGGAATTTTTTTTAAATGTTCTTTAGGTCTCTTCTTCTCTTCTCTCAATTAGCAGTTGTACACAACTTCTGCATTTTTTGACATTCATTCTTAATTAATAATTTAAGAGTGATTTGTGTTTTAATACTTGTACAGTGAGATAAAAGTCTGATGCGATTAAACCTGGTGTCTTTTGATGTGAAGTCTCAAAACAACATTTGCGGCTAAAATTTGATTCCGATTTATTCTGATGTACAATTTTTTGGTTCCAAACTCAGAGGTTTTTTTGTTCCAAAATTTTGCCAAGGTTTTCGAATAGATATAGATATTTTTTATTATCTACACTCGAAGTTTTTTAATTTGTACAAATTGTACAGAACAGACTCTTTTCCAATTATCTGGGAGACTAAATTAAGAGTTACAGTAAACAAATATTTTTACAGAGGTTTACTCACGTCAAACATATATATTTTTTTTTCAAATACATTTCAAGAACCTTTCTCGATTGTTCCGCGAACATCTTTGTTACAGACCCATTTCTGTTTCTGTTCGCTTCTTGGTTGAAATATTAAAATAAAAACTTCTAATGCCAAATTTTTAGCATTATAACTTCAAAATGTTACTATAGTATAGGAGTGTTTCTAGTAGTTGTAGCAAAATTCCCAAACTAAATCGAGTCCTAACTATCGCAACATTATGAAATGGTTCAAGAATCGATAATAATACTTTTTATGGTGTTTCATGATGTATCTTTTTATGTACTTCATCATATCAATTATAAGCTTAAAAAAAAAAAAAAGCTGGCAACAACGGCACACCACGGTCAATGGTAAATGAGTTAAAGTGAAATATAGAAAGAAAGAAAGAAAGAAGGAAGAAAAAGGAAAACAAAAAAGAAGTTGTGACAGGCTGTATTTGAAAGTGATTAATAGTAAGCAGCGCGGGCGGGCGGGCGTTTGTGTGTATGTATGTATGTATGTATGTGTGAATGTCGATGTCAAAGCCGTTGATTATACACACACACGCACACATACATGCATATACAACATGAAATGAAGTGGTTAGTATTGAAGTAAAAGCGTATGAATCATTTTTTTTTTTTTTTTTTTTTTTTAACTTTGTAATTCGATTTATTTTTTTTTTTGTTTTTGCTGTTGCAAGATAAACTGATTCAGAGAGAAAGAAACAAATATCGAAGAAAAAAAAAACTTAAATAAAACGGGCAGTTTTATATAAATACATACATATGTATGTATGTATATGTTTTTATGTATATACACTTGGAGACGACAATTTTTTTTTTTTTATTTTAAAAATTGTACATGATTTCTTTGTTTCAATGCGCAACGGCAACAGCAGCAGCAGCAGCAGCAGTAGTCGTTGTTGTTATTGTTACTAAGCGTAATTGATATGTTCAAAAGCAAATACAAAAAAAAAAAAAAAAAAAAAAAACAAAAACATACATACAAACAAACAAAATGTACATAAATATGTATGCAAGTATGTAATGTAAGCTAATACAGCGCATAGATTGTATATGAAAACAGGATAATGTATAAATACTTATAGGGGGATCTTTTTATATACATATATGTACATATGTATGTATATAATATACACTTGTACATATGCATATATATATATTTTTTTTTTTTGTAAGCTTTTCAAGGGGTTGCTGTATTGCGCACTTAGTCAGACATATCTGATTTGGCAACTGTAACTGAATGGATCACAGCTGTTTTTTTTTTTTTAATTTAAATACTTTTCATTTCCTTAAAAAAAAAAAAAAAAAAACAACAAAGTACATTGCGGTTGAGTAAGTTCGACTACAAGTTACCATATACCCAATTTTTATGTATAACCGCGAAATACACGGGACATTTGGTGGTTTCGAGAAAGTATTTTAAAAATGGCGGCAATGCCTGAATTTTAACAAATGTGAAATTCACGCAAATAAGTAAAACAAGAAAGAACGCTGAAGTCGAGTATGCTCGACTGCAAGATACCCTGTACCCAATCTATATGTACCTTAAGTTAGGTTCTATTCGACTACCATACATCATTGAATTGGATTTTCATAGAAGAACTTAAAAAATCGGGTATATCTTTGATTGGGTTTATACCTAAAATTTTGTTGGGTCTACCCATATTGGGATATTTTAATGGGACTACCATAGCCATAATTTATACTAAATTTAAATTTTCTAGAATAAAAAACAATGACGATTTTAGGCAAAAACCTAAAATTTTGGGGTATATTTGTATGGGGGCTATATCTAAAATTTTATTGGTCCGACCCATATTGGGATATTTTATTGGGACTATCATAGACATAATTTATACTAAGTTTGAACTTCCTACAATAAAAAACAATGACGTTTTTATGCAAAAACCCAAAATTTTGGGATAGATTTGTGTGGGGGGTACCCCTTAAAATGGGTCTAGAGAAAACCCGTTTGTAAGTGCACACTTGGAGAGTCTGTTTCAATTTTGAAAGCACCTCTTATAGTCTCCGAAATAATCGTTTTCATACGGCAGACAGCATGACAGACGGACGGACGGACAGACGGGCGGACAGACAGACAAAGCTAGTTCGACTCCTCTTCCAATGCTGTTCAAGAATATATATACTTTTGCTTTCTTGCCTCCTTCTGTCTGTTACATACATTCGCACAAACTTAATATACCCTTTTACCCTTTGGGTACAGGGTATAAAAAAAAAAAAAAAAAAAAAAAAAAAAAAAAAAACAAGGAAAATCGTTCACTTCGATGGAACCGAAGCTACAATACACGGCATACAATGTTTAGATTAAGTTTTTTTAAGTGTTCCCAGCGCAAACATGGGTCTTTTTCTAAATATGGGCTATAAGAAGTGATTTTATTTTAGTTGAAACAAATCGCTTCATAAGTAAACCATTTTTCATTTAAAAACTCAAAAATTGGCAAAAGATTTGTATGGGCGCTTTGTGTTATAGTGTTCCCACCTAAACAATTGATGTTGGTGATGGGAGCTGGATGTCGGGCGGGAATCTAGCGGGTCCCGCTGGGTCTCGATTACTTTCAATTATGAAATATTTGTTAAATTAATTTTAATTTATTAATCAAAAAGCTTAAAACGAAATAGTTTAGTTTTATAATTTATAAATATTTTCAATTTCGTACTTAAAAGTAATCGAGACCCAGCGGGTCCGACGCCCATCTCCAGTTGAAAGTGTGTATTTGAAACAAATCGCTACATAAATAAACTATTTTTAAAAACTGAGCGAATGACACGTTTAACTGCAGACAGACTTTATAGTTTCAGACGCAAACCCAAAAATTTTGGTTAGGTTTATATGGGACTACTTCTTAAAATTGATATTAAAAACAAAATATTGATAATAATGATATCCAAGAGAGTAACACAGAGAATTTTATTTTTAATCTCCCAGATTTTTAAACAGTTTCATGACTAAAGTGAACTTAGTGAACAAACAGTCTGACATACTATAGCTCAGAGTTCGACTCAGTTTTTTTTTGTTGGTGATGTTAGCCTGTCTCTCCACTTTCTGCCTGTTGAGGAAAGGGTTCTATATGACTCATTTTAACCCTACCATTGCAAGTATACCCCAAATGGCTTTTTGGATTGAAGAAGTGAATGCCCCTGTCACAAATGGGTTGAGAAATTTCCAGACTATTGATAAAACCTTTTGAACAACTGGGTATCTACAAAAAAAAGTTCTTAGACAATAACTGTGGTACCCATTTCCTACCATTTTCGAATCCAAATGTCCGAAACAAAAAAACCAAAAAAAAAAAAAAATAAAGATTATAAAATGTATACTTTTTTACGGAAAAAAGTTTTGGTTTTGTTTAAAATTTTTTTTGTCAAATTTATTAATATAATAGATAATTTCCTTAAAAAATATTTTAAAGAAACATTCACAAACATTTTTGCCATAATTTTTTTTTTTTTTTTGCCATTCCGATAAGTTAGATTACAGTGACGCCAGATCTAGAAAATGAACAGCCGTGTACTGTACTATTTATCACAAACAAAAATTTAATTCTTTAAAAATACTAAATACATTATTGTCAAGTCGAACCAACTTATTGGATTTATTCTTTTGTTTATTTTTTTTTATCAGTATACTATATACCTGCCTACCATTTACGTGTTTATATATTATATTCTATGACTATTTTAACTGACAAAGAACTTTTTTGCAAAATTTTTATTACTCATTAATAAATTTAAAGCATTTTAATATTTGAGAAAAGAACTGATTGGTCATATGGTACCTATTCCATTAAGACCAAGGAACTCATCATCAGTGAGCTCGAAAAGTGAAGAGTTTAAAACGTTAGAAAATGTCTTGACTTGACTGGACTGTCTGTCTGTCCATAAGAAAGACTGAATTTATTAAAAAAAATTATTTAATTCTTGATGATTTTCATCATTATTGTAATTGTGCTTTCGATTTGGATAATTTAAAGATTGTCACAAAATTCCTATTTTTATTAAGAAAATACATATTTTGTTGCCTATGGCAATTTGAAGCTAAAATTATTGCAAATTGCATGAATAGAGAGACAGACAGACAGACAAATCAGTTATTTACACAATGAAAAGTTAATTGAGTCAGACGACAATAAGAACATTTTTTTAAAGTTAATTCTAGCAGTTTGTGTGCCAGTTTTTTTTAGAAATTAATCGAAAAATATAATTTTTAATACAAAAAAAATTCTATTTAAAGAAATTGCGGACAGACGAATAATTTTTTTTTTGAAATTCGAAAACTTCAAAAACTAAAAAAAAAAAAAAGGGGTATATTTGTATGAAAGCTATACCCTTAATTTGATTAGTCCTACCCATATTAGGATATTTTATTGGGACTATCATAGACATAATTTATACTAAATTTAGACATTCTAGAATAAAAAACAATGTCGTTTTTATGCAAAAACCCAAAATTTTGGAAAAGATTTGTATGGGGGTATCCCTTAAATGAGAAAAAACCGTTCTAAGTGCACACCTTCTGACAGCTTAGGAGAGTCTTAGTTTCAAATATCTCCGAGATAATATCTCACATACGACAGACAGACGGACAAACGGACAGACATAGCTAGTTCGACTACCCTTTCAATGCTGATCAAGATATATACTTTGTAGGGTCCATTTAGCCTCCTTCTGTCTGTTACATAAACGCTTTTAAGGGTTAAAAAGTCCAAATAGCTGAGAAGTTTTATAATATTAGTAGGGACTGCATGCTTGGAACAACTTCCATACTCTGGATTTATGTTTGAAAAACTATTTTTTTCTTTTTCCCCTTAAATCCCGCTCGGGACCAGAAATTTTTCGGGATTGGGCGGGATCCCGCGGGATCCCCCCGACGCCCATCTCTAGTAGGGACTGCATGTTTGGAACACTTCCATACTCTGGATTTATGTTTGAAAAACCATTTTTTTCTCTCTTTTCCCTTATGTAAAAGCTTAGACCTTTCGAACAATAAATAAATCTTATGAAAGTTTAGATCTGTAATTTTTTTCCTGGCGAAAAATTCGACAATAATTGACTAAAATATTAAACTTTTTCAAAAAACAAGTTTCTCACAAAATAATAAAAATATGTTCCTAAAAAAAAAACTGTTAAGGCCACTCCCAATTTTTATCTTTTTATTTTATTTATTTATTTTTTAATTTATTTGTTTATTTTATTTTTTTTGGTTTCATAAAATATTTACGTCTTTTCGTAACTTCTATCTTTGTATAAATATGCATTTCCAAAGAACGAAATCAATAAAAAATATGGTTTATCATTTATGAAGAAACAATAAACAACAATTGTCAATGTTTTTACTCATCGAACTACGAAAGACCTCTTCTTCTGTTGAAATGCGCTTATCTTTATTTAGTTATTTTTTAAAGCATAATTTGTGCAATGCTAAATCTTTATCTATAATTTTATTAAAACAACAATTGCTTCTGTGTATCTTGTATTGCTAATCTTTAGAAATAGTGTATGACGAATTTCTGTTCAAAATTCGATAACATTTTTTATGCAGGTTTAACTCGGAAGAAAATACAAAAAAAATTTAATAACAAAGAAAGATATACTAAAAATATGCGATTGTAAAAATATACTTCCTATCCGTAAAAAAAAAAAAAAATGATTTTTAGTAAATTCAATTCCGTATTTCTTTAACGAAATCGAAGTCAGGAACACATTTATTGTAATTTGCGTATTAAAAAAGAAATGTTTATAATAAACTACGTAGAAGAAGATTGTTACTTTTGTTATCGTATAAAAAAAAAAAAAAAAGTAAAAATAAACGTGATGAAATGTGCATTTAAAACATACGAATAAATAAATATATAATATGTATATGATATGCCCACGTATATATAATCTTAGTAACCGTATGAATGTTATTAAATTTCGCCTTTACTAGTAAGAATGTTTTTTTTCTTTTTTTTTTTTTTTTCTGAGAACAATAAACCGCGACAAGAAATTCTGTTGCGATAAGATGTTCAGAAATATAAAAAAAGAGAAAGAAAATTAGTATACAATAAATAAATTACTCAATATTGGTTAAAAATTAATACATACATAGAACTGCTGTAGTTGATACATATGTATAAAAACTTCTTATAAGTACATTCCTTGGGTTCGCTGACCGAACTTTTCATTTATTTTGCTTGGAAATTGTAATCCGCTTATAAGAATTTATTTATTATTTTTATTTTTTTTTTTCTTCCAGTACTGTAGCTGATTAAACTTTTTATTTAAAAAAAAAAAAATTAAAGAAAATTTATCTAGAAAAAAAAAATAAAGAAAATATAACAATGCACAACAAGAAAAGTTCGATTAGATTGCTTAGACAGAAAAACAAACATATATACAAAATATGTTTTAATTTGAGCGTTTTCAAATCTCTTGTTTTGATTTGAGCGTTTTCAAATCTCTTGTTTTTAATTTGAGCTGTTTTAAATCTCTTGTTTTTATTTAAGCGGTTTTAAATCTTTTGTTTTTATTTGAGCGGTTTCAAATCTCTAATTTTGATTTAAGCGGTTTCAAATCTTTTATTTTGATTTGAGCGGTTTGAAATCTCTTGTTTTAATTTGAGCGATTTCAAATCTTTTGTTTTAATTTGAGCGTTTTGAAATCTCTTGTTTTGATTTGACCGGTTTCAAATCTTTTGTTTTGATTTAAGCGGTTTTAAATCTTTTATTTTGGTTTGAGCGGTTTCAAATCTCTTGTTTTGATTTGAGCGTTTTCAAATCTCTTGTTTTTATTTAAGCGGTTTCAAATCTCTTGTTTTGATGTGAGCGGTTTCAAATCTTTTGTTTTGATTTGAGCGTTTTCAAATCTCTTATTTTGATTTGAGCAGTTTCAAATCTCTTGTTTTGATTTGTGCGGTTTCAAATCTTTTGTTTTGATTTGAGCGGCTTCAAATCTCTAATTTTAATTTGAGCGGTTTCAAAACTCTTGTTTGATTTGAACGGTTTTAAATTTTTTATTTTGATTAAAGCGGTTTCAAATCTTTTTGCTAAAGATTTGGTAAAAAAAAATTGAAGAGTTTATATAAATGTGCAAAGAACGCAATTCTAAAAACATGCAAATTTGGAAACCAAAAAAAAAAAGGAGTTTGTGTGACACCCCTGCTGATACTTTTAAGTATTCCAGACTACTAAAAAAACAACATTAAAGGAATGCTTTCAAATAAATGAGCCTAAAAAAACTTAGAAGAGAAAAACAAACCGAAATGATTTAATTGTTCAACCAGGGCAAGTCTAAAGACCCTGGGCAACGAAGTAGTGGAGACTCCTAATTATTAATTATTTTCCAAATAAACGAAATATTTTTTTAAATTTTGGGCTCGATAAAGCGAGAACTTGTAAAGATGGATTTTTTTTTGTTCATCTTTGATGATAACAGATCTTATTCTATACAAATGTAATTGCAAGACAACATTTTAACTTGCTTTTCAATTTAAATTATTAATTTTTTTTTTTTTTTTTAATAATTACAGCAATTTAAATTTAAAAAAAAAAATGGCCACTCCAGCACTCAAGGATCTTCCAAAAGTAGCAGAAAACCTAAAAAGCCAATTGGAAACATTTAATGCTGATAATCTTAAGAATACCAGTACTCAGGAGAAGATTATACTTCCAACTGCTGAAGGTAATTTAAGAAAAAAAAAATAATTAAATATTTTAATTAAAAATTAAAAAACTTTTTTTTTTTCTCATAAAATTCTTCAAAAGATGTTGCTGCCGAAAAGACTCAGCAATCGATACTCTCCGGTATTGCTACATTCGATACATCCAATTTAAAGCATACTGAGACCAACGAAAAGAATCCTTTACCCGATAAGGAAGGTTAGTTTGGCTTGTATTTCTCTTTAACAATTTTTTTTTTTTTTTTTTTTTGGGTAAACTGATTTTTTTGTGAGTCATCAAACAAAAAACGAACGAACGAGCAAACATAAACGCATGAGTCAGATTTTTTTGTTTTTTGATGTGACTGATTTTATGCTACTAAAACTGGCTAAAATGGCAAACTGTGCTATTGCTAGTGGCGCCGCCGCCGTTGCCGCTATACGCAAACACGCAAACGTTTTGTGTATATGTCTGGCAACAGTGGCGACGACGACGACGACGTCTGCTCTGCGCTTGATTCGCGTCTGTCTATAATTTTTAAATTTGCTATTTTGGCTGGCGTCTCTCTACTACTTACCATAAAAGGCTTAAATTAATGTGACTCAAAATGTATATATTTTTTTTATTATTTTTCTTTTTAGCTATCGAAAAGGAGAAGGAGAAGAATCAATTCATTTCGGGCATTGAGAATTTTGATTCAAAGAAATTGAAGCATACCGAGACATGCGAGAAGAACGTTTTGCCAACTAAGGAGGTCATTGAGGAGGAAAAGAAAGCCTAATAGGCGCAAATAATATATTTTTCCATTACTCTTTTTTTTTTTTTTCTTTAATTTTTTAAATTACTTCTACACATATATTTTTTTTTTTTTTTTGAAAATAAATTAAAAACTAAAACGAACGAGAGACAGAGAAAAGACAGTTAAGCATGAAAATGAAATATTAAAAAAAAAAAATTAATAAAAAAAAAAAAAAATAAAAAAAAAAAAAAAAAATTTCTAATAAGAAAAACAGCAGCATCCAATGCAGCCAGCCATCCATCGAATGAAGATCAAACACATTCACAATACATACATACATACTTAAATGCAGCAGCTAAGACAATAAGCTACAAATAAAAACAGTTGCAATAGTAGAAGCCAGTTTTTAAGCTGCATCTAATTGGCATTTGTAAAAGATACATTTCTATCTTGTATCTTTTTTTTTTTTTTTTTTTCGAAATTTGTAACTATTGTCTTACTGCAAAAAAAAAAAAAAAAAAAATGATAGATCTTATAAAGATGGAAGTTACGGATTAAAAAAAAAAACAATATATATTTATATATATTTACTTCTCATTCCTAATATTCTATATATATAAAAATATAAAATATTCTTCGTACACATAAATAAAAAAAAATTTAAAAAAAAAACAAATATATTTTTTTTGCAAAAAAAAAAAAAAAAAAATTTAAAAAAAAAAAATAAGACAACAACACACACACAAACAAACATATATACATATATATACACTGGAAAAAAATTACTTTGTAAAAGGCATTTAATGTGAAAAAAAAAACAAAGCAAAAAAATATTTTATTTTTATAACATAAAAATACTTCTTTTTTTTTTTTGTTTTTATTATTATTTTTTTTTATACTATATATTTATACTGGGGAAAGTTTAAGAAAACACAAAAAAAAAAAAAAAAAAAAAAAAAATAATAATAAAATAAACATAACATTTCATAAAAAAAAAAAAAACTATAAAAAGTTGCTAATTTTTATTCTAAGTTTAGTCAATGCATTTAATTTTTTTTTACAGACTTGGTTTGATCTAGTCTGCTGCTGCTGTTGTTGCTGTCTTATGTCTATATATGCCGCTTTGTGACCTTGTTTTGAAGCACGTTGCTGCTGTTGCTGCTTGGCAAAAAGCACGTCATCAGCCAGCCAGGCAGCCAGCCAGCGAGGCAAGCAGTCAGCGCCTTTTATGGATATTCTAAGTCTGTCTGTCTGTCTGTCTGTGTTTGTTCGTTTGTTTGACGGCAACAACCTCTACACGAAACATCTAAATGAGTTGGCTAGTTAGTTAGCTAGCTAGCTTTTCAAGTAACATGCTTGCTTGCTTAGCTTTTGGTTAAGCGGTCATGGTTGACGCGACTAAATGTGTGCTACTCTACGTTTTATTATTATATTTTTCATTATTCATTTACACTGATGCATGCCACGATAATATTTGACATTTTCGTCATTGATTTATGGGCATCATTTAAAGCGATATGATCCTTGGAACAGGTTTTTTTTTTTTTTTTTATAATAATAGAATTGCAATTTATACAATACAATAAATGTATTTTATTAGAAAATTATCAATGAAAACTTATTAAAGCAAGAGAGAGCAGCAGTTAAACGTCAATTTGAACAGATCGGCTGGTATTCTCAATAAAAACTAAGTTTATTTTGCAGTAAAGCGTAGGCCTCTCAGTACGCGGCCTTTTAGGTGCTTCATTCAAATAAAAAAATATTTAAAAATAGAAAGCACATTGGTAACCCAGACGCTTTCGAAAACTTAATGCAGTTCTAGGGAACGGATTTTTTAAAAGCATCTAGACTACTTGATGAACTTTCTTAGTTGTTTGTTGTTGCCTAAAAACAAACTGGAAATCAGAAAAAATAATATTTGTACCAAAGAAAAATGAAAGCTTATTGTTGTACAAAACTCAAATCTGAACTTCAGTTTTACCATGGGAAAGCAGGGAAGCGTATGAGCATTCATAGCAAGCATTAACTTCGGAAGTTGAGGCTTAAAAACATTTTCCAAATCATTCAAGAACTTCAAGACAACGTTATTAAACCCATATTAGGGTCACCCCACATTGTTCTAGGCCTCACACACTTCGAAAATATTTTGTTTAAACATCTTTCAAATGCACCTAATATTAAACCGCTGGCCCAACCATTTTAAAAATATGTCTTTTCCGTTTTAAAGTTCAAAATTTTCCAAAATCACGCAAGTTTGGACAGGTGAAAGAGAATTATATATCTGGTCAGGTATCGATTTTTAAACTGATCAAGCATACATAATCATAACGTTTACGAGGTCTTCCAAGCCTACTTTTGGATTCTGGGTTGTGAGGAATCAGGGTAAAATTTTTAGTGAACGGCTCCTCTCTCTAGTTTAAACGCTAGAGTTTTTTAGTTTATAAAGTGTCTAGACCGGAGTCACAAAGCACACAAGTGGGCATGTCGGAAATAAGCTAACAAATCCTATTCAAGTTTATCCCTTAACCCAGAGGAAAAGGTAAAGAAACCAATGGGTAATTCCAAAAAGAAAAACCGGCACTACGACGTAATAAAATATGTCTGTAACTATTCTAACCTAAACCGGAATTTTGTAAGTTTAGTTTAATGACACAGATTCTTTGAGAAATCTGCGAATATTCCCAGTCGAAATTAATGCGATTTTGACAGAAGTTAGGAAAAGACTATTCAGTGGTTTAAGTCGAAGCGGGGTTGCTCTCAATATTGACACACAATATTTAACGTTAATAATGTCAACGCACAATAGCAACTGCGAGCAAATGTCATCGGACTTTTTTTTTTTGTATATTTTTAAAGTAGCTGAACTGCCCGGCTTTGTTCTGGTTCAATTATTTTCAGGACATATATCAAATTGTTATACCCGTTTGTCATAGTGTAAACGGGTAAATTATTTGTCAGGAAGTTTGTAACGCATTAAAGGTAGGCCTCGGTACACTCCATAAACTATATAAATTATTGATCAGCTCGATGAGCCACAACCACTGTCATGTCCATCGATTCTATGGTGGCGAACCCACTGCCCATTTTTCTAAAATGATATAAATCGCTATACAATAAGTTGGAGAAAACAATGCCCATCTCAAAAAATTCATTGAAATCGGTTGAGTTGTTTCGAAAAAATTCGATGAAATTATGATCGATTCTGTAAAGCGACGCCCACCATACACATTTTTGGGCATGAAAAATAGTATACTTTGGTATACTAAAAGTTTTTAAAAATCGAAGTTCCTGATAACAGGCAATTTTTGCATGGGCCCTGTCGAGGCTCTTTCATAAGAATCGGTTAAGCCATTTCAGAGGAGTTGTGTTACAAACACTGTGACATTATAATTTTATATATTAGATAATATAGAAAAACAAAATACTTGCCACTAGATTTTGCTTAAACAAAAAAATTATTTTTTATAAGCATTTAAGTTACAACAATTAATATTTTAAAAAAAAAAATAATAAAATACTCATTGCGGCGCAACGGAGCGCAGCCATCTGTACAAAACTATTTAATATTCCATGGTATTTTTTAGTCGATTTTTAATGCGCTAAAGTGATGGCGCTGCTCTTAGGATTCGGCGACATTGCGGCATGTCGTCGAGTTTTTTTTTAGTCGGATGTGAAGCGTTTTACAAAGATTTTTTTTTGTTTTTTTTTTTGACTAAATAAATTTGCAACCAAAACTTTGAGTAAATGGCTCAGAGTGTATGCATAAGGCTACGTTAAAACATACTAAACATATGCAACATAATTCAATTTAATTTCGCGTAACTACAACAACAACAAAACGAATAGAATACACGCCGAATTTTTGTACAAATAAATACGTTTTTTTTTTCTCCTTGCTGCACACATACTAAAAAAAAAGAGAAAATAACAACAACAAAAACAACAATATGTCGTATCCACCGCGTCCACCAATGGCACCGTATATGAATCCATCAATACCGCCACCACATGTAAGTTGATTTGGTTTTTTGTTTTTTTGTTTTTTTTTGCTAAATATAAATTTACCGGCAAATATAAAACAAATGTTTTGCATATTTGGCAGATGATGTCGTCCATGGGTAATCCACCGCCAAGTGGACGCAGTTTTCGTAATTCAGCAACTATAAGTTCACAGCCAACGGTATATCATCGTCCACCAGATCCGGTGCCGCAATTTCGTGGTCCTATTATTACTGTTTTTGTTGGTAAGTACACATATACATAAGTATAAGAAGTGAAATATGAGATTTGTTTATTTTTTTCTCTCGTATTTCAGGCAACATTAGTGAACGTGTACCGGAGAATCTATTAAAACGTATATTAGCCACTTGCGGTGTTGTTGTCAGCTGGAAACGTGTATCAACATTTGGTTTCTGCGAATATGAGTATGTTCCCTTTTTGTTTTTAATTATTTTTAATATTTAAACAGTACAAAAAAGTTGTGGGTGTATCTGTTAACAATCGCACCGAATCGGAGATATCGTCATGTCTGTTTTTAGGCGGGAGCTTAGTGTGAAATTTGATATGTAAACACCATGAGACTAGCTGCGCTAACAAAGTTTTTCTTTTATAAAACTTTAAGTTTATATATATTTTATTATACCGAAGCATACCAGAGCCCGAGTATACAATTTCTAGTATCGCGTAATATAATTTAAACATATAGACGACTTTAGTAATCTATAACTCGATTGATGGAGCTCGCACCAAAGATAAACACCAACGAAAGGACAAGCACGCAATATATTAATAGTTTTGATTTTATAAATGCGAAAACGAAAGCCCGGCGCGACAGCTGGTGCAGATACTTAAAGAGTCAATAACGAGCAATTTTTGTTTCGTCAATAAAGTTCCGGTTATTTCGATGCCAAAGTGTGCGGTAAGCCGGTGCAAACAGTGAGCAAGACAGAATAGACTTACAGAAAACTTTCTACCCTACGACAAAACTTAAAACTCGCAGCTTCTCTGTTAAAAGAAGTAAAGAAATCCAAATAAGTGGCAACATAAATCGTAGTGACTCCACATCCACTTCTTGAAACAAATTTTTCTCCAGCAAAATAATTCACTATGAACATTATTTAGTGTCTGATCTGGACTATCATTTCCATAGGGAATTATTTTGCTGGAGAAAAATTTGTTTCAAGAAAAGTTTGAGAAATTCGACTATGCCATACGCATTGCACATAGTGCCGATTTGTTTGTAATGTATTAAAGGAGGCTTGGTAGATCCCATAAAGTACACATGTAATCTTGATCAGCTCAGTTTTTTATGAAAATAGTAGTTTTTTTTAAGTATTCACTTTACATTAGGGGAAAAAAACACATCTAATGTCAATCTATGTATAATATTCCCACCCCCTAGTATTGTTCTATATCGAAAATAAGAAGACCCTTATAATTTTTTATCAGATAATATTTAAGGCCAAAGCCCCTGCAGTTTTCCATGTATTTTACATGGGAAAAAATCACTTTTTCTTCAAATTTAGTGTAGAAACATGGAAAATGAATATTTTTTTAACCGGATAGCAATGTTTCTCTTCTTAAATGATCATACTAGACCTTATATATAAGGAACTTTAAGTTATTAATAAGGCGTTATGTTAGCTTAGAAGCTTTCAAGGTGTACAAAACTTTTGTAGGTAGTGCATTAAGTCAGACAATTGTTCTGGTATATTAAAAAATAATTATAGGATCACTGGATTTTATTTTAATTTTTTTTTGTTGTATTTCCTTTTACAGCGGTCCCACAGCTGGTATGCGCGCAGTGCGTCTGCTTAGTGAAACTGAAATTGATGGCAAAAAATTAGTCGCTAAAGTTGATGCTAAAAACAAGTTACTCCTTGATAATTACAAAAAAGAGGAGGAACAAAATAGTGGTGGCACTCCATGGAACGATGCTGATGACGAAAAGACAGACGATGATGTTGCATTGCAACAAATGCGCGAGATACTAGAAGAATGTAAACACGAATTCGAGGGTTTCGATGGTACCAATCGCGGCGATATCTATACAACTGGACGTAATAAGAAAACACGTCGTGAGGATGATATGAAAATAAAGGCAATGAATGAAAATAATCTGGAAGAGGAAAAGCGTAATTTGATTAGCAGTGAAATTGGTAAATTTCGTCAACGTGCTGAAGCCGATGAGCATCGCAAGGAATTGGAAAAGGAGAAGGAAAAAGAAAAACAAATGCATAAGGAAAAGGAACGTGAAAGGGAACGTGAACGTGAAAAGGATCGTGAACGTAAAAAGCAGCGTAGTGAGAAAAAATTAAGCAGCAAATCGGAAAATAGTGATGTTGAAATTTTGGATAAGGATAATAATTTGAATGCGGCAACAGGTGGAAGTGGCGCAGCAGGTGGCTCAACAGCAGCAACAGCAGCCACTGGTGGATCAGCAGTTAGTGGTGGACGTACAAGTGGTAGCAGTGGTACATTACGAGACAGTAGCAGTAGTCGTAAAACGGAAACAGTTAATTTAACTGATTCATTGTCGCCAGTGCGCAAGGATAAAGAGCGTAGTAGCGGTGGCGGCGGTGGTGGTGGTGGTGGTAGTAGTAGTAATGCTGGAGCAGGAGCAGCTGGTATGTTGCTTGATTCGTTGTCGAAATCTGAGAGCAATAGTCAACGTCGTCATCGTACTAAATCCGATTCTAGAGATCGTGAACGTGAGTTGCGTGAACGTGAACGTGAGTTACGTGAAAAGGAACGTGAAAGAGAACGCGAACGTGAACGTGAAAGAGAACGGGAAAGAGAACGTGTTGAAGTACGTGAACGTGAGCGCGAAAGAGATAGAGAGCGTGAGAGGTGCGTTGTAAATTTATCTTATTTATTTAATTTTTTTTTTTTTATTAATTTTCTTTTTATTAAATTTTTTATTTAATTTATTTAGAGAACGTGAAGATAAAAATGCCAAAACATTACGTGATGCACGACGTGAAAAGGAAATGGAAGAAGAATTGCGTGAACGCAAGAAATCGGAGAAAAAGGCACGAGAAAAAGAAGAAGCCTATCAGCAGCGTTTAATGAACTGGGAAGCGCGTGAAAAACGTAAAAGTAAGGAAAATGAAAAGGTAAATAAAAAACCAAAAAAAAAAAAAAAAAAAAAATTTTTTTAAATTCTACTTTATATTTTTTAAATCCAAATTTTTTTTTTTTTTTCAGTATCGTCTCAAAGAACTTTTGAAGCAAGAAGAACGTGAAAAAGATGCTAAACGTCTAAAAGAATTCGTTGAGGACTATGATGACGAACGCGATGATGTGCAGTACTATAGGTATTTGATTACTACGCATTCATGCCGTGCATTTATTCAAATACAAAAACTTTGTCCAAAATTATAACAAATTTCAGAGGTCGTGAATTACAGCGTCGCCTGGCCGATCGTGTACGTGAAGCCGATGCAGATTCGAAGGATCGTGAAAAGGAACGCGAAGAGCTCGAAGATCTCAAGAATAAAATTTTCAGCGGCGAATATGAGAATCCAACGCAAGAATATGAAAAGGCACGCAAAGAGCTTGAACAACTCTATAAACCGGACATTCTCATTAACATGAAAGATTTGAGCGCACATGCAGCAGCAATACAGTTGGAAAAAACGCGACGTAAAAATCATGGCGCAAATAATGCAACGTCGACGTCGTCGACAACATTTGACGAACGCAAACATCGGCAAAGTCGATCAAGGTCCGTTGAGACGCTATCAAATGATGATATCGCTTCACAAGCGGATAGTATATCAAATGCAAGTGATAGCTTTCCGCAACCACCACCACCAACGTCGGGACATCACAGTAGCAGCAGCAATAATAACAGCACATTGACTGTTAATAATAATAATAATAGCAGTAATTACAATAGTCGAAATAATTCGGAAACGCGTGAATTCGGTAATACGGATAATACTACAACTAAGGAAGAGACAAAAGCAGCAACACCACCGATAACAATGCCCGTCATAAGTCTAACGCTTGGCGGTAATGTTAAGAAAGAAGAAGATTGAAGTTACCGGCGTATTCAATAACGATGATGATGCGGATGATAGTAATATATCAAAGAAACGTAAACTTGTGCCACTTGGTAAGATTTTGAAAAAAAAAAAAATTAAATTAACTTTATTTTTTTAATTAATTTTAATTATTTTTTTTTTTTTTTTGTGTTTCAGATTATGACGATGGTGGCATACCAGCCGCTGCAGGCACAGCACTAGCTGGTTCTTCATATGGTGAACGGCATAGTTCCTCCGCAGTGTCTGCCGCATCAGCAGCAGCTGCAGTTGTTGCACAAAAACTTTCCAATAGTAGCGGTGGCAGTGCTACAGCCGGCGGTGCTGGTAATAGTAAACATAGTAATAACAGCGCCACCGGTACCGGTACAGACAGAAAGCACAGCTCAAGTGGTAGCGGTGGCGGCGGCGGCGGTAGTAGTAATAGTCGAAAAAATGATGCCGGCACAACTGCAACAATTGGTGCTGCTGCAGATGGCAATGCATCAAATAGCAAAAAAAGATGAAAATGGCTCAAGGGTGCAAGATGAAAAACGTCGTCATATAAAAAGCATTATTGACAGAATTCCAACACAAAAAGAGGAATTATTTAACTATAAAATCGATCGCACTGAAATCGATAATGGTCTTATGGAACGTAAGATACGTCCGTGGATAAATAAAAAGATTATCGAATATATTGGTGAACCGGAACCAACATTGGTCGATTTTATCTGTTCCAAAGTATTGGCTGGCAGCTCACCGCAGAGCATTTTGGATGATGTACAAATGGTAAGAAGTAAACAAACTTAATGCAGCTATAAAATGGATTTACAAATTATTTATTTATTTATTTTTTTTTTTTTCGCAAAGGTTCTTGACGAGGAGGCTGAGGTATTTGTAGTGAAGATGTGGCGTCTACTCATATATGAGTTAGATGCAAAGAAAATCGGCTTAGGTAAATAACACATTCTACATTCTTCTTCGAAACTTCATCTACTGTGTATTTGTGTTTAGATTAAAAAAAAAAAAAAACATTAAAAAAAAAAAGAGAGCGCGAAAAATTATCAGAACGAAAGATCATAAAAATATATAAAAAAATATATAAAAAAAAAAAAAAAAAAAAAAAAAAAATGTTTATGCAATTTTAAGCAAACAATTTTAAATTTAATTTAATTTGTAGATTAAGCAAACCGTGAATAAGCAAATCGCCACAGTAAGAAGTAGCATGCAAAATCTATACATACCCTACATAAAAATAGAACTCTCTAATCTACTCTACACAACAAGAAGGACAACAACAGGACGGGACAGAACAGGTGTTTGTGTGTGTGATGAAGCAGAAACAAGAAAATACATAAATTATAAACAAAAAAAAAAACATGAAGAAAATGTATGAAACATTGGCAACAACAAAAACAAAACCGCAACAACAAAATAAATATTAATAAATATTTTTTTCTCCTAATTAAAAAACAATAATCATTTTAAGAATGATTGTAATACATTAGGGCCGACTGTATATACAGTGGTAGTATGCAAAAATAAATTCTCAATTAAGAAAATAATAAAAAAACAAAACATTTACAAAAATGTAATATTATGCGTTTTATTTTAAATAAAAATTTCAGCGGTTTAACAGACTTCTACGTACAAAAGTAATAAATTAAATAAAAGAGTCGATCGGTTTTCGAAAATCTGACGTCCCAGTCTGAAGCCCATTCAACCGCAGTACCCAGTTGCGTCATCTGCAAACAACAGAATAGCCATTGAATGTGTTTCCATGAAGTCACAGTCACAACTGCACGACAAAACGGTCACAATGCTCAAAGACAAAAATGAGCTCTTCACTAAACAGTTTCTACTATCCAGCTGTGCACCACAACATACGTACAATTCTAAATAACAGCTATTGCTCCAGAATCATGTCTGAAATTAACAACACCAACCCAGACTACCGTCACAGTTAGGTATAGCTCGCCCTTCCCATTCTCCGCAGTTGTCTGTTGCAGATCTTTGGTCGAACTCAATCAATGCAGCCAGCTTATAAGATGTACAGAGTTACTCAAAAACAAAAAAAAAAAAAAGGTACAACAAATTCTTCATTAAATTTCGTAGTCTCTAAATAGTTTTCTAGTTTTTTTTTTTAAATTTTTTATTAAATAGATTTCAAAATATCTATATTTAATTACATATCTAATAAGATTAAGATTTGCTTTACAAAACCATGCATGATGCTAAATTAAACACTGCAGTCTGTGATAAAAAATATCCATCCACTGACTGCAAGTGACATGAGACACACAGAACTAGAACATTTTTTTTTTTTTTTACATTTATATATATAAAACAATTAACTTATGTGGTATTAAATGTAACTAAATAATAATAGTAAAAAAAAAAATTAAAAACAAAAAAGTAAAAGTTGATAAAACGCAAAAATCAGCAACTGCAGCTAGAGGCATTTGCACCTTCGCCGCTGCCACCAGATACAGCAAGTGAATCGGAATTGTAATCGGTTTGGAAATACTCAGAGGAAACAATCTGTAAAGAAAAAAAAAAATAATTAAAGTTTAGTAATAATCTAGTTAAAAATCTTAGCCTTGATTTCGCTATTGTAAGGAGAGATTTTGTAAAATTTTAAACTAATGGGGAATTAAAAACTTCACCATATCTTTGAAAAAAAAAAGTCGATCTACAGCCTATATGATAGATCTGTATCATATCTGTGGTGTGTAGATAGGATGATATTAGATGTCTTTTTACTCAATTTGAAGTGAATACATAGATAAAGAAAACTTATTTTAATACGAAAGTTTAAAAAAATGGGCGGTAGGTTTGAATGGAGGTTATACATAAAAATGGGCGTGGCACCTTGATTTCGATATTGGATGACGTAAGAAGAATTTTTACCCAATTTAGAGTGGAAACATACATAAATAAGACTAATTTTCATACAAAAATGCGAAAATGGGCGGTAAATTTGTATAGGGGCTATACTTCAGAGTGGGTTCGTATGCTTAATTTAACATAAAAACTACCAAGGACGGATTAAAGCTTACATTATAGTTTACACTATGTGTAATGGGTTTAAACTACTGTCACACTTACCTTCTCGACAATTTCCTTGAACACATCACTGACGAACTGATCGCACTTGGCCGATGTTTCAATAAATAACGCACGATGTTTACGCGCAAATTTACGTCCGTCCTCACGGTCGACAACACGTTCCTGATCAATTTTATTGCCAACAATTATAAGCGCTAAATTCGGATTATCGCTGTAATTGTCCAATTCACTGAGCCAAGCATCCAATTTCATTAAAGATTCACGATTCGTAATATCATAGACCAGTATTGCGCCTAACGCTTTACGATAAAAACTTGGCGTTAGCGCACGAAAACGTTCCGCGCCAGCTGTATCCCAGAGTGCTACTTTATATGAAATACCATCGATGTCCATAACTTTACTTTTGAAATCCATGCCAATGGTGACATCGTGATGATCATCGAATTTGTTTTCCACAAAGCGACGTATTAAACTGCGTCGTAAAGTTGTAGTTTGTAGTTATTTTTTTTTTTTGTTATATGAAATTAAAAATAGTGACGTAAATTATATATAGAGTATATAAAAAGAGAGACTATGACCGCATATATATATAGAAAAATATATATACATATATGTACATACAATAATGACGCATTTATCATTTGAAGAGACCAAAGCAGCAGCAAACTTTTAATAATTTTGTTTTTCTTTTAGTTAAACTCACCTTGATTTACCCACGCCACTCTCACCAATAATGAGCAGTTTAATTGCTCGATCTGCCATTGTACGGCTTTATTTTTTTAGTTTTTGTATTTTGTCAATTCTATCGAAAAACGACGACATGCAACTTCGCTCGATAAACAAAATATTTTTAATATCAGAATTCACTTTTTTTTGTCTTTTTCTTTTTTTGTTTAGTGTTGAAAAATGCGTCAAAGTTATTTCGTTAGACTGGGAAGCACTAAATTTGCCGTTCAAGTTTTTGTTTTTTTTAACGTATGTCGCGTATAAATAAATTATATATGTATATAAATATTCTATTTATAATTTAATTGGGAATCTACCACCACAAAAATCTGCACAACGCTTATGCGCGACAGGCACCATGGCACCTAAAAGCAATGGGCACAGTACAGTGGGTATGGAGGTCATAAGTAGCACAGACTACATGAATCCCAAAATTAACTTTAGCTCACTGGAACCAGAAGACTGGCCCAAAGCGCTGGATAAGAGAGCTTAACACATAATTACAGAAGAAACCAAAATAAATTCGGGAGTAGAAGCAGCAGTGTACTGCGCTGAGCCAAATATAAAGCTTTCCGACAAAGAACCGGACCAATAATAAAGAAAGCCGCGAAGACAATACAACAATTACAAATATCACAAAAAAAGGATAAACATATTCGTCGACAGCCAGACCGCTATAAAAGTATTGCAGGCGAACAGCAATATTCTAACGAGCAGGAAGGTAAACATTTTCTTGATTCCTAGCCATGGGCGCATTGATGGCAAAAGCTGGTGACGTTCTGCCTCAAAATGAAACGATAAACTTACCAATTTCCTTACGCACACTACACAGCAATCTGGAGAAGATTGCCTCCACGGATTTTGGGACAACATGGAGGAACACAACTGATTGCAAAATATCTAAAGTAATGTGCTCATGACCAAATGAAAAACTAGCTCACTACATGCTGCAATTCCAAATGAAAGATTGCAGACTACTAGTAGGCCGCTTAACAGGTCACTTCCTAGCGGCCGCTCATGCTAAAAAAGCGAGGTATTACATTCACAGACGTTTGCAGGTAATGTGAGGAGCATGGAGTCATAGAGACTCTGGAGCACCGCATCTGTAGCTGAGCAGGTAATGCTAGGACAAGAATAAATTATCTAGGTACATCTCGGATCGCATCGTTATAAGAGGCGTCCAGTAGGATATATATGACATATTCCGATTTTGGCGACACCGTTACAAACCATTTCCAAAAGGCTAACACTTTAATAAATATTGATGAAATTCTAAACCAATTTAATTTTCAAATAAATATTTTATGGCGCCATTTAAGTAGTGTTAAAAATACCAGCAAAAAAAAACTTGTTCAACACTGCTTGTCACTACAACTTGCAAATAGTTGAACAACACTAATTTGTAGTTGGTTACGCGATTTTTGCGCTCAACGTTTACGTTTGCAGAAAAAAAATAGCGAAAAATTAGGCTTAAAGTTTTAATAATTTACGTAAAATAACGTGAATTATTTTTTTTTCTATTAACGAAACGATTCAATATAAAAAACAACAACAACAACGAAAATGTTGCGTACATTGACACGCGTTAGGAATTACCAATTGTCGTAAAACAATTGCAAAAAGTATGTAAAGTGTATAAAATTAATAATAACAACAACAACGGCAGCAAATATAGCAGCTGCAATAGAAGCAGCAACAAACACCTGACCACTACAACCACCACTAAAAATAATTATCATAAATCAACAACAACAATAACAACAAATAAAAAAACAACAACATTAATATCATTAACATCAAAGCCAGTAGTTATATTTAAAAATAAAACAGTTGGCATGACATTCTTAACGACGTCCACTCTAACCGGAGTTTTCGCGCGACGCAATTATTGCGCCGCCGGAGATTTCATTAAAAATAGCCGCAGCAGCAGCAGCAGCTATTACTACTACTACAACAACAACAATAATAACAACAAAAGCAGCAAAAATATTAAATCAAGCAGAAGATTGTATTCATCGTCATTTTTCGGTTTCTTCCAGAATGCGGCCCAGGCTGGTGTCCAAAAAACGAACAACTTTGCAACGGAGGCGACCATACAAGTGAATCGTGTAAGCAGAAAGAAAAAAAAAAATAACCAAAATCAAAATAATTGACAAATTGGATAAGCAAAAAAAAAAAAAAAAAAAAAGAAAAGCACTTAGAAAATTACATAATATTATGAAAAGTACTAGACTAGATAAATGCGCATGTATATTTGCATTTATGTGTCTATCTCTGTTTGTGTGCGTGTGTGTGTGTGACACGGATTGAGGACGAATTTTAGAAATTCCGTATTATATTGGTAAATCTCTTATCACAACAACAAATTGCTAAATTAACTTAATAGTTTGGTTATGTGCAACTCGCAATTACTTTTTTTTTTTTTTGTAATTTTCCCCTTTTTATTAATGGCTTAATGAGCTACTGTTCCAACACGCAAGGTCACACACAAAATACATACAAATCTGATGATCGCTTATTATAATGAAAATCGCGTTTATCACATGCAATGTGAGTGCTGCTTATCAGTAGTTTACTGCGAGGTTGGTTAGAAAAAATAAAAATTATTTGTTTATATTTTATAAACACTTTTCTAAACACTCAGTTGTTCACTAAAATATGATTTTTAAATTATAGATATCATAAGCATATATAACGGTAGTTGGGTCCTCCAGCATTCATGCTCCTGCCGCTGAGTTAAACACGAATGAATTTCCACTTCTGTGTCTGTTACCTGAAGTACTTCTGTTTCTTCTAGCCGTTTTAGGGAATAACACCTCTACGAAACATGTTTCTTTAGACGCCTTACGTCAAGTCAAGCTGTGCCTGTTGTGGTATTCTTGATAATTTGATCCTATTTGATTTCGAAATCGCCCAACCCGAGTTTTTTATACACGTCACACATAGTGTGAAGGGTATATTCAGTTTGTCCAAAAGATTATAACGCATTAAAGGAGACGTTGTAGACCTCATAAAGACCCCATAAAGACGAGATGAATTCACACATGTCCTTAAGTCTGTCTGTATATTTTTATGCATTTTTTTTGTTCAAGATATAAAGATATTAAGCTGAAATTGGGAACTTAAGCTTTTCTTGGCAACGACTAAATTAAGTTCCAAAATGAAAGTGCCATGCCCATTTTAAGGTGTACCCATCATACAAACTTAACGCCCATTTTTCAATTTTTTTATGAAAATAGTAATTATTTATAATCCAAATTTAGTAAAAACACTTCTAATATCATCCAATGTACACACCACCTATATTAAAAGGATCGGGCCACTACATCATATAGGCTCCATATAATCTTACCACCCATTTTCTGATTTTTAAAAAAGAAAATGTTCCTTATGTCTTTAGCTTATAATTTGACCCCATTATTGTGTCTAAACTTTGGTTGAATCGTACTATTGACGCCCATTCAGTTCTTCTCCAAATTCTACTAAAGCCACCGATGATAATAAATAAACTACTCCAAGATTCGTGTGGCGGGTATATGAGTTCCGATTCTACCCAAGTTAACATTTTTCGTTGTTTTTTTTTTTTTAATTCTCCCGAGGCTCCCATGGGTCCTGAAACTTTTTTTTTTTGTTCCAAAAGGAAATTTGTAAACAGTCCCAAAGCATTGAAAGCTGAGTCGAAATGGTTTTGTCTGTCCAATCGGCTGTTAAGGACTAGCACCTTTATAAACCTATCTAATAGAGCTAGAAAACTGTCTTCATTATTGTAAGATATCCATAGTATCAATGGTTTTCTTTTGACTAACAGCAATATCGATAGTTTGATATTTTCGGCTTTCTCTTCTATCAATTTGATTTTCGGAATCGAGTGCGTTGCATGTACTGTGGACTTCCCAATTGGAACTCTTTAGAAAATCTAATTTAGGAACTCTGTTCCAATTGGAAAATCAGTTTTACGAATGTAGATTGCATTTAAAACGACAGCCACAGGGTGTACGTATGTTAAGAAAATAGGCACAGGGTATATTTGCGTATGTTCCAGAACAATTCAATCCAAAAACATTGTAAATATGTTTTCGGAAATTTTTCTATACCCTTTATCCATTATGCAAATAAGTCTTGGCAAATAGATGCTTCAAAACAAATTTTAGAAAAGAATACATAAATAAAAAAAATTAAAATACAAAATAAAAACGTTATTCCTTTTTTTTTTTCTTTTATTTTACTTTTCTTTAGCCATACAAATTGCATCGTCTAGATGAGGGACCCTCAACAACTGTGACATTGACCAAAGATCAAGCCACCACCTACTACACACAAATGCAGACAATACGTCGCATTGAGACCGCTGCCGGTAATCTTTACAAAGAGAAAATTATACGCGGTTTCTGTCATTTGTATTCGGGTCAGGAAGCATGTGCTGTCGGCATGAAGGCTGCTATGCGTGATGTCGATAATATCATATCAGCATATCGTGTGCACGGTTGGACTTATCTAATGGGCGTTTCACCACTCGGTGTATTAGCTGAGCTGACGGGCACTCAGAGCGGTTGTGCACGCGGCAAAGGTGGTTCTATGCATATGTACTGTCCAAATTTCTATGGTGGTAACGGTATTGTCGGTGCACAGGTGCCATTGGGTGCTGGTGTTGGTTTAGCCTGCAAATACAAGGGCAACGGTGGCATGTGTCTGGCATTGTACGGTGACGGTGCAGCCAATCAGGGTCAAGTTTTTGAAGCATACAATATGGCTTACCTTTGGAAATTACCGGTAATCTTTGTATGTGAAAATAATAATTATGGTATGTGTATTTGCAGTATTATGAATGAATTTTGAAATAATACGAAAACCGTTTACTACAGGTATGGGTACCAGTGCTGAACGTGCCTCATCTAATACCGATTATTATACACGTGGTGATGCATTGCCCGGCATTTGGGTCGATGGTATGGATGTCTTAGCTGTACGCAGTGCCACCGAATTTGCTATTGATTATGTCAATAAGCATGGTCCACTTGTTATGGAAACGAATACTTATCGTTATTCAGGACACTCCATGTCCGATCCGGGCACAAGTTATCGTACACGTGAAGAAATTCAAGAGGTACGTCAGAAGCGTGATCCGATTACATCATTTAAGGAGCTCTGCATTGAATTGGGACTTCTAACGGCTGATGAGACAAAGGTGAGTGTGTGTGTATGATAAATGGGAGGCGGGGTAACGTAAATTTCTTTTTTAATTTGAATGTATTCATTTATTTCGTTCTTTCGTTTTTTAGGCTATCGATACTAAGGTACGCAAAGAAGTCGATGAGGCTACAGCCATTGCCAAGTCTGATTCTGAATTGGGACCTAACCATCTATGGACTGATGTCTATTCAAATAATTTGGAACCGAAATTACGTAACATTACCGGTTACACTATCGATCACATTCAGGAGCGTAAGGGTGTTAATCATTAACCAATTCAAACTACATAAAACAACAACAATAATTAAGCGTGTTATTGAAGCTACAAATAAGACCGTTGGTGATGTTAATCTTGATCTTGACGTTTTGGTGAAGAAATCATTGTTGTTCTGCAATTTAGTTTAAGCTTAAAGTCAGTCTTAATCGAAACAGAATAACGACATTAGTGTTGCTGTTAATGCTGTCGTTGTAACATATTTAGCATCTTTTTAGCTTTAATCACTTAAAAAACAAAAAAAAAATAAGGACACCATTTGCCTGTGCGAAAATGCAATGTATTTTGGATATTATTAATTAATCTTATGTTATGCTGGTTATAATGTGCTATGCGAGAAAAGTTTCTTTAGTTAAAATTGTTTTTTTTTTTTTTTAATTAATTAATTTTTATGTTTTACACATATACACACACACACTCAAAACTTGCAGTAAGTTCGATATGAAGACACAAAGTGAATGTTGGAAAAATAGATGAAATAAAAAACAAAAAAAAATTCGATTCTCAATAAAAAAAAAAAAAACGAAATTAGTTACACAAATCTCGAAAATATACAATGGTTCTATTATACATAAAAATATTTATTATGATTAAGCTATGCCAGCAATACTTGCACGGTTCAATTTTTGGCGAAATTTAAACATAACTGATGAGGCTTAATTTCATTTACGTGCCGCCAGACGTGAGAATACCTGAAGGGAAAAGTTATGCCGATAAACCAGAGTGCCTGGAGCAGCTCAACGAAATTTACCAGAAAATTCTCAGAGATATGCTGCAAAAATTGTAGGAAAATGCCAAAAAAAAAAAAAAATGGAAAAGTTTGTTTGGCTGTTGAAGGCGAACATTTAACCGATATCGAAAACCAGACGTGACTGGCACTTTTGGGCAACAGAATCGTGTCCAGCGCACACAACAAAAAATTCGGAAAACCAGACTCGAAAAAAAAAAAAAATAGTCCATGTTGAAAGCCAACAAAACAGAGCACCCTGTATTTCTCTTACTATATATGCATATAATTTTCACTATATATCTCTCTTAATCTCCTACAATCTTTTTCACTCTCTATCTGTCTCTATTTCTCACTCAATATCTCTCTTATTCTATCCCTTTATCACTCTCGTATCTCTCACTGAATCTCTATTACTGTATCTCTCACTGTATCTTTCTCTCACTATATATATCTCTTTCATTATATCTCTCGCTTACTTTATCTCTCTCTTACTATATCACTTTTTTATTGTATCTGTCTCACTGCATCTCTTTCTATATCTCTCTTACTGTATCTATCTCTCTCTCTCGGTATCTCTCTCCTGTATCATTCTCACACTGTTACTGCATCTCTCCACCTTGCTCTCTCTCCCACCGAATCTTCCTCTATCTTCCTCTCTCTCTCTTACTTTTTCTCCCACTGTATATCTCTTTTCCTGATCTCTCTCCCACTGAATATCTCTCTGTCCCACTTTCTCTGCCTCTGTCTCTCTCTCTGTCCCACTTTCTCTATCTCTGTCTCTCTGTCCCACTTTCTTCATCTCTGTCTCTCTGTCCCACTTTCTCTGTCTCTTTCTATTTCTCCCACTGTCCCTCTCTCTCCCACTGTCTCTCTCTCCCACTGTATCTCTCTCTCTCCCACTGTCTCTCTCTCTCCCACTGTCTCTCTCTCCCACTGTCCCTCTCTCTCCCACTGTCTCTCTCTCTCTCCCACTGTCTCTCTCTCCCACTGTCTCTCTCTCTCTCTCCCACTGTCTCTCTCTCTCTCCCACTGTCTCTCTCTCTCTCCCACTGTCTCTCTCTCTCTTTCCCACTGTCTCTCTCTCTCTCTCCCACTGTCTCTCTCTCTCTCTCTCTCCCACTGTCTCTCTCTCTCTCCCCACTGTCTCTCTCTCTCTCCCCTGTCTCTCTCTCTCCCACTGTTTCTCTCTCTCTCTCTCTCCCCACTGTTTCTCTCTCTCTCTCTCTCACTGTGTCTTTCTCTCCCACATTCTCTCTCGCTTACTGCGTCTCTCCCTCATTATGTTTCTTTCAATCTATCTTTCACTCTTTATATCACTCTCTCTTTATTATACCCTATCAATCTCTTTATATTTCTGTTTCTGGCCATCTATCACTCTCTCTTGCATTCAAAAGCAATTAATGTGAATTCGCAATTCAATATGAGTCAGTGTAGTACACACCAAAGATTCAGATGCACTCACTGTGTACACATTAAACTCAGTCACGTTTTTTTTATGATTTCAATCTTTTTATTCAAATTAAAAAAGCTTTGAAAACTTTATAAATTTCTTACAATGCTCACTTTCAGGAAAATTCTTTTTGAAAAATTCAAACTTTTGGGAAAACTTCAAAAAAAAAAAAAAAAAAAAAGCAAAACAGCTATTTAAAAAATTTTGCGTAAAGTTTCACATTAAATTATGCAAAACCTTTAAGGAACTTTGGTGATTTTAAGAAATTCAAAATTAATGCAAAATATTTCTTGACTACGCACAAAATTTTGATAAGTCTGGACTGGGCTGGGTCACTCAATAATCATGTATAACAAAAAATTTCAAACAAATTTAGCTCGATTTCTACGACATACTACGGCGTACTACAGGCAAACGGCGTTACGTGGCTATGCCGATAGCGAAGAGCTGACAGTGAATAAAGCATTTAAATGTTATAATCTGGCAGATGATCCACCAAATTCCGTTAGCGTATCACGCGAGGAAGCATTGGAAATTTATAAACATATGCAAATCTGTCGACGTTTCGAAACCGAAGCGGGTAATCTCTATCAATCGAAAAAAATACGCGGTTTCTGTCATCTGTATACGGGACAAGAAGCCGTTGCCGTTGGCATGAAGACAGCAATGCGTAATATTGATTCCGTTATTACATCGTATCGTTGTCATGCCTGGACCTATTTAATGGGCGTTTCAAATTATCAAATGTTAACGGAACTGTTGGGCTTCAGCTCGGGTTGTTCGCGCGGTAAAGGCGGTTCAATGCATATGTATGCCAAGAATTTCTACGGTGGCAATGGCATTGTCGGTGCACAGGTGCCAATGGGTGCTGGCATTGCGCTGGCACATAAATATCGTAACGATGGTGGTGTTTGTTTTACATTATATGGCGATGGTGCCGCCAATCAGGGTCAGGTCTTTGAGGCATTCAATATTTCGTGTTTGTGGAAGCTGCCAATTGTTTATGTTTGTGAGAATAATATTTACGGCATGGGCACAAGTATGGAACGTTCATCATGTTGTACCGATTATTATACGCGTGGTCATTATATACCGGGTCTTTGGGTTGATGCCAATCATGTGTTGGCTGTGCGTAGCGCCACTGAATATGCAATCGAATATTGTTTGAAACATGGACCGATTGTCTTAGAAATGAGTACATATCGTTTTGTTGGTCATTCGATGTCCGATCCGGGTACCAGTTATCGTTCGCGTGAAGAGATACAAGCAGCACGTAAAGAACGTGATCCGATAACAGTTTTTCAAAATCAAATTATTGAAATGGGTTTGGCCAAAGAAGATGAATTGAAGGTAAGCAAAAAAAAAAAAAAAAAAAATTTTTATTTTAAAAAAATATTTTTAAAAAATTTCAGGAACTACAAAAACAGGTCAAGGCAGAAATCGATGCAGATATAAAGAAAGCAATGGCAGATAAAGAAGTTGAACTGCACGAGCTAACCGCCGATGTATATGCTGTAAATTATGAGCCAAAAATACGTAATATTACCGGGTATACGCTTAACCATGAAACGGTTACAAAATTCAAGGAGGAAGCACCTAAACCGACATCGCCCAAAGAAATAAACGATGTGCCGATCGGTGATGCTGCATTGAAAAAGAAAGCTGGTGATGCAAAGTCTGCTGAAGATAAACCAGACAAAAAAGGCGCTGGTGAAAAAGCCAACTGACGCGGCGGCGGTTAAGGGAGGAAAAGATGATAAAGCTAAGAAAGAGGCGGATGCGCCAAAGGCGTCAAGTGATGCCGCAGCTAAAAAACCGGCTGCAGCAAAAAAAGGCGAAGAAGCTAAAACAGCTGCGGCGCCGAAACCTAGTCCAAAATCTGATGCAAAACCTGATGCAAAATCGGCAAACCCCTCAAAACCTGACGCTACCGCTAAACCGCAGGATACGAAAAAACATAAATTAAAAAGGAAAAAAATTATAAAAAGATTTTACTTAAAATTTATAATTTTAATTATTTTGGAATAATATTTTCACGTGGACATTTTCGATATATTTTTTGCTTTATTTGTATTAAAAAACATAAAAGAATTGATTTTTTATTATTTTTTTTTTTGGATATTCTTTAGCACATTATGGGATGATTGTTCGGGTCTTTTGTTAAAAAAAAAAGTGCAAAATGGTTCATGGATTTTTTTTGTTGTAGTCACCTCAAAGTGAAAAATTCCATAGATCTTCATAGGTCAAAATGTTTAATAGAATCTTCGTGAGGTATTTTCTCAACAATTTTTAAAGTATTTTGGAGAACTCTGCCAATATGCTGACTGCAGGATATTGCGTTAGGTGGAATGTGGTTTCCTCATGATCGAATAAAGCGTAAAAGCGCTGAAAAGGAGAGATTTGCAAAGCCAGATACACCAAGCTACTCTGGCATTCAAAATGGAGCTCTTGTATGCGAAAATCTTTCTCGAAACTCGTAAGAAAATTCGAATTCGATCAATCAATCAAAACGAGTCTCTACACGTTTCAAAACCGTGAATGAAATGAATGAAACGACGCATGCATGATTAGTTTGGATACTGCGTTCAAAAGTTATAGACGTGTAAACATGGAGTTCACTAACGCCGAAAGTCGCGCTATTTTGAAGTTTTCCTTCGTTAAAAGCAAATCCGCTAGAGAAACGTTCCGTGAATTAATGGTGTTTTGGGGGATGGTACTCTATCACTTCGAACCGCGGAGGAATGGTTTCGACGATTCAGAGCCGGTGAAAACGACACCATGGATAACCAGCGCGGAAGACCCGTGACGACGAATACCGATCAAATCATGGAAAGCATCGAGTTAGACCGGCATGTGACATCTCGTGACATCGCCCAGAAGATGGGAGTTAGTCACCAAACTATTTTAAACCATTTGCAGAACGCTTGATACAAAAAAAAGAATTTGATGTTTGGGTGCCGCATGATTTGACGCAAAAAAAAAACCTTCTGGACCAAATTAATGCCTGCGATATGCTGCTGAAACGGAACAAACTCGACCCATTTTTGAAGCGGATGGTGACTGGCGACTGGCGACGAAAAATGGATCACATACGACAATATCAAGCGAAAACGGTCGTGGACGTCGAAGGCCGGTGAATCGTTCCAAACAGTGAAGGGATTGACAGCCAGGAAGGTTTTGCTGTGTGTTTGGTGGGATTGGAAGGGAATCCACTATGATCTGCTCCAATATGGCCGGAAGCTTAATTCTACCATATACTGCGAACAACTGGACCGCTTGAAGCAGGCGAAGCGTTCAGAATTGGCCAACAGGAAGGGTGTAGTGTTCCACCAGGACAACGTCAGGCCACACACATCTTTGATGACTCGTCAAAAGCTACGGGAGCTCGGATGGGAGGTTTAATCGCATTCACCATATAGCCCAGACATAGCGTCAAGATTACCACCTGTTCCTGTCCATGGTGCTGTAAAGTTGGCCTCAAAAGAGGCCTGTGAAAAGTGACTTTCAGAGTTTTTCGCAAATAAAGAGGGGGGGATAACACTGGCAAAAAAAAAAAAAATACAATTACAAATTTTATAGTAGATGTTGTAGAGTAAACAAAAACCATGTGCTTAGAATTTTTGGGGTATCCCCAAAATCTGAATCTAGGGTAATTACATATAAATTACATATACCGTTCGAATGGTCTAAGCTTTTCCTTTTTAAAACATGCTAAACATCGATTCGTAATTTACTGAGTTATAAGTGAAAAAGAAAACGGAAAAAAAAATTTTTTTGAACCTTGATTCAGATTTTCTAAGTATACAGTTTTTTGTTTTTCTCGACTAGACCTAAAACTTATAAGATTTCGATTTTTATCATTTATTGTAGCACATTGTAATTTAAAGATTCGTGTAACGGGAATTCAAAAGTTTCGAAAGTGTTTTTTAAAAAAAAAAATTATGTTCATTTTTAATTGTAAAATTTACAAAAATAATTTTTTTTTAAAGATATTTTTTAAATCATTATTCTCCTTGGTCAGAGGCATCACTGTAACACACTCTGACACAGCTGATGCCTTCGTTGCTTTGTTCGCTTGTATTATTTATTCGAGCGCTATCAAAAACAACAACAACAACAATAGCAACAGGCTCTCCT
Source organism: Leucophenga varia (assembly GCA_018903435.1). Lineage (NCBI taxonomy): Eukaryota > Metazoa > Arthropoda > Insecta > Diptera > Drosophilidae > Leucophenga > Leucophenga varia. The sequence goes on along the minus strand of JAEIFJ010000399.1, from coordinate 123,760 downwards.
CTCTGAGAGCATGGAATAACGGCGCGGCCCGCTTGGACAGCGCATTTGGACCGTTCCGTTATTCAATGTTTCTTTCGTCAGGCATAACATTTTTTTTTTTCTTCAGCATTAGCAGCTAAGTTTTGATTTTTTTTTAGTCTCGTCTCTCTCTCATCTTAAAATCTCTCTTTAGAATTTTAAATTTTTACGCCGGAGGCAGTGTACCGACATCGTTCTTACGTTGATGTTCAATGATCGCGTAGCGTAGCGCTCGTCGACGTGTTGAATTTTGTTGATTTTTTTTTTGTGTTTTATTCTTTTTTGTTGTTGTTGTTGTTTTTTTTCTTCGCTTTTTTTTGGCAAGTGTCGTGTGGTGTGCTTCGATAAAAATTAGAATAAGAATTATGTGTGAATGGCTTGTCGCGTGAATTAGATAAAAAAAAAAAAAATCAAGAAAAATCAAGAAATAAAAAAATGTAAAATAAAATTAAATTAAAGAAAAGAAAAAGAAAAAAATTGTATGCCAAATGTGATCTTGTGTTATAACAATTTCAAAAAAAAAAAAAAAAAAAAGGAGAATTTATAAAGTTAAAAAAAGTATTCAGAAATGAATCGTATAAATAAATTAGTTTTTGAAATTTACTACTGAAAAAATTAAATTAAATTAAATTAAATAAAAAAATTTAAATAGAGCAAATCTTAAGAATTGTGCCATTGCGTGTATTTGGCACGGAATCTTCTGTGGTCTTTTTTTTTCTTCTATTTTCAAGGTATATATTTTCGACTATATATGTATTTATTTTTAAAATTATTTTAATATATTTCTTTTTCCGAAATATTAAAAAAAAAAAATGTTTTTATGAAAATGCATATATATATATATATATATATATATATATATATATATAATGCTATTTTAAAATATATAATATTTACAATTTTTATATACAATTTGTTTTGATATTTAAAAATTCAACTTAGAACTTAAAGATAAACTTTTTAAAATTTGTTTTTTTTATTTTCGCGCCATAACTTTGAATACATTTGTGCTGTTCACGTGGTCTTGCATGAATGTATAAAAGCATAAGTGCAAACTGGTTGCAACAACTAACACAGAAACTGTTTTGTTCGTTTTGCTCGACCCCAGGAATGTGTAAAACTTTTGTGCATAAAAGTGTTGGTAAACGCATCTAAAAATAGCTTGTGGCATTTCAAGTTTTTGGTATTTTTTGGTGTTTTAAATATTAAGTTTCAAATGGGTATGTTGGTTCATTTTGTAAAAATTTCCACTGGCCCGCGGTTTGTTATCGCATTATCGAAAAACGCGGAACACTGTTTCTATTGCTTTTAAGCGTTAGCGTTCAAGTTCAAACAGCTGATTTTGTTCGTTACGTAGTAAAAACATTTTTCAGCATTAAAAACATTTTTTTTTTGAAACATAGTTTTTTTTAATCAAACAAATGGATTTTGGTGCTGTTGGTTTAATAACTGCTGTCCAATACGAGCATAAAAGGTAATCCGTCTTTTGGATTTTTGCAGCTGAAGCGTCTGTTTTGTCAGCTTGTTTCTATAAATATGGGCAACTCACGATTGCCAAATAATTGAAACCGATAAGAAAAATCGATTTAAAATCGGTTTGAACGTGTGTTATCGAAAGTCGCGTTCATAGTGAACGCGACTTTTTCATTACCAAACTGCCTATACTTTTTGTATACGATTTAACGCGAGTCTGTCGAGTTTTAAACGCTAACGCAGCCTAATGGAAATGCACTATTAAATTCATATAAAATCATTTAACTTGTTAATATGTTTAATCGCATTAATTATGTTTATTAACGTTTTAAGATTGCTCATATGTAATAATGTTAAAATATCGGTTTCACACTGTCCATCCCTAATATTAATTAATCTTTATAACTACTCCGTCGGAGTGATTTACATCTGCAGTACGTTTAAATGCCTAAATTAATAATAAAGACTAGATTGAACTTTCCGAAAAGATATGTCTTTTATAAATTCAACAAGTTATTCTTTAATGATCGTATTAGGCTATTTCGACCCAATATAAAAAATGGCAATCACATAAACAGATGTTTTGCACTAGGTGGAAAGGTCCTTCACGAGCTAGCTCTGCAAATTTCCTTTGGTCCACTCATGCAAGACCTCGTGAGCAGCACAATTGTAAGCAAAAAAAAAAAAAAAAAAAAAAAAAAATTGTTTTATCAGCCATGTTCCCATAATTGCAAAAATTTTGCGATTTAGTAAGTTCGTACGTTTTCAAATTATTCGTGTTGCTTAGGTAAACGCAAAAGTTATGTTTCGTTTCCAAAATGTTTCTTGGCATTGTACATGTCAAAAGCTGCTATCGGTTACAAATTAAATGTTTATCGGTCTAACCAAATCGCAAGCCTGTCTGTTTGTTAAATTGACTGCAAACCACTGGTTTCGGTTCAGCGGTTTGAAATTGGTTCGGTTTAAGAACCAGTTTTTTGTTGGTGTCGAACAGCGGTTCGGTTCAGTTCAAGCGGTTCACGTAATATGTATGTAAAAAAAAATTGCCCTTACATAAACTAATAAAATGTTTGCCTAGTTGATGTGAGCACTAATTTCCCGTAACAATTGTGAATTTCTTATTTTAAGCTCTGAAATAAAAAAAGGATAAAACAAGTAAATTTTTTTTAAAAAAAGAAAAAAAAAAAAAAAAAAAACAACATTTTTAGCGCTTTTTATAGATCTGAACCAGACAAAGCAAACCCTCAAAAGTTCTGACTCAAAACCGGTTCAATCCAAAGAACCGGTTCGACTCAATAAACCGGTTCGGTACCCAAAGACCGGTTCGCCTCAATAAACCGGTTCGACTCAAAAACCGGTTAGGTTCAAAGCGATTTATTCGGAGACTACTGAAGCTATTTAGCTGGAACTTGAAACTTAGATTTTTCTCAGCAAAGACTAGCTTGGAATTAAGTTGTCATTTTTAGATAAAACCTTCATATAAACTTACCGATTATTTTCGAATCTTTGTATGAAAATAGTTATTTTATTTATGAAATTATTCACTGTACAGTGCGTTAAAACACTTTCAACTTCATCAAGTGTAAACACCATCGTTATGATAAGGATCGTGCCTCTATAACATATTTCCAAGAAAATTATGGTTACTTTTGTATTTTTAACTAAAAATTTTATATCATTATTGTGTCTATATTTGGGCTGTATCAGATCATTGACACAAACACCCATCCCTTCACGAAGTTCTATCTAAGCCACTAAGGATCACCCATGTACGTATGCATATAGACTGATTGCAGATTAGGGTATCTCATAGTCATGCTAACTCAGTTGACAGGTGTCTCAGCTTAATTTTTACTTAATTATTGTGACAAATTTTTTTGGTAGATATTTTTAAAAACATTCTTAATTAATTCGAAACTATAAAAATTTGTCACTTTTTAATAACGAACATTTTTTTCCTCTCTTTTTACAATTTATTTTTGCAGTTTTTTTTTTTTTAGCATTTTGCACAGTCATTGCGAAATGTTCTACTTGATCTATATATTCGCACTCGAAGTATTTCCGGTACATTTACATATCTGAATATAAATCTTTTTTTTCTTATATTTTTTTTTTAACAAAATGCAGTGCACATTGCAGAGATCTTACGTTTTAGTTGTAAATGGTGAACACCCTATAATCTTACATAAACCTGTGACATTCCTAATAAGAAAAAGAGAAAAAAATAAAAACAATTTAGAATTTTGTTCGAATGTAAAAAAATCGTATAACCAATAATACGAGGGTTGTTAATTGTGTTTTGGAGATAGAAAAAAAAAATAACAATAAATTTAAAACATTTAGTTTTTGATATTTGAAATTTGCAGAACAATCCCAAAATCTGAACTTATGGTTAAAAAACTAATTTTTTTTTTTTTTGTTTTCACTTATGGGACAATATCTCAGTTAACTTCGAAACAAAATTTATTTTTAAACCAGTTTTGAAAAGAAAAAGACTTAGTCCTTTTTGACCAAAATACATTAGGCTACAAACGATGCCTAATGTGATGCCACATGATCTCCAAAAAAATAAGCTCAGAGACCAGAGAACATTCACTGAACACTATTTTGTTGCCTCAAAATATTTTTTTTTTAATTTTTTTTTTTTTTTTTTTTTTTATTTTTTTTTAAAAAATTTTTTTAAAATTTTATTTTTTTTTTAATTTAAAAAAAAAAATTTTTTTTTTTTTTTTTTTTTCTCTTTTTTTTCCCAACTTTTTTAAAAAAACTTTAAGTGGGTATATGGAGGAAAGAAATATTTTTTCTGTTCCATTTGAGGATGCCATATGACCTCTTACGTTTTTAAGCAGTTCAGGTAATCCTGGATATGCCGCAAGTTGAATCACTTTCTGTTTGCAGTTAGCAGAGTATTTTCTTTTTAGTCTCCCAACCAAGTCTTTCCCTAGAAGGGTATGGGTCGTGGTACCTTGCCTGGCACGTTCGTCTGCTCAACACTACTGTGCCCTGGCACACATATAAGTTGAATACTGTAGTGTTGAGTCATCTCGTTAAGAGATTTGTGATTCTCAGTAATGAATCTAAATTTATTTATGTGAGAGTCCAGCGCCTTAAGGGCCGCTTGACTGTGGGAGAATAGAAATATATGTTCTAGTATACTCTTAGAAGATCTGAGAAGATGCATCGCTTCGTTTATTGCTATAAACTGTGCCTGATAATCACAACAGTGGTCAGGAAGCCTTAAGGATGTGTTGATTCCTAGATCCGGAGAGTGGACATCGTATCCAACTTAGTTGTTGAGTTTGAATGTGGTCGTACATATACAGTGGAATAGTGACTTTATATCTTTTCGCCAAGAGCTATATATAATTTATAGAATTTTCCAAGTATGTCAAATTCTATAAGTTTTTACAAAATTGTGAGATCGTAACTGTCGCTTCCTCGTATATGTAAAAAACCGAAGTACATAACAAAAAAAGACCACAAAAACATTTTTCTGTAACATTTTTTCTGTAACATTTTTCTGTAATATTTTTCTGTAACATTTTTCTGTAATATTTTTCTGTAACATTTTTCTGTAACATTTTTCTGTAACATTTTTCTACAACAGTTTTCTGTAACATTTTTCTGTAACATTTTTCTGTAAAATTTTTCTGTAACATTCTTTTGCATGTTCGTTACAAAACTTACGATAATTATCTGACAGATACGAATGAATTTTTTGATTAGAAAGTTACCTGAGTAAAAAAGATTTTAAGAAAGGATTTAGAGTATCTAATTGTCGATTTCATTGAATGGCAAACTGCTTACTTGTTTACGTGACAGACTGAATGACTATTTATGTAGAATTGCAAACTAAAATATAAATTATTTAAAATATACCAAAAATAGAACTCAATTTTTTGTTTTGTTCAATAAATTTGTGAAAGGTGCGAAAAAAAAAATACAACTCAATAAAATAAAAATAAAATTCATTAAAAATGCACATTTTTTTTTTTTAAATTTATTTATTTTTATTTATATTCGCTACGACGTCTATGTTCTTTCGTTGCTATAAATCTTTATAATAAATTTTATAGATACGAGTAGATACTAGATACATCTTATAAAATATTTATTATGCATGCATATAACGTATGTTTATAATATACAATTATATTGCCAAGCGTAACCCATTATTAGGTAATTATTCGTCAAGAAATGCATTAAAAATTTTTTATTTGCTGTTAAAAATTTTCACAATAGCAATAAAAATTTCTTCCCTTTCTCCCAAAAGAAAAAACTCTCAGATTTATTCGTTTGGCTACTCATCATAGCTCATCTTCGATCACAACCATCAATATGCCCCGCCCACAAATAAGGCGTAATAATTTGCGCTGTTGTTGTTTACAATAAACGCAAATAAAAATTTTGTTGCTAAATGTTTACAATAAATTGTTTTTCGTAATATACATTGCACTAGCTTAAAATAACAATTAATTTATTTTACGAAAAATACTTAGGGTATTGGGAAAAAAAATTAAAAGTAAACTTTGCACTTGAAGACAAGTGAGCGCCTCTTGTGCAAGTAAATTTGTGCAACTTTCGGCAATCAGCTGTTTGTGATTTTACTTTATTTGTTATGTTTTAAAACATAATTCCGTGTTTATGTGAAAAATGCCACAAGAAAGCATGAAGAAAAAAATTATGTTGAATGTATAAAATAGTAAAAATGTTTCTATGTCCGCTATGCACTTTGAAACCATTCGACCGTTGAGACCCAAACCGGTTTCATTTGAAAGGCAATAATGGAAGTATAATTATAGACCACTAACTTACAAATTGGAGTAAAAACACTTCTAAAGACATCCAATATCAAAAAGAAAGGTGCCACCCCTCCTTTTTTTGATATGGCCCCCAATACAAACCTAGCAAACCCATTTCTCAGATTTTGTATGAAAATAGTTCTTATTTATGGATAATATTCACTCCAATCTGTGTAAAATCACTTCTACTGTTATCCTTTGGATATGCTACCGATTTGATAAGCATCGGGCCACTATAACATAAAGGCCCCATACAATTTGAAGAGAATATCATCATTAATAACAACTATTTTCTAACAAAAACTCAAAAATGAGTGGTAGATTTTTATGGGAGCTATATTCAAAAGTAGGTGTGGTAACGTACAGACAGACAGATAAACCTGGCTAAATCAATTCGTCTCGTCGAGCTGATCAATAATATATATACTTTATGGGGTCTCCGATGCCTCCTTTAATGTGTGGCGATCTAAAAAACCAGATGCTTAGCGAATGAAACAGCAGATATAGTACAGTTTCGAAAGAACAGCTTTCGATTGGTTTGTGTTTTTACGATACGACTAAGAGGTCCGAGAAGTTTATTGTTGTTGTCAAAGAACACTGATTAACATTTCAGTGCCTGAAAATGCTTATCGAAACAGACCAAACCGTTTCATTGCATCATTTGTATTTTGAGTGAAACTTGAAAATTTATATATGTAGTAAAATATTTTTATTTATAACTTGTAAACCGCCGGAATTTTGTTTTGCTGTCGCCAGCATGATTGTAGGTAGGCATAAAAAAAAAAGAAAGTTGAATTTGTATGGAGTCTATATGTTATAGTGGCCCGATCCTTGTCATATCGGTAGCATATTCATAGGATAACAGTAGATGTGATTTTATTCAGATTGGAGTAAATATACCCATAAATAAGAACTATTTTCATAAAAAAACTAAAAAATGGGCGCTAGGTTTGTATGGGGGCACCTTTCATTTGATATTGGATGGCATACCCAGTTTGTAGTAAATACATTCATAAATAATAACTATTTTCATACAAAAAATCACAAAAAGTGGTAAGTTTGAATGGGGGGCTATATCTAAAAACGGGCGTGGCACCTTGGTTCTGACATACAAACTGCCTAGGAGTACAACATGCTTAAGACTAAAATTTCACATCAATATCTTTAAAACTTTCCGAGGGAAAACGCATTGCAACAGACAGACAGACAGACAGACGGTAATGGCTAAATCGATTCGTCTCGTCGAGCTGATCAATAATATATATACTTTATGGGGTCTCCGATGCCTCCTTATATGCGTTACAAACATTCCGACAAATTGATAATACCCTTCACACTATGTGTGTCGGGTATAAAAATCGATTCGACCTGTACTAAGTTATTGTCACATAAGTGAAAAAGGAGACAAAAAAAAAATAATTTTTTAACTATTAGTTCAGATTTTGGAAGTGCTCTGCAAATTCTAAATATGCAGTTTTGTTGTACTCAATCAGACCTACAATTCCTACTATAAGTCTTAAATTGAAAACCGAAAATTTGAAACTACAATATCTCGGAAATACAATCAGTTAGGATTTAAATTTTTGCAATTTTGAAAGCTTGAAATGTATACGAAATAAGAAGAGCCAACCTATGATCTCTTGAAACTCTGTGTGTTGTGACGTATATACAATTTTTTTTTTTATCCGAATCGTAGCAATTTTGAAATTCGTATCAGAAAAACATTTCTAGATTGTATCTAGTTTATAAAACTTTTTTTTTTTTTTTTTTTTTTTTTTTTTCTTTTTGCTAATTATTTGTTTGTTTTGCAAATTTTTCTAAATATTCAACTCCAGATGGCAAGCACATACATTTTTTTTCTTCTTCTTTAATTGCTTATCTTTTAGTACAAAACGTAAAAATAAAAATTCTTAGAAGCGAAAAAAAAAAAATATCAACATTATATTTAGTATATCAATTTGAAATATGCGCTGCTGCTAACCTTGTTTTGTATAAAAATAAATAAATAATTTTATTTTAATTTTTTTTTTTTTTAATTTGTTTGTTTTGATATTCTGACCACATCCATGGATGCCGGTTGCGTATATAAACTTGTACAATAATAATTTTACAAAAAAATATACTTTTCTAATGCATTTCTAAACAAAAATTTATTTTCGCGTTGATTTTTGATTTCTAAATTTTTTAATAAATCTGTTTTTTCTTTAAATAATAATTGTATAAAAAAAAATAATAGTATTATAACAATTTCTAATCTTTGGTAAATGTGTAAAATGTTTCTATTCATCACATTGGAAAAAAAATCTTTGCGAGTACCATTCACTTCACTGTTTGCCATCGAAATTTTATATCTACAAAGTGCAAAATTAAAAACTTTAAAATATAACTGCAGCATTTGTTATACCTTATAACCGAAGGTTAAAAGAGTATTTCACGTTTGTGAAAATGTATGTGACAGTTGCCAATAGAGTATAAATACATATATACATTTTAGGATTGTAACGAAAGCAGTGTATCAATCTAGCTATGTCCGTCCGTTTGTCGTTAAAGCTGTATAAACTCAGAGTATATAAAATATATGAAGATATGATATTAACTATAAATATTATTAAATAATTATTTATTATATGCAAAAGTTATGTTTCATAACCAAAACGTTTCGTCTGCTATCGATTACAAATTAAAAAGTTATCGGTCGAACCAGATTTGTAATTGACGAAATTTTCTGCGCTTTAAATTTAGGCATTCAGTATCAATCATTTTAAAATGTACAAAAATGAAATGTTTAAAAATCTTAGAATGAAATAAAAATATTTTTTAATAATCGATAATATCTTTTATTCATTTCACTTACGATTTAAAATCAAAAATATCGATATGCGATTTGCGATTTGCGATTTGCGTTTGCCTAAGCACTAAATTTTTTGAGTTTGCGAATACGGGCGCATGGCTAATGGTGATGAGAAAGAGAGTTACGCTCTTTTAATTCAAATAAAATTAGCTATGCGTGTTGCGTTATGCTTCTTACTATTTTTATTGTCTTTGTTATAGTGTATCACGTCGTTGAGCTTACTCAACTGCAATATTTCTTCTTGTTTTTAAACAATTTTTATAAATACAATTTTTGTGTATGTTTTGTATCTGTGATTTTGTTTTGTATTTAATTTTTCATACTCTTGAATGCATCATTGCTACTTGAGGCATTTACTTTATGCTTTAAATCTACAAAATTGATAAAAAATTTTAAAAATTTTAAATGGATATTTATAATAGAAAAACATATTTATTTGAATGCACTAAAGCTATTGACGTGCAATAAATTGTATGTATTTAGATACATGAATACATACAAAAGAAATAAAATCAATTTGTATTATTTTATTGTGCATTAAAATAAATATTTAAAATTTTTTTTTTTTTTTATTAAGACATTCATAGTAGACATTGCGATAAACATACGTATTACAGACAGACAGACAGACGGACAGTCAAATTTGCAATGGAATATACAGAAATATTGAGGTTTTAATATGGGCTAATCGTGACGATTTCTCTTTATAATATTATCCAATTCAATATTAGAGCCATTAAAAATTTTGATTTGATTTGATAAAATATATATTATCTTGATCAGCATTTAAAAGATAGTCGATATTGCTATGTCCGTTCGTTTGTCTGCCGAATGGAAATTTATTATTTTTTTCAGATAGAGCTGAAAGTCGGAAAGTTAGGAAAGTAACTCATTAAAGGAGGCATCGGAGACCCCATAAAGTATATACGAGGTGTGTTGAAACATTATCGTGATTTTTGAATTTTCGATTTTTGAATTTTCGGTCTTGGGTTACGTATTTTTGAATGTTCACTTATTGTTGACGCTCTTTGCTTCCGTGTTTTGCGCATTTTAACATATTCGAAAAAATGGATCAAAGAACCTGTATCAAATATTTTTTTTTTCTGGATAGAATAAATGGAATAAAAATGTTGAAGAAGGCTTATGGGGACCAAGCTCTACCAAAATCAACAACATTTGATTGGTATAAATTGTTGAAAGAAGGTTGCGAACGTGTTGAAGACGAAGAGCTCCCTGATCAACCATCGACCTCAACGGACGATGCTCACATCCAAAAAGTAAAAGAATTAGAGCTGGCACACCGTCGATTAACTATGAGAGACATTGCTGATGAAATTTTCGTATGAAAAGGATTAATTAATACCATTTTGAAAGATGTTTTGGGCCTCAAAGTCTCGATTGGTACCAAAAATGGTGAATTTTCTTGAAAAACAGCGTCGATCTTTCGTAACTTTTTCTCCAAAAAATCCAACCAATATCGTTCCGCAACCACCGTATTCGCTTGATTTAGCACCGTGTGACTTTTGGCTATTCCCAAAACTCAAGAGACCACTCCGGGGAACGCGTTTCGAGTCGATTGAGAAGATAAAAGCTAAATCAAAGAAGGCGCTGATGGCTATACCGGAAAGGGACTATTTAGCTTGTTTAGAGGATTGGAAAAAACGTTGGCATAGGTGTATTTTATCGGGAGGGGATTACTTTAAAGGGGACAAAATAGATATTCATGAATAAATAAATAATTAAAAAAAAAAAAACAAAAATATGCGATACTTTTTGAACACACCTCGTATATTATTGATCAGCCCGACGAGACGAATCGATGTAGCCATTACCGTCTGTCTGTCTGTCTGTTGCAATGCGTTTTCCTCGGAAAGTTTTAAAGATATTGATGTGAAATTTTAGTCTTAAGCATGTTGTACTCCTAGGCAGTTTGTATGTCAGAACCAAGGTGCCACGCCCGTTTTTAGATATAGCCCCCATACAAACTTACCACTTTTTGATGATTAATTTTTTAGTTTTTTGAAAATAGTTCTTATTTATGGATATATTTACTCCAATCTGGGTAAAATCACATCTACTGTTATCCTATGAATATGCTACCGATTTGATAAGGATCAGGCCACTATAACATAAAGATCCCATACAAACTCACCTTCCATACTTTTTTTTTTCAAGAAAGTGATTAAAGTTTCGGGTATTTGGGTTGGGGTGCTGTGTATTTCTTTTTTTTTTTGGACTTTGAGTTCTAACAGAACTTTGAAATTTCTTTATCAAATCAAATTTTGAATGTGTAGAGCTTAGGTATCTCCCATTGCGACAGAATGCCTCATAATATGAACATAATTTTTCTTGAACTACTTAAAAAAGTTTCATAGAAAACTACAATGTCATATTTTGTCGTCGTTTTCATTGCGACAACTTAAAAATATAAATAAAAAAAAAAATTCCGTACTATATTTTGCTTACTTTGTGTATAAAGAAGAACGGTTCTGATTGCTTTCAGTACGAGTATACTTTTATAAAAAATATTCTACACGAATATTTCAATTGAATAATTGACTACTTTTCACACAAAAAAAAAAAAAAAATGTACAGAATGCAATAGTCCAATGAATGATTATATTATGTATTATTACTATTATTATTTTTATTATTTATTTGAACAAAAGAAGTTTATTTAGTGCGGCGCAGTGCGTTTGTGTATATTTAGTTAGCTTAGGCTACTAACTATTCTACATACACATACATACTTGTTAATTTATGCAATTCAAAAGTTCTTACACTCGAACGCGCGAGATCGTTGTTCGGAAATTAAGAACAATAATGTGCTTGTATTAAGAACCATCGTGCTTAATTCAAAAGTTTCAAAAGCTTAAATTACAAAATGAGAGTGCAGTAGTAGTGTAGTAAAAAAACAAGAAAGTACACTGAAGTCGAGTATGCTCGACTGCAAGATACCCTGTATCCAATCTTTATGAACCTTAAGATCAAGTTCAATTCGTTCTAGATATAAAATCATTTCGTTCTTAATACAAGTTCAATTCGTTATAGATATAAATTCATTTCGTTCTTAATACAAGTTCAATTCGTTCTAGATATAAATTCATTTCGTTCTTAATGCAAGTTCAATTCGTTTTAGATATAAATTAATTTCGTTCTTGATGCAAGTTCAATTCGTTCTAGATATAAATTCATTTCGTTCTTGATACAAGTTCAATTCGTTTTAGATATAAATTAATTTCGTTCTTGATGCAAGTTCAATTCGTTCTAGATATAAATTCATTTCGTTCTTAATACAAGTTCTAGATATAAATTCATTTTCGTTCTTGGTACAAGTTCAATTCGTTTTAGATATAAATTCATTTCGTTCTTAATACAAGTTCAATTCGTTCTAGATATAAATTCATTTCGTTCTTAATACAATTTCAATTTGATTTAGATATAAATTAATTTCGTTCTTGATGCAAGTTCAATTCGTTCTAGATATAAATTCAATTCGTTCTTGATATATGTACAATTCATTCTAGATTTAATTTCAATTCGTTCTTGATATAAAAAAAAACAAATAGTAATTAACTGTATTCCACATTGATTCAGGAAAAACTAAATACCAAATTTGTTGCTCCATCTCTGATAGTCTCTGAGATTTGGTCTACATCGAACGTCAAACTTATAGCAGGCTACGTAAAAAGCCCACAAGAAAAAAAAAAATATATTCACACGTCAAAACAAATTTTGAAAATTTAGAAAAAATAAAAATTCTTCAAATCATAATTGAGTTACAATAGGTCAGTGAGCTATTTTGGTTTGTTTATTTTTTTTTTAATTTTATATTCTTTTCTTTTTATGCATTGCCATATTACTGAGCACAGTTGTTCATAAGTTTACTTATTGGCACTTTTCATTTTCATTTTCAAATAAAAAAAAAAAGAAAAAAAATAAACTCACGCTGATGCCTTGTCTTTGTGCTGTCAATTTGTGTGCTCGTACTATCTTCTTTAATTTTCCGCATTTTAGTTATTGAGTGTTCAGAGTGTTTTTCTAGTTCACACTTTTTAATTTTTATTTTAGTGTTTTTTTCGTTTTGTTTTGATTTTTTTTTTTTTTTTTATTGACGCATCACACACAAATTTATTTTCTTATTTTTCTATAAAAGTGGAATGACTAAATTCAAGAAGGAAATCATGCCATTAGGTTAATTTTTAGTACAAAAAAAAAGTTTGAATTCGTGTACGTGTATCGCTTTTTTTAGTACATTTCGTCAGCACTTTCGATTTATTTACTTTTTTTTAATATAATAATTATTTTTTTTTTTTGGTTGACCATGACACCTGTTTTTGGTCTTCTTCATCGTGTTATGTAGGCCTAAGTAGGCAGAGTAAATAAACGAAACGTAGACGTGAACGTGGAAGAGCAGATCTTGAAAGATATCCGCAAATTTGGTATCCCTAACAGATCTAAAGATTGAAATGTAGTGAGGCCTATAAAGTGCTGTAATGGCCATAGACATACCCTTAACTAAATACTATCTACGTTAATGCCTATCATTCATTCATATCATTCATTCATATCATTCATTCATATCATTCATTCATATCATTCATTCATATCATTCATTCATATCATTCATTCATATCATTCATTCATATCATTCATTCATATCATTCATTCATATCATTCATTCATATCATTCATTCATATCATTCATTCATATCATTCATTCATATCATTCATTCATATCATTCATTCATATCATTCATTCATATCATTCATTCATATCATTCATTCATATCATTCATTCATATCATTCATTCATATCATTCATTCATTCATATCATTCATTCATATCATTCATTCATATCATTCATTCATATCATTCATATCATTCATTCATATCATTCATTCATTCATATCATTCATTCATATCATTCATTCATATCATTCATTCATATCATTCATTCATATCATTCATTCATATCATTCATTCATTCATATCATTCATTTATATCATTCATTCATATCATTCATTCATATCATTCATTCATATCATCCTTTCCAGATCTTACAATTTTGATCAGTATTTGATACTGCTAGTCCCATAGCCAGCTTGTTGTGAATTTGTCTGTGTTTCATAATAATATTTTTCTTGTACACAATTTTCTTTTATTTTCTCAAATTGTTTTCGTCACGTCATTTTTAAAATACGTGCACTGCATACAATATTATTATTTTTATTTTTATTATTTATTTTGTTTTAACTTTTGACATTTTCTCTGTTATTTTGTCTATACAAAATACAGAATACAAAATATTATTGTATTATTCTTTTAATTATTGCTTTCTGTTTTTGTTTTTAATTGATTTTTCAAAATTCATTTGGTTGTCATTATTGCATTTGTATATTCAATATCCTATATACTACATACTCCAATATAAATATTTATTCATTTGTATACATTTTTGCTGTTGTCTTTTTTTTTTTTTTTTTTTTTTGTCGGACTTTTAAATTATTGCACATAGTACATATATCGTAAATAATTAAATTATTACGTTGCCATACATACTTTAATACGTTTCAACTCTCATGAATTTATTTTATATAAAATAAGCTGAATGTATTTGAGTTTTAATTGCTTAATAATCATTTAAAATTCATCATTTTGTTTGTGAAATGATTTTATGCATAAAATATAAAATTGCTTTATTTTGGTGACTATTTTTAGTATTTATATTATTTTTGGCCATGCAATCTATCCGATCTATTAAGCTCTGCTTTCCGACTAAAGGAAATTGGTTTAATTTAATTTAAAAAAAAACAAAAAAAAAAAAAAAAAACAAGGAAAAACTTTAATTTTGCCGCAAACCAAAGCTCAAATCCCCTGACCCAGGGAGTTAATGTCTGACTGAAGAAAACAACGACTACAGCTGAAACGGCTAAAGACAGAAAGCTGAAATTATTCTATAGATTCGTTTTATAATGAAAGGGAGCACGAAGAAGGAATTTTAAAAAGTTTTAACCAGGAACCCAATGGGGGGCATTAAAACCGGAAAAGCCGACTCTTTTGGTTGGTTAGGCCTAGACACTTAATGTTAGGCTTATTTGAAAGGTATTTGAACCATATTTTAGACGTATTCAAGCGATTTTTGTAAGTTGAACCTGGGACTAATTGGTGGACCCAAAATAGTTTGTTTAAACAATTTTTTTTTATGGAAATTTTTTTGCCGGGCTTTAAAACCGAAAAGAGAACACCCAGAGCTACAAGTACACCCAGACTGTGTTGTGATCATATGTTTCAGTCTCAAGTTATAGCGCGCGCCAAAGATGGAGTCCACCAAGCAAGAAATTCGCCATATTTTACGTTTTTACTACCTGAGAGGTAAAAATCCAACGAAGGCGACCGAAAAAATTTGTGAAGTTTATGGGCCCGATGCTGTAACGATTCGCACAGCACAGCGTTGGTTCAATCGATTTTGTTCTGGTATAGTGGATGTCAAAGATGTACCCCGTACTGGTAGGCCAATCCTCGTAGAAACTGATAAAATTGTCGAAATCATCCAAGTGGACCGGCATGTTAGCACTCGTTCGATTGGCTATGGAACTGGGTATAAGACATACAACCATTTGGAACCATTTGCAGAAGATGGGATTTAAAAAAAGACTAAATGTTTGGGTGCCACACGAATTAACGCAAAAAAATCTTTTGGATCGCTTAAACACTTGTGATACGCTGCTGAAACGGAACGAACTCGACCCATTTTTAAATCGGATGGTGACTGGAGATGAAAAGTGCATCACTTACGATAACGTCCAGCGAAAAAGTTCGTGGTTGAAGCGCGGCGAGTCGACCCAAACTATCGCCAAGCCCGGATTGACGGCCAGAAAGGTTTTGCTGTGTGTGTGTGTGTGGGTGGGATTGGAAGGGAATCATCCACTATGAGCTACTCAACTATGGCCAGTCGATTGAACAGAAGCGGCCAACTGGAAGCGTGTAGTGTTCCACCAGGACAACGCTCGGCCTTACACATCTTTGATGAACCGCAAGAAGCTACGGGAGGAGATCTTCGCACCCACCGTATAGTCCGGACCTGGCAGCAAGTGATTACCATCTTATCCGGGCCATGCAAAACGCTCTAAGTTGGCCTCAAAAAGCCTTCGCACTATGTGCAGCGGGAATAAAAAAAAAAAAAACGCGAGCAAAGCCGCAGGCATTAGCTAGTATTATATATGTATTGACCGAAAGGTCTAAACTTTTTCTTTCCAAAACAGTTTAAAAAAGAAAAATTGATTCGACCTGTTCTGAGTTATTTCCAGAAAAGTGAAAAGTAAGCAAAAAAAAAAAGTTTTTAAATATAAGTCCTGATTTTAAGAGTTTTCCGAAAATTCCAAATATGCAGTTTTGTTTTACTCGACCTACATCCCCAGCTATTTAAATTTTTTTGGCAATAAAATTGAAACCCGAAAATTTGACTCTGCATCTCAGAATCACAATCAGTTTTGAAATGTTTACAGAATTAAAAACCAAGCTTGGTTTTTTTCTCGACATTTTCATCTAAATTATGAACGCTTGAAGCTCAGTGAGCCCCATACAATCTCACCTTCCATGCTATTAAAATATGCGCGTAAAGAGAAATAAAAGTCACACATACATCATGCATGCATGATTCGATAATGTAGATATATACACACATACACATACATATGTACATATAGTATATACAGATATGAATGTCACAGTGTCTGTCCGTTCGTCTGTTTGATATACATAATACTTAAGTACTGAATCATAAATTGTATATACATTTCGACTGCTGCGCTGCTTGGTTATACTTTTGACTTCTACGTTATATATCGTAGTATATAGTACTATGTATGTGTTTGTATATATGTACATGAATTCATATGCATAATAATTTACCTTAACGCTGGGAACGTTTGTCTATTTATCGACGCTTAAGTTATTCTATGTGGTTTTCACCTGACATACCATACCATACCATATCATATGTATCTAAAGTATCGTATTGTATGTATTTCGTTACTTTACTTACAATTCTGTATAATATTCAATGTGGGCTGTGAGAAGCAGATAAGCCATTCGGTTAAGTAGATATTCGAGATATTACTTGACCGTTAATAGAAAGAGAAAATTTACTAAAAATAAAAAACGAAAAAGAGAGAGAGAGAAGAATACTTTTTTTTCGTTACATTTAAATTAATTCAATAAAAATTAATTCAGTGTCAATTATTCGCAGGCGCGTGCAACAGTTTTATGTGTTTAAGTTTTGAGTTGCGTGTTTTGTTGCCTGCTTTTGGGCGCTTGACTAGAATACTGTTGTGTATATGTTGCTCGCAAAGGATTATAATGAAATTAATTACCTATAAGAGTAAATTACTGAAATTTGTTAAAAAAAAAAAATACTCTGCATATTTAAATATATAATTATTTTTTATATATATATATAGTATATTTACACTGCAGACAGATGAATCAACAGAAGTTGTGTTATTTTTTTGCATAAATAGGATTAAGGCACTGCAGAGAGTCGAGGTTCGAATCTGAAAAAACTGTATTTTTTTTGATAAATTTGCTCCAATGTATAAAAACACGGTCAATTTTTGAATCTCCGGATTGCACCATGAACTAAGGTAGTCATTTCTAATGTATTTTGGTTTACTGAATGCGAAACCTTTTTTGGTAAAAATTGATTTGACCTTAGAACAGTTTTTTAAAACTACGCCTCCTAGGACTGAAACAATGCAACTCATTTTCGACACAATTATTTAAAACTGGCAAAGTGTAATTTAGTGAAGTCATATGGAATCGATTAGAACGACTAAAAATAATCGGAATGAATAAAAATCGGAACGAGTAGCAATTGGAACGATAAATAATATGGAACGAGTAGCAATTGGAACGAGTAGCAATTGGAACGATAATTAATTGGAACGAGTAGCAATTGGAACGAGTAAAGAAAATCGGAACGAGTAGTAATCGAAACGAGTAGTAATCGAAACGAGTAGTAATTGAAAGGAGTAGTAATCGAAACGAGTAGTAATCGAAACGAGTAGTAATCGAAACGAGTACTAATTGAAACGAGTACTAATCGAAACGAGTAGTAATTGAAACGAGTAGTAATCGAAACGAGTAGTAATTGAAACGAGTAGTAATCGAAACGAGTAGTAATCGAAACGAGTAGTAATTGGAACGATAACGGGTAGCAATCGTAACGAGTAATAATCGTAACGAGTACTAATCGTAACGAGTAATAATCGTAATGAGTAATAATCTTAACGAGTAATAATCGTAACGAGTAATAATCGGAACAAGTTGTAATCGGAACACATTATGTAGTTATCGGAATGAGTTATAATCGGAACGAGTAAAAATTGGGACGAGTAAGTCGAAGCGAATAATATCTGTTAAAAAAAATAACAAAAATGTTGTTCATTTGCGCTTCAAACGCATAAGTAGAGTTCAGTATACATATGCCTCAATGATGATTTTAATCGGCAAACATAGATGGTCAGTTTACATTCAGGCAAACTAATAGTCCGTAACTGATATAAATGCATATCTGGGGTTCCAAAATTATTATTAATGCTAACATCAAATTTTATTCTGGGTGAATGAAAATTCTCGTTGTGAAAGAACGATTATAACAATTAATAAACAATTCAACCTGCCACAAAATCTGAACAAAAAAGTTATCGATTATTTTTAAGTGTTACCATTCTAAAATATACAACATTGTATGTCATTATTATGTTGATTTTTTACTATTAACCAAGTGCAAAAAGTTTAACTATAAGCCATGCTCCCGATATCGTAAACATTTTGCGATTTAATTTTTAAATCGCAAATTTTGGTTAAATATTTCCGATTTCAAATCGACAGAGTTCGAGTTAGTGGAATGAAAAGTCAATGCATAATATTACATTAAAAAGCTGCTATCGATTTTTTAAAAATATATTTTTATTGCAGTCTGTTTTAGCTGTTTAGAGATTTGATCTTTGCACTTCTTTTTAATATATTTAATTTTGAAATTCGAATTTCAAATCAATATTTTCTACTAAATTTAAAATTTAGAAGCAGCAACAACAATATGCGATTTCGTTAGACCGATATTTACTCTTTTAAGTGTCATCGATAATTTGCCCGCGCTAGCATGTAAGTGCATATGTATGCGTGTGTATACAACAATGCATTTAACAGAGTTGTCATGCAGCCTTTGATGTTCGGCAGGGAAATTATTTGAAATTTTTCTTTGGTTTCATTTAAAAAGTACGATCACAAATTCATGATAAATTTGTTTCTCGTTTTATATGAAATAACTTTTTTTCATAAAAAATATAAATAAACTATAAAAAATATAAAGTCTAAAAAAATATTCAGCTGTGATGACAACCCCGAACATCTGACACTGAGACTATTTTTTTTAAGAGTTTTACAAAGCAACTCGTAGGCAGATTTATTACAGATTTCCCTGACAAACTTCGATACAATGCAAAAGAAACGTTTTGGAAATGAAACAATAACTTTTACGTTTACCGGAACAGGCACGAACAATTTGTAAAATCATACGAATTTATAATTAAAACGTAAATCACAAAATTTTTGCGATTACATATAAAAAGTATAAAAGTTTCGTTGCTATCAAAAGTTTTAGGTTTTCAAAAAATGTAGGAAAAAAATGTTGTTGGGTTTTTTTTTTTTTTAATTTTTATCCATGAAAACTCACTTGAACCATTTTTATGTGCGTATTTTATTTTATTTTATTTTTTTTTCCAAAAAAATTTTTTTTTTTTTTTTTTTTTGGTTTATTCTGCGAAAAGTTTGGTTTGAAAAGCGTGAATTTGAGTGCAAAGCGTTTGCTTGCGGCTCGTAAAAGCGCTTTTGAAATAAATTTTGTGTTGGTGCGGCGGCTATAAAAAATATGCTCTTGAAAAATCTAACTTAAATAAATAAACTTTGACGTGCTTCCATTTTGTTCATTTATTTACATATTCGTGGGTTTTTTTTTTTTATTCAGTTTTCTTTTTTTTTTTTTTTTTTTATTTTTTCACTTTCACAACATTTATATTCGCTCAATTGATTGTATGCATTTTTTAGCCGAGCTGAAACAAAATTGAGCTTTGCATGGTTAACTGAGTTGAAATTGCCTTTGACTATGCATATATTTGCTTGTTTTATATATATTTATACTATATAACCAGTTCAACATATCAGTATGGGTAAGAAAAAAAAAAGAAAAACGGGTATTTTTATTATTATATTTTTTTCCTTTCTTCTGCTTGTTTAAATGAAAAAAAAAACTGTACTAAATAAATATATTTGATTACAATACACAAAAAAAATAAAGATAAATCAAGCATTTAACAGATATAAACTTTTTAACATTTAACATCTGCTTACGAAATCATCAAAAACTGTTTAATTAGTCAAAAAAAAAAAAAAATATATTTTATTGAAAATATTGTTTTTAATATAAACGTTTGTTCAATTATAATCAATCGATCAATTTGTTATTATATTCAATTGATAAACTCAAACATTTTCGTTTGATTGATTAAACGCCATCAAACGCCATTAAAAGCCAATAAAAAAAAAAAAAGGAAGAGAACTTGATGGAGGAATCACTTCTCTGAGCTACTGGTTCCGTTTAGAGATGGGCGCGTGGCGATATATTTAATTGCTATACAACCTATACGCATGTAAAGTAACCAACTTATCCAACCAAATTACTTAAGAAGAGCTATTCGAAAGCTTAAATCTGAAATTTATATTTAACTAGCAGTTAGCCGTCGTGCGGTGATTTTATGTATCACTCTTTGCGAACAGTGAACCGTTTTTCGTGAATGGTGATTTAATCACTGCTTGCAATCACTGCGATTTTCAGACAATGCGACTTAAAAATCAATATTTTTCCAACACTACAAGATATCATGTATCCAAACTTTTGTACCTTAGGTTAGGTTCGGTTAGGTTAAAATGGCAGCCGCGAATTCTCGCGATGTCACCTAGGCCAAAGAGGCCCATTGTGATACCATATGATCTCTATTATCCTCCTACTCGAACCAGCTCGACTTCCTTATGAAGGCGGCTACTGCACCAATCTTTACTGATGCAATCTTCGCCAGACTATTAAGAAACGGCCTACCAAGTACGGTAAACCTTATTCTTCCAAGGGCTGGGCAGTGGCAGAGAAAATGTTCTACTCTCTTCTCCTCTTCCTGCAGAAGTCATTTGAGGCTACTCCTAGTCGGACGGCATGTCTTCCCACCAGGCAATGTCCCGTTAGAGCGCCCACCATCACGAATAGGGTCTGTCTATTATAGCGCATGAGCTGGGCTGTTCGTTTGGTGCTATACTCTGGCCACGTAAGTCTCGAGATATTACATTTTGGGTTTGTGGTTCATCTAGTTTCTGCTATTCTTATTATTTCTTCTTTCACTCGCAGTTTCAGAGAGGCCATGTGATTTCCAGTCGAACTCCTCCCAGGAGAAATAACGGAATTTGTGCCTTCTCTGGCCAATCTATCTGCTTCGCAATTACCAAATATATCTTGATAACCCGGAACCCATGTGAGGCAAATGTCCCATTGCTCCGCCATCTCGTTGAGAGATTTGCGGCACTGGGAGTTAGTTTTGGAAGTGTTATTACACGAGTCAAGCGCCTTTAAGGCAGCCTGACTAACCGAAAAATGTGTACTTTTTGTCTACGAATTGGGTGGTGTCCCAGAAAAATGCCTAAAAAAGCTTGTCTGATCTCCAGGTCCGGGGAAAAGAAACCTTCTCCTACCCTTCCCTTGGTTTTGGACCCGTCTGTGTAAATATTTTACCTTAAGAAGTTAAGTTTTATCTTAGTAACATATCTATATGTACCTTAAGTTAGGTTCTATTTGACTACCATACCTCATTGAATTGGATTTTCAAAAAACTAAAAATCGGGTATATCTTTGATTGGGTTTATACCCAAAATTTTGTTGGACCTACCCATATTGGTCTATTTCATTGGGACTATCATAGACATAATTTATACTTAATTTAAATTTTCTAGAATAAAAAGCAATGACGTTTTTATGTAAAAAACCCAAAATTTTGGGGTAAATTTGTATGGGGGCTATACCTAAAATTTTGTTGGTCCTATCC
Organism: Leucophenga varia; assembly: GCA_018903435.1. Lineage (NCBI taxonomy): Eukaryota > Metazoa > Arthropoda > Insecta > Diptera > Drosophilidae > Leucophenga > Leucophenga varia. The sequence continues at coordinate 101,466 of JAEIFJ010000399.1, read as the reverse complement.
ATATTGGGATATTTTATTGGGACTATCATAGACATAATTTTTACTAAATTTGAACTTCCTATAATAAAACAATGACGTTTTTATGCAAAAACTCAAAATTTTGGGGTACATTTGTATGGGGGTACCTCTAAATGGGTCTAGAGAAAAACCGTTTGTAAGTGCACACTTGACGGAGAGTCTAGGTTTCAATTTTGAAAGCTCTACCTCTTATAGTCTCCGAAATAATCGTTTTCATACGGCAGACAGCATGACATACGGACGGACGGTCAGACGGACAAACAGACAGACAAAGCTAGTTCGACTCCCCTTCCAATGCTGATCAAGAATATATATACTTTTATAGGGTCTATCTTGCCTCCTTCTGTCTGTTACATACATTCGCACAAACTTAATATACCCTTTTACCCTTTGGGTACAGGGTATAAAAAAAAGGTGTAAATTTGCATGAGGGCAATACATCAACTTTTTTTTTAGTTCTCCTCATATTGGGATATTTCATTGGAACTATCAAAAACATAATTTAGACAAAATTTAAAAGTTCTAGAATAACAAACAAAGGAGTTGTTATGCTAAAACGTAAAATTTTGGAATAGATTTGTATGGCAGGGTAGACCGTTTGGGCTAGAGAAAACCTGTTTGTAAGTAATCGCTTGGCGAGAGTCTAAAGATAATCTAATTTTTAAATATGGTGAGTCTTACTCTTATAGTCTTCGAGATAATGTCTCTCATACGACAGACAGTATTACAGACGAATCGGACAGACGGACATAGTTACAACGATAGCAGAGTTTCTATCAAGACTGATCAAGAATATGTTGAATCTATTATGCATTCTTTTTGCAAAAATGTAATATGTGCTTTTACCCTTCGGTTACAGGGTATAACAATGTGCTTCTACAGATCCTGTACCTGGCTTTAGACCAAAGAAATCTACCAAATCGATCAAATTTTTACATTACGCTAAATTCGGGGGGAAAAAAATCTAAAGAAAAATAAATTAAATCAAACCATCAAAAGTCTCTACAAGAAGCTTCCGATTCAGCCTTTATGATGCAGAAGCATGTGGCATGCTTCGGATAAATCGAATAAATTCACGTTCAAGATGCATTCAAGCGAAAGATTATTTGAAAAAATTGTGGACCGTTCCAATTTATGCCACTCTCAACTAATGTAAAATCAAGAAGCGATGGAAATGTGCATTCTAACGGGTGATTTTTTTGAGGTTAGGATTTTCATGCATTAGTATTTGACAGATCACGCGGGATTCAGACAAGGTGTCAAAGAGAAAGATGCTCAGTATACTTTGACATTTCATCATGAATAGACTTACTAACGAGCAACGCTTGCAAATCATTGAATTTTATTACCAAAATCAAAATTATTATCAAAATCAGAAAATTCCGCTTTTTTATCGACAAATTTTGTTCAGCGATGAGGCTCATTTCTGGTTGAATGGCTACGTAAATAAGCAAAATTGCCGCATTTGGAGTGAAGAGCAACCAGAAGCCGTTCAAGAACTGCCCATGCATCCCGAAAAATGCACTGTTTGGTGTGGTTTGTACGCTGGTGGAATCATTGGACCGTATTTTTTCAAAGATGCTGTTGGACGCAACGTTACGGTGAATGGCGATCGCTATCGTTCGATGCTAACAAACTTTTTGTTGCCAAAAATGGAAGAACTGAACTTGGTTGACATGTGGTTTCAACAAGATGGCGCTACATGCCACACAGCTCGCGATTCTATGGCCATTTTGAGGGAAAACTTCGGAGAACAATTCATCTCAAGAAATGGACCGGTAAGTTGGCCACCAAGATCATGCGATTTGACGCCTTTAGACTATTTTTTGTGGGGCTACGTCAAGTCTAAAGTCTACAGAAATAAGCCAGCAACTATTCCAGCTTTGGAAGACAACATTTCTCGAAGAAATTCGGGCTATTCCGGCCGAAATGCTCGAAAAAGTTGCCCAAAATTGGACTTTCCGAATGGACCACCTAAGACGCAGCCGCGGTCAACATTTAAATGAAATTATCTTCAAAAAGTAAATGTCATGGACCAATCTAACGTTTCAAATAAAGAACCGATGAGATTTTGCAAATTTTATGGGTTTTTTTTTTTTTTAAAAAAGTTCTCAAGCTCTTAAAAAATCACCCTTTATAAGAGAGTGAGCTGCATTTCTCACAAAGACCAAATCACTTTCTCTAACTCGCTCTAACCAGTTACAAAAATCTCAACATTTCAAAATACCTGTTCCAAAAATCCCATAACAACTTAATTTTTTTTTTTTTTTTTAATTTTTTTGAAAATTTTGCTAAATTTTGCTTCTTTAATAACTCCTAAACCGCCGGTTCGATTCACAAGCGTTATACACAATTCTTTTAGAAAATTTTATTAACTTTAATTTTATTTGTATTACTTTGAAATCAGTTAAGTACATTTAGAAATAATTGCAATTTAGTGAACTCAACTTTTTTTTTATTTTTTCAAAATTTCAGAAATGCATCTAAATGATGTATAGAATGCCACTTAAATGTGTCAGGGTTCATTTGTTTAAGAATGAATGTGATGCACTCTTCGAATTTATGTTCTAATTTGAAATTGAATTTTATAGTTTAACCATTAGCAGCAGCAGTACCAGTTAAAACACTTAACTTATTTTTTTATTTTCTCTCTACTCTATTATTGAATCTTTCTCACTGTCATTCTGTCATCATTAATATTAAATTGCTATCTTATTTTGAAATTTGATTTGATTGGAAACACTTTGACTTTTAGAGCGAGCGCTTAGTTACGCTCAGTCAGTTAGTCAATCGGTCGGGAAGGTGGCCAACAAGTTGCTTTTTTAGTCGTCTTAATACCTACTTTCAATGATTTACTTTGATGTTTGCTGCAGTTGTTTCTGTCTGTGTAGAATGGGTATTTTATGGCATCTTTATGTCAGACATTGTAGATCACATTACTTTTCATTGCTTCGTTGTGTTGGAAATTGCATTTTGCTTGCTGCTGACAGTGCTGACGTTGACAACGAACAAAGTTAAGAAAGACAAGGTTACAATTCCAGATGACGAGAGGACATTGGAGACCGAAAAATGTTGATATGCGCTTTGCATTTGCTATGCTATGCGGTGGTGCAGTGCGATTTTCAGTAGACAGACGGACAGACTGGCAAAGTAAGTAAGTAGCTTCTTTCTCTTCTACGTATTTTTATATCGACGAAATCTATAAGAAGTAAGAGAGTCACATTCGCCGACATCGTCTGTAAAATGCAAAATCGCTTGCGACTTTGGTTGCGCAATGAAAGTCGCGGAATCTTGAGAATTTCAACAGACGCGCCAGCCAGCCAGTCAGCGTATAAAGATGTTGTAAAAGTATCTTTCTAGCTTTTTCGAGTAGCTGTGTCTATACTCTGTGTGTGCGTGTGCGTGTGTGTGTGTGTGTGAATGTGGCAAACTTTAAACAAGTTATTTATGCACATCTGATGCATGTTTGCATCTATTTGAGTATAATGAAAGTGATGCAAAGAAACGCTTTCTCGATATAAAGTTATAAATATACAAAAAAAAAAAACACACACACACACACACACACACATTTACTCATATTTAAATATGTTGATACAGATAAATGTGTACATATACATATATAGATATGTATTGAATAAGGTAACCTAACAGAAGTATACAACATGTATTGTATGGAGACAGAAATAATTGCAATAATTTTGAAAAGGCATGAAAACTTTCCTTCTTAAAAGAAGTAGATTTTCATGTAGTTTTTTTATACCCTGTACCCAAAGGGTAAAAGGGTATATTAAGTTTGTGCGAATGTATGTAAAAGGCAGAAGGAGGCAAGATAGACCCTATAAAGTATATATATTCTTGATCAGCATTGGAAGGGGATTCGAACTAGTTATGTCTGTCTATCCGTCTGTCCGTCCGTCCGTCTGTCATGCTGTCTGCCGTATGAAAACGATTTTTTCGGGAGACTATAAGAGGTAGAGATTTCAAAATTGAAACTTAGACTCTCCTAGGCCGTCAAGTGTGCACTTACAAACGGTTTTTCTCTAGACCCATTTTAAGGGGTACCCCCCCATACAAATGTACCCCAAAATTTTGGGTTTTTACATAAAAACGTTATTGTTTTTTATTCTAGAAAATTCAAATTTAGTAAAAATTATGTCTATGATAGTCCCAATAAAATATCCCAATATGGGTAGGACCAATCAAATTTTAGGTATAGCCCCCATACAAATTTACCCCAAAATATTGGGTTTTTACATAAAAACGTCATTGTTTTTTATTCTAGGAAGTTCAAATTTAGTAAAAATTATGTCTATGATAGTCCCAATAAAATATCTAAATATGGGTAGGACCAAAAAAATTTTAGGTATAGCCCCCATACAAATTTACCCCAAAATATTGGGTTTTTACATAAAAAACGTCATTGCTTTTTATTCTAGAAAATTCAAATTTAGTAAAAATTATGTCTATGATAGTCCCAATAAAATATCCCAATATGGGTAGGACCAACCAAATTTTAGGTATAGCCCCCATACAAATTTACCCCAAAATTTTGGGTTTTTTACATAAAAACGTCATTGTTTTTTATTCTAGGAAGTTCAAATTTAGTAAAAATTATGTCTATGATAGTCCCAATAAAATATCCCAATATGGGTAGGACCAACCAAATTTTAGGTATAGCCCCCATACAAATTTACCCCAAAATTTTGGGTTTTTACAATTTTTTTATTCTTGAAAATTTATATTTAGTATAAATTATGTCTATGATAGTCCCAATGAAATAGACCAATATGGGTAGGCCCAACAAAATTTTAGGTATAAACCCAATCAAAGATATACCCGATTTTTTAAGTTTTTCTTTGAAAATCCAATTCAATGATGTATGGTAGTCAAATAGAACCTAACTTAAGGTACATATAGATTGGGTACAGGGTATCTTGCAGTCGAGCATACTCGACTTCAGCGTTCTTTCTTGTTTTAAGTATGCGTTTGAACTATGTTTTACGATTCACAAAGTATACAACTCTCTCTCTTCAATTTCGTTACTAGAAATGATAAAAGGGTAAACCCGAATTGTTACGAAGATTACTAGAAGACTACAACTCTAGTTCTAGCAATAAAAGACACAAAAAAGAATCGTTCTTTCGAATAAGAAACTGCATATTTTTGGAACTACTTCCGAAATTACCAAGGGCAATTGAAAATACATATGGTGAAGTCTGTCTCCATACAACATATGGGAAAAATATGCCAAAAAAAAACACGCATTTGAAGTAGCCATCTGATGCAGATTCATTATCCGTTGTCAAGAATTTCAATGGTGTTTGTCAAATACAAATTAAAAGGAAGCAATTGCTCAACACTTTAACAGTTGTATTTTACAAACATAAAATAGCAAGAAACATTCAATGTTCTTTATGAGTGTTCCCATTTTTTGCATTATTAGTGGCACACATGGTCACCCTATATTGCGGTTGTACATATACGCATATACGCATATCCATATGTGTATGTATTTATGTTCTGAGTGTGTGTTTTTGTGTGCAACTTTGCGTATGTTCGCCTTAAGTTATCAGCATAGAATGCAATTTTCCAAGCTGTCTATTTTTCATGTATGAAAATTTTTCGTCGCTTTTCTTTTTTTTTTTTCTTTCTGTTTTTTTTTTCTTTCCTAACTCCCTAACTCCCTTCTTTCCTCCCTTAAGCAACAGTCACGAAACGATTTGAAAGTAAGAATTTTGCAGTCATGCATGTACATGACTTTGAAATTCTCTACCAGACTCCAATTCAATCCCTAGCATCATTCACCATTTTCATATCAATTTTGTGTGTGTGTGTGTGTGGAACGAAAGAGATGGCAACATCTTTTAATAGAAATACTCGCTTCAAGTAACTGTTTTATCGACAATTGCATTAAAATTATTCAAATACCAACGCGAACGCTTTTATCAACGTAAAATATTTATGCACAAATCAAATAAAGGGTCACTTTTTTTGTTTATTTTTTAATATTCTATGAGAATTCAAAAATAAATTTAAACATTTGTCTAGTTCAATTATTTGCAAAAATATAACCAAATTTTTAGGTTTGTTTATATGGTGCCACGCCTACTTTTCTTGGTGTAGTAACATGTATACCAAATTTTAATTATCTCAAATACTTATCAAAAAAATGATGTATTTATGACCGATTCTTTAGTGCCACGCCCACCGCCCATTTTTTCTAAATCATATAAATTCTATCCTTTAAGTTGAAAAAAATACACATCTACAATATTTCATTGAAATCGTTTGAGTTGTTTCGAATACATTCGATGAAATTGTGATCTATTCTATGGCAGCCACGCCCACCAACCCACTTAGGGGTATCAAAAAATAGTCTACATTATATTCTCAGCTGTATTGAATATACACACAAAATTTCATAAAATCCGGTCAAACTGTTTCGAAGGAATTTTGTTACAAATACTGTGACACAAGAATTTTTTTATGTTAGATAAGGTGTAGTATAAAGAAATTCTTTATTATTATTTCGTATATTTCGGAACATTCACACCGTTTCACCCGATAAGTGCTCATACAAGGCCCTGTGTTCTTCACATTTTCTGCAGTTAAGCTCAAGTTTTTTTTTTTGTCGAAGAAAAATTGAAAAATATTTCGAAATGCTTCTTTCCAAGCTTTCATATTAAAAACCTTTAAGTTTTTTTTTTGTTTTTAATACAAAATCCTGATCTTAACTTAATCCGATCGGACTTATATGGCGCGATATTATTTAAGTTATTTTTTTTTTTTCAAAAGTAATAAAAAAAACAAATAAAGAGAGAAACAAAATGAAGTTATATAGAAACGAACACATGCATAGAACCCATAGATACACACACATACACTTAGATATGCGTATCTATTTTATACCAAGATGCGATGTTTTTCTACGCTAAACAACGTATGCAAATGAAATGTTGCATACTTTAGTGCGTTTCATTGCAACGAGCGGCATGCATGCGCCTAAACGTAGCAACGCAAAAAAAAAAAAAGAAAAATTGTAAAACGACAAAAATGGCGGCTGCTGCAGCTGCTGCGACTGGCAGTCAAGGTAGCAGCGTCAATCGTTCTTTCGTTTGTTCGTCAGTCTGTCCGTCTGTCTGTCTTTCGCAATAATAAACAGAAAGCAAAATTTACGCAAATACACACACACACACACACACACACACATATATACACAAATATATCTTTATATATGCAAGAAAGTTAAAGTTTAAGCGAATATGTGTGTGTGTGAGTAGTTGAAGAAATATTCAAATAATGCAGTCTTAGTGAATTAGCAACAAAGCTGTAATACTTTTCTGTTTTTTTTTTTTGTTGTATTTGTATTTGAATATTTAGAGCAGTGTTCCATTGGGGTCACTGGAGCAATTAGAACCTGCCCAATCGAGGCCCTAAATGCAATGCCAACAAGGAGGAGGCAAGGTAACAATTTGGGCCGAAATTTCTTGGAATGGCATAACGAACATGCATTGCGTAACTAAAAGCATCAACTCGGTACTATATATTGCAATTTTAGTGACAATTATGCTACCATTTATATAGGATTATATGCCTTTACATGACCGTAATGTCAATGTTTTGGAATTGGTCAGTTTGTAGTCCTGCTTTCAACATCATTGAAAATGTGTAGAAAACGGCCGGAATTGTGAAAGTAAAAATCGTGGATTTTGTACGACGTCGAAGACGATTGCAACCCCAGTTTTGTTTGATGGTATCGATCGACTCAAAACGCCTTTCCCGAAGAGGCAATTTAAGTTTTGGAATCAGGAAAAAGTCTCAGGAAGCCAAAACTGGCAAATACGTTTGTAGCCATCTCATCGAGTCGTGATTGTATAGAAGTGCAAAACCAAAAACTCAACAAATATCATCGAGCGAGCAACCAACGTATTCGCCAGATTTAGCTCCCAGAGACTTCGTTTAATTTCCTAACTGGTATCGTTGACACTGTTTTCATCTGTGTCCAATACGACGCAGATTTTTACATGTTGAAGATCTCTCGTGTTGATGGTCTCCGCTAATTCCTTTATTCAAAATATTGCCCGTCAGATCAACTTCTGAGCATTGGCGTAGTATACATTCCATCAGGAGATTGAACAAGTCGCACCACAACGCATCGCCATGTCTGAAACCTCACTTGGTATTAAAGGGATTGGAGAGATTTTTATCGTGTCTGATAACGCTTTGGGTGTTTTTCTTTAGTTCTTTCCATGAGCGGGCGTAGTGTGAATATCGGGTCAAGAATTTTAAGAATCATATTTAGTATTAACAATTTTAATTCGATGCTTAACTACAGCAAATATAATAACAAATCTTAAAAATTTAATTAATAACTTTGGGTTTAATGCAGATGGAAGTTTGTCTCCTTCTTATAGGTCACCTTCATTTTATTCTTCTGCTGCATTTTCCTTTATTTCTAGTCGATTTTATTCACGAAATGCGCAGACACCCATTATGGACAGGTAAAAACACACCAGAAATATAAAAAAATAAAGGTTGTAATTAAAAATTCCAAGGAAGTCCAAAGAAGTCTATTTTTATAGCAAATTTGATTTATTTTGATGTCTTAAAATGCGACGACTACTTTGTGAGACGAGATTTTGTTGGAAAATATTAATCTGGGGCATTGAAATCAGAGAAGCTCTTTGATTTTGTGTTTTTTTTTACAATTATTTTATATTTTATGTTTATTATTAAATTATGTTAAAACAAGAAAAAAGGTTAGCTTAAATTCCCATCACACGAATCTTTAAAGAGTTTATGTGTAATCATCAGTGGTCACCCAAGTTTACACATAATATTGGTTTCAAATTTTAAGCTAAAAATACAGATATGTATAACAACAATTTTATCGAAAATATTTGAAAATGGGCGGTAAGTTTGTATGGAAGCCAAGCCTGAAAAAGGGCGTGGCACCATGACATTGGAAGACATAGGAAGTGTTTGTACCCAATTTGGAGTAAATACATGAATAAATAATAACCATTTTCATTCAAAAATTTGAAAATAAGCGGAAAGTTTATATGGGGGCTATACCTAAAAATGGGCGTGGCATCTTGGTTTTGACACTGGATGACCAAAGAAATGTTTTTACCCAATTGGGAGCGAATACATTCATAAATAATTAGTATTTTTATACGAAAAATCGAAAAAAAAAACGGAAAGTTTGTATGGGGGCTATACCTAAAAATGGACGTGGCACTCTCATTCTCGAACTTGTGCCGAGAATAGCTTAAGTTTTAAATTTAAGCTTAATATTTTTATATCTTCAACAAAAAAGATGCATAGAAATATACAGACGGACATGGCTAGATCAATTCATCTCGTCGAACTGATCAAGAATATATATACTTTATGGGGTCTACAACGTCTCCTTCAATGCGTTACAAACTTTCAGACAAACTGAATATACCCTTCACACTATGTGTGGCAGGTATAAAAAGAATTACATTTGTGTGTGTGTGTGTGTATAAAGCGCATTTGAAAATATTTACTCGACTCTACTATACTATTTGCATGCGTGTATGAGTGTGTGCGTGTAAGTGTGTACTTTATACAATATATTAAAAAATGCTTAGCATACATTTGGGCGCATTCGTTTTCGTTTTTACACAAAATGCCAAAAGCAAGCCAGCTAGCAAGCAAGCAAGCAGCGGCAACTGCTGCAAAGTATGCAATAAAAATCAGTACTGCATATTTTCATAACTAATCTGATTTGATTTTCGCTTTTTCGAAAATGCATATCGAAAATTCCACTTCATTCCATTCCATACCAATTTTATATTACATACTTATGTAGTATGTATAATGTTGCCGGTGTTACGTTGTAGCTCATTTTGCATGTATTTTGCATTTGTATTTACATAATTCTACAAAATGGTTGTCAATTCTTAAAATGTACAATTTTAATTCAACTTTAATCGTATTTGTTACCCTACCACATTATTGCATTGAGTCTACTTGACAATTTTGAGTTTATAGCATGCATTCTACTAAAAAAGCGCATCAAATAGTCGTTGCTATTGAATAGTACAACTTTTTTTTTTTTGTTTGTTATTTTATTGGTTTTTAACGCAGATAATTACTGTGTTGCGTTTTGTTGAGCTTTCCCACAGGAAGGATTTTAAAACATTCGATTTAAAAAATAAAACCAAACCAAACAAATAATAATTACAGAAAAAATTGTCGATCAATATGGAAATTACGTTGTATCGGTTGCGTCAAATAAATTAAATGTTTTATGGCTGTATCGCTTAATAAATACGAGAATACCTTAAAGCTTAATTTAGGTTTCATTTCAAGTATAGCCAAATCACAAAAACTAAGAAATATGTGCGTCTATATAGTGTGCCTAACCAGCGGCTTAGGTACACGGCTACACCGAAGTTAACGTTTTAAAACTGGATTTTATATCCGCCATGCATAGTGTGAACGGGTATATTAAGTTTGTCGGAAAGTTTGAATAAGACGAAGAAGGCACCATAAAGTATATACATATAATCTTGATCAGCTTGATGAAACAATGAGTCGATCTACCCATGTCCGTCTGTCTGTCTGTCCGTCTGTATATTTCTATGCATCTTTTTTGTTGAAGATATAAAAATATTAAGCTGAAATTTAAAACTTAAGCTTTTCTCGGCAACGACTATGTTAAGTTCGAGAATGAGAGTGCCACGTCCATTTTTAGGTATAGCCCCCATACAAACTTTCCGTTTTTTTTCGATTTTTCGTATAAAAATACTAATTATTTATGAATGTATTCGCTTCCAATTGGGTAAAAACATTTCTTTGGTCATCCAGTGTCAAAACCAAGATGCCACGCCCATTTTAAGGTATAGCCCCCATATAAACTTTCCGCCTATTTTCAAATTTTTGAATGAAAATGGTTATTATTTATTCATGTATTTACTCCAAATTGGGTACAAACACTTCCTATGTCTTCCAATGTCATGGTGCCACGCCCTTTTTCAGGCTTGGCTTCCATACAAACTTACCGCCCATTTTCAGATATTTTCGATAAAATTGTTGTTATACATATCTGTATTTTTAGCTTAAAATTTAAAACCAATATTATGTGTAAACTTGGGTGACCACTAATGATTACACATAAACTCTTTAAAGATTCGTGTGATGGGAATTTAAGCTTCGGTTCTACTGAAGTTAACGTTTTTTCTTGTTTTAACATAATTTAATAATAAACATAAAATATAAAATAATTGTAAAAAAAAAACACAAAATCAAAGAGCTTCTCTGATTTCAATGCCCCAGATTAAACAAAATCTCGTCTCACAAAGTAGTCGTCGCATTTTAAGACATCAAAATAAATCAAATTTGCTATAAAAATGGACTTCTTTGGACTTCCTTGGAATTTTTACTACAATCTTTATTTTTTAATATTTCTGGTTATGGTTTACCTGTCCATAATGGGTGTCTGCGCATTCCGTGAATACGATCGACTAGAAATAAAGGAAAATGCAGCAGAAGAATGAAATGAAGGTGACCTATTAGAAGAAGAAGAAGAACTTAAAATTGTTAATACTAAATATGATTCTTGAAATTCTTGACCCGATATTCACACTACGCCCGCTCATGGAAAGAACTAAAGAAAAACACCCAAAGCGTTATCAGGAACGGTAAAAATCTCTACGATCCCTTTGATACCAAGTGAGGCTTCAGACATGGCAATGCGTTGTCGTGCGACTTGTTCAATCTCCTGATGGATGGTATACTACGCCAATGTTCAGAAGTTGATCTGACGGTCAATATTTGCTGTAAAGGAATTAGCGGAGAACGAGAGTAAGACGAAGTACTTGGTAACCAACCGCAGAGCATCAACACGAGATATCTTCAACTTGTAAAAATCTGCGTCTACTTGGGCACAGATGAAAACGGTGTCAACGATACCAATTAGGAAATTAAACGAAGTCTCTGGGAGCCAAATCTGGCGAATACGTTGGTCGATGGTATTTGTTGAGTTTTTGGCTTTGCACTTCTATACAATCACGACTCGATGAGATGGCTACTAACGTATTTGCCAGTTTTGGCTTTCTGAGACTTTTTCCTGATTTCAAAACTAAAATTGCCTCTTCAGGAAATGCGTTTTGAGTCGATCGATGCCATCAAACAAAATTGGCGTTGCCATCGTCGTCGACGTCGTACAAATCCACGATTTTTACTTTCACAATTCCGGTCGTTTTCTACACATTTTCAATGATGTTGAAATCAGGACTACAAGCTGGCCAATTCAAAAACATTGACATTATGGTCATGTAAACAATTCTGTGTCACTCTGCTGGTATGCGGACGAGCATTATGCTGCTGGAAGAGTGCACCATGTAAAGGCATATCACCCCTTCTCCAAATTTTACCTAAGCCACTGACGATCATAAATAAATTAAACAAAGATGTGGCGGGTATTTATGCTTCGGTTTGATCGAAGTTAACGTTTTTCCTTGTTTTAAATTTTATTTCACACTTTTAATTTGAAATTTTATTTGAGGGGTAAAGCAGCTTTATTACTCAAATATGTATCTTGAGATAGGAAAATCTCTTAACCAGGTCACGCTTTGGTACATAGAAATGTGTGCATATGTATCTAGGTGTGTGTGTGTGTTAAGTTTCTTTTGACACTAGAGTTCGTACTTTTGTTAAATGTCAAGTTAAGGCTTACTAGATTCGCCTATTTTCTCGCCTCTTGTGTATAATATACACATTATACGATATTTACAAAGCGACAACATTCATATCGTATATTGTAGCACGCAGATCACGCAAGACACAATGTGTACATATTGTAAATTATGTCACCTGTTTTCGAGTTGTTGTCGTTGTTGTTGTTGTTGTTGTTGTTGGGCGTAAGTGACATCGTCCATTGCTTTAAATTAGTGCCAAAACACGTTGCGTTGCGTTGCGCCATAAATGCTGCGTTCTATTTATCTTCTTGCCACATACACATACTTCTATGTTGTGCTTCTGTGTCTCACGTCTGGTGTTAAGTGCAACAGGCTAAAAGGCTTTAACAAGTAACATGCAACACACCATACTATATATGTATGTATGTATGTAATTGTGTATGTACATATAGGACAGTAAAGCGTTTTAAGCTATACTGATGATTTTATATCTTATATGTATAGAAGAGTATGTCTCCACATAAAATATATCTATACATGTAACTTGAGTCCTGATTTAGTTAAAATTTTTGTACATTAGATACGTAATGGAGTATTAAGGAGAGATTTTTTTTTTTGGAAAATTTTAACCGGATCGTAATTTCTAGCATGGAAAAATTTTATTAAAAACTAGCCGATATGCTATGATAACTATTTTTTTGAAAATGAAAAATATCATTCCAAAGATATGGCTTTTCCGGTTTCAACGCCCCATTAGGCCCATTAGGCTCACCTGTAATAAAAATAAAAAATATTGGTCAAAAAATCTATTTTGGGTCTACATATGGGTCCCAGGTAAAAATTCCGGAAATCCCTTGAACACCTTGAACGCCAAAAATGATTTTTAACTATCTTTCAAATGAGCCCTGTTTCAAGTCTCTACGTCTATTCATTCCAAAGATATGGCTTTTCCGGTTTCAAGGCCCCATTAGGCCCCGGGTCAAAATTTTCTAAAATCCCGTCTAAGTGCTCACCTGTAATAAAAATAAAAAAATTCTTCAAGAAATCTATTTTGGGTCCTTATATGGGTCCCAGGTCCAAATTCCGGGTCGAAATTTTCCAATTTTTTTGCCTTAAACCATCCTTGTGTGAATACAAACACATATGCAAAATTTCGTGAAAATCCGTCCAGTAGTTTTCGCGTCCATCGATCACCAACAGAATTTGGGACTTATTTTTATATATATAGAGATTTTATGGAAAAAAAATTGGTTAGTGAACCCAGTTGTGAACACCTTTGAAATATCCAATAAAAAATTGCAAAATGTGTAGAAAAACCCCCAACACATATAGAGAGAAAATGAAATGTTTTTTATACCCACCATACATAGTTTGAAGGGTATTATTAGTTTTCGAAAAGTTTGTAACTCATTAAAGGAGGCATCGGATACCCCATAGGTCGATGAGACGAATCGATTTAGCCATGTCCGTTTGTCTGTCCCTCTGTCTGTCTGTTCGTTCGTCTGTTGCGATGCGTTTTACTCGGAAAGTTTTAAAGATATTGACCTGAAATTTGAAACTTAAGCTTTTTGTGGTCCTAGAACCAAGGTGCCATTTGCTGCCCATTTTTAGATATAGCCCCACATATAAATCTAGCTCCGATTTTACAGTTTTTGTATAAAAATTGTTCTTATTTATGAATATATTCGCTCCAATCTTACCGATATGACATGGATCGGGCCACTATAACATACAGACCCCATACAAACTCATCGTCATTTTTTTTAAATTTTTCAAGAAAATTTTTTTGTTATATCTGCATTTTTAGCTTAAATTTTTATATACAGGGTCCGCCACGTAACTTTTTTTTTTTTTTAGCAATAAAAACAAAACGGTTCATCCGATCATCAAATTTATTTTTTCATATTAAAGTACAATCCTTCCGGTTACTTATGGAATATAAGTTCGTTCAAATGGCTGCCTCGGCTGGCCTTGCAGTACGCCATTCGGTCGACCCAATTTTTGAGGACATTTCCGATTGTTTGCGGCCGTATTTCGGCAATGGCGACGCGAATGTTGTCCTTCAAAGCTTGAATTGTCGCTGGCTTGTCCACATAACACTTGTCTTTGACGGCGCCCCACAAATAATAATCCAACGGTGTCAAATCACAGCTCCGAGACGGCCAAACGACATCAGAATTTCGGCTGATAATTCGGTCTCCGAAAACAGTGCGCACAAGATCGATCGTAACGCGTTCCTCAATCGTATACACAACCATTTTCGTTCAGCGGAAGGATAAAACTAACTTTCTGTACAATCAGATGTGACATCAGTGTTGCCACACTCGAAATAACCACTAGTTCAAAAAAAAAAAATGTTAGATGGCGGACCCTGTACATGCGTCTTAATCGGAGCAAAACTCGAGATGTTCCCACCCCTTCCAACCCCTTTGAGGAATAAAATTTACGTCACTGATGATCTTACAGGAACTAAGTAAAGTTTTGTGAGACGTGTATTTGAGCTTCGGTTCAACCGAAGTTAACTTTTTTTCTGTTTTTTTTTTTTTCTGGCAGAACTACAATTTTTGGTGGATTAGATGGTGTCTTGGTGCGCTTAGTTTATGTATATAGTGTTGCCTTCCGTCCATGCTCTTTCGTATGATAAAATGCTTTGAGGAGAATTAAGAACAGCGCTTTGCAACGGCTCCCGATCACAATTGGAGGGCGTATTTGCTATAGCTGCTTGGAGAGGATCCACTTTCTATAAAATTGATTGATAGGCAGCAAATTGAAGACCCGTTACGTTTTCTGCGCTGCTCATTTTGGAGATATCTGAATCGTATGGAGAAATTTCAGTAGCTTTAAAGACAGATTTGACATTCTTTTAAAAAAACTAAGAGCTTAAAACAGAACAAATCTTTGTTACAGGGAAATGAAATGAGTTTAAGGGGTTTTTTTGGTCTATGGACACCAAAATGGTATAAATAATACCCTATCAGATCTCAGATTTCAGCGGCGGCAAAAGCTGTAGTTTTAAATGTTTCAAGGTTTGAAGGTATGTGCTGCTGGGCGTTTTAAAATTTGTACCATGTGCTGCCACAGTAGTCACTCACGTCACACTCATTTATAAAGTTGAGGCATTTCTTATACGAGCGCAAAATTTGTTGCAACAGCGAGCAAAGGCGCATCGTATAGCCCGTATGTATATAAGACTATATATGTATATGTGTTTATGATTTACTTAGAAATGTTTAAGGATTAACACGTCACCAAAGGCGTTATTCAAACACACACACACACACATGCATACAAACACACACACAGAAAGCTAGTGTTGAAAAAAACAGTGATTTTTGAGTCGCAGTGTGATAAGCGAAAATCGCAGTGACTGCAAAACTGTGATAAAATCGCATTTCACGAAAAGCAAATAGCGATTACTAAACAGGTTCCATGTTCGCGAAGAGCGATATTCAAAATCGACGATAACTGAACATGTTCACTGAGGAACAAGACAATTGCAAATCACTACTTACGATTCTAAAATCACTGTGAAAAAATCACCGAAAAAATGCCAACACTTTACAGAGCATGCGAACATAAGAGTAATAGTTTTCGAGTTGTTTGTATAAAAATAAGTTCTATCAAAGGTTTAAATATTAAAAAAAAAAAAAAAAAAAAAAATCGAGTCTTGACTTACTCGAGCCGATGAGTCGAATAACCGAACGCTTCGAATTACCACATATTTTTAGTCGAATAAACGAGTAATCTCTAAATCGAGTATTCGTACTTTCGGTTATCCAACCGAAGTTAACCGTTTCGTTCGTTTACCCGATCTCAAGTTTGACTCGAGTTATTGAATCATTTTTTTTTAACTATTTCGACTAAAGATGGGAAATGGAGTAGGCTTTTGCCGTGGCCCGTCGCTGACATTTCAAAAATTTAGGGTCGTGAGAGATTTCAACCATGGATATCAATTATATATATGTATTAATTAAAAGTAAAAATTAAAAAAAAAAAAAAAACGATTCATTGGGACTTGATCTATGGCAAACTCACGAGATTAGGCATTAACCTTTAGACTAACATATACTTTATATTATCAGTTTAAAAAAATTTTTTATAATGAAATTTTATTATAATTTTAATACATGCTAGAACTATAGCTCAATCGAGTATCCGATTCGATTTGAGTTGAAGTTGACTCGTACCGAATTTAAACGAGTTGAGTCGATATAAACATTTTCCTAGCAATAGACTTGAGTTACTTGAATCGTTTTTATTTCGAGTATTCTTTTAAACCGTTTTCGGGTAATTGTGCAGGGCTCTAATACCTATGTTTGTTGGATGGTATCCCTAAAAGGTTTGAGCCATACTCTGTACACGTCTATGTATAGTATAATCTTTTTCGTAGAATTCTGATTGAATTGAACAATTTTCATGTATGTTATCTCCCATACCAAAATTGTGTAAAAAGCTAATATAGATCTGTCTATTGGGGAAAATCCTTGATGAATATCAAGCAGCTTTGAACTACCTGAAACCTAGAAGCACTCTTTCTTTCTATTTTTTTTATACCCTGTACCCAAAGGGTAAAAGGGTATATTAAGTAAGTGCGAATGTATGTAACAAACAGAAGGAGGCAAGATAGACCCTATAAAGTATATATATTCTTGATCAGCATTGGAAGGGGATTCGAACTAGCTTTGTCTGTCTGTCTGTCCGTCCGTCCGTCTGTCATGCTGTCTGCCGTATGAAAACGATTATTTCGGAGACTATAAGAGGTAGAGCTTTCAAAATTGAAACTTAGACTCTCCTAGGCCATCAAGTGTGCACTTACAAACGGTTTTTCTCTAGACCCATTTTAAGGGGTACCCCCCATACAAATTTACCCCAAAATATTGGGTTTTTACACAAAAACGTCATTGCTTTTTATTCTAGAAAATTTAAATTTAGTATAAATTATGTCTATGATAGTCCCAATGAAATAGACCAATATGGGTAGGACCAACAAAATTTTAGGTATAGCCCCCATACAAATTTACCCCAAAATATTGGGTTTTTACACAAAAACGTCATTGCTTTTTATTCTAGAAAATTTAAATTTAGTATAAATTATGTCTATGATAGTCCCAATGAAATAGACCAATATGGGTAGGACCAACAAAATTTTAGGTATAGCCCCCACACAAATTTACCCCAAAATATTGGGTTTTTACATAAAAACGTCATTGCTTTTTATTCTAGAAAATTTAAATTTAGTATAAATTATGTCTATGATAGTCCCAATAAAATATCTAAATATGGGTAGGACCAACAAAATTTTAGGTATAGCCCCCCATACAAATTTACCCCAAAATATTGGGTTTTTACATAAAAACGTCATTGCTTTTTATTCTAGAAAATTTAAATTTAGTATAAATTATGTCTATGATAGTCCCAATAAAATATCTAAATATGGGTAGGACCAACAAAATTTTAGGTATAGCCCCCATACAAATTTACCCCAAAATATTGGGTTTTTACACAAAAACGTCATTGCTTTTTATTCTAGAAAATTTAAATTTAGTATAAATTATGTCTATGATAGTCCCAATAAAATATCTAAATATGGGTAGGACCAACAAAATTTTAGGTATAGCCCCCATACAAATTTACCCCAAAATATTGGGTTTTTACACAAAAACGTCATTGCTTTTTATTCTAGAAAATTTAAATTTAGTATAAATTATGTCTATGATAGTCCCAATGAAATAGACCAATATGGGTAGGACCAACAAAATTTTAGGTATAGCCCCCATACAAATTTACCCCAAAATATTGGGTTTTTACACAAAAACGTCATTGCTTTTTATTCTAGAAAATTTAAATTTAGTATAAATTATATCTATGATAGTCCCAATGAAATAGACCAATATGGGTAGGACCAACAAAATTTTAGGTATAGCCCCCACACAAATTTACCCCAAAATATTGGGTTTTTACATAAAAACGTCATTGCTTTTTATTCTAGAAAATTTAAATTTAGTATAAATTATGTCTATGATAGTCCCAATAAAATATCTAAATATGGGTAGGACCAACAAAATTTTAGGTATAGCCCCCACACAAATTTACCCCAAAATTTTGGGTTTTTACATAAAAACGTCATTGTTTTTTATTCTAGAAAGTTTGAATTTAGTATAAATAATGTCTATGATAGTCCCAATAAAATATCTAAATATGGGTAGGACCAACAAAATTTTAGGTATAGCCCCCATACAAATTTACCCCAAAATTTTGGGTTTTTACATAAAAACGTCATTGTTTTTTATTCTAGAAAGTTTGAATTTAGTATAAATAATGTCTATGATAGTCCCAATAAAATATCTAAATATGGGTAGGACCAACAAAATTTTAGGTATAGCCCCCATACAAATTTACCCCAAAATTTTGGGTTTTTGCATAAAAACGTCATTGTTTTTTATTCTAGGAAGTTCAAATTTAGTATAAATTATGTCTATGATAGTCCCAATAAAATATACCAATATGGATAGGACCAACAAAATTTTAGATATAGCCCCCATACAAATTTACCCCAAAATTTTGGGTTTTTACATAAAAACGTCATTGCTTTTTATTCTAGAAAATTTAAATTAAGTATAAATTATGTCTATGATAGTCCCAATAAAATATCTAAATATGGGTAGGACCAACAAAATTTTTGGTATAGCCCCCATACAAATTTACCCCAAAATTTTGGGTTTTTTTATAGAAAAACGTCATTGTTTTTTATTCTTGAAAATTTAAATTTAGTATAAATTATGTCTATGATAGTCCCAATAAAATATCATAATATGGGTAGGACCAACCAAATTTTAGGTATAGCTCCCATACAAACTTACCCCAAAAAATTGGGTTTTTACAAAAAAACGTCATTGTTTTTTATTCTTGAAAATTTAAATTTAGTATAAATTATGTCTATGATAGTCCCAATGAAATAGACCAATATGGGTAGGCCCAACAAAATTTTAGGTATAAACCCATTCAAAGATATACCCGATTTTTTAAGTTTTTCTATGAAAATCCAATTCAATGAGGTATGGTAGTCAAATAGAACCTAACTTAAGGTACATATAGATTGGGTACAGGGTATCTTGCAGTCGAGCATACTCGACTTCAGCGTTCTTTCTTGTTTTTTTTTTTTTTTTGGCAAGAAAATGTCTGGAGCAATACCCTCAGTCCTCACTATTTATCTATTTACCTTGAGTGACATAAATATGACAATTTTATGTTTCATCATTTCGAAGTTA
Organism: Leucophenga varia; assembly: GCA_018903435.1. Taxonomy (NCBI): domain Eukaryota; kingdom Metazoa; phylum Arthropoda; class Insecta; order Diptera; family Drosophilidae; genus Leucophenga; species Leucophenga varia. The sequence goes on along the minus strand of JAEIFJ010000399.1, from coordinate 81,506 downwards.
TTTTAAATGGAACAGGTACTGTATTCTTTGAATTGTTTACACCACATCTGTGGTAGTCTGGCAATGCCATTACATTTTATGAGAGTTATGAATCATAATATATATACGTGTACCCAGCTACTCCACGAAATAGTTATGTTTATTTATTACAAAGTATGTTGTCTACTTTATAGCGTTAGATAAACTTTATACGATAACTTTTTATATAAAGGTGTTAGACATAACATATGTTTGTAGACTTTGTGTATATTGTACAATTGGCGGCTACATACGACGACGACGACGATGACGACGAGTTTCTAATATTTTTTTTTTTTTTGTGTTCTTATTTTCCAGGAAACATTCATTCTATCTATCTGTTTTGCAACTTTAAAACTCCAACAGAACTTTGTGTGCAGCAGCTTGTAAAGTACAAACAGCGACAAGACTGTCTGCCTGACTGGCTGCTAGCGTGCGTGCGTGCCTGTAAGTATGCAACAGCACAAATATGTAGTTACAAGCACACAATAGGCATAAACACATACATACAAAGAAACATAGCTAACAGATACAATGCAACAGCTTTGCACACATGTATGTACAAGAGCGTAAAGTGAAAATTTGGCGCCCGGGGCCAATTATTTTTTTATACCGCTTCAACATTGCAAATACTCAAATGAAAGGCAAACAAATTAATTATCGTTGTTGATATTATTTATTATGAAAATTGTATTCCCATTATTTTGGAGTTATTCTAGAGGAACTCTAATTGTCTATAGCAAACTATTCAACAATAGAAGTTTTCTCAACACAGCTCAAGAATTAATTGATCTTATCATAGAACACTGGTCCCAAATTCAAATTTTATGGCAGAAATTCGAAAACTAAATATAAATATAGCAACCGAAACAAATTTTAGATCAATTTGGTCTCGACCACTCTCATCGCCCATGCAAACCGCTTAGTCTTATACAGTTCTGTAAATTAAAATTGAATAGATCAAGCCTTACGCGTTGATTATTTTAATCCGTTTATATAATGTTCACCAATCTCACAAAAGAAAATTTATTTACAATTTGATCTGCGTTAGATTGGTAGCGATCTCTTCATCGACATTCTTATCATTACATCTATTATTATTACTCAAATTTTCAATAGTTGTTGATACTAAACGATTTATCACCTCGATTCTTTACCGAAGCAGCCAACAGGAAGTGAAGAAAAGGCTATTATCGGGGCACCGGGGCTATTATCGACGTCATCGGGTACCAATTATATATTTTCACATATTTTTAAACGGAGCAAAAAGGAGCAACAATAATTAATATTGCTGTATTATATAACCATTGAGGAACAATATTTTGTTAGTAGTAAAGACAATCCATAAAAATCCGGTATACTTTTCTTCCACGAAACAAAAAAAAAAATATTTAGGTTTGACTTGCCTAGGAAATCACTTCACACAAAAAAACCTAGATCGCACTAAACTAAACTAAACTAAAATCTTTTTTTCACTACGTATCATGTACTTTATTTTCCATAGTCTAGGACAGACGGACAAACATACAGACGGACCGTCGTTTGGGTAGAAGGTCATGGCTAAATCAATTCGTCTCATCGAGCTGATCAATAATATATATACTTTTTGGTGTCTTCGATGCCTCCTTTTATGTGTTACAAACTTTTCGACAAACAAAAAAAAAAAAAATAGTATTTCAATACAGGGTGCTTCACTTGAGTAGTTTATTTGGATCTGTACAATTGGGACATTTATGGATTATGATACCGCGTGCAAATGTCTACCCTCAACAGCCACGCAAAAATTTGCTCTTTGTATGTATCAGCATTTTCCATCACTTTTTCATCTTTTCATCTCTGGGAGTAAGTGAAATTTTTCGTCATATTTTTGGCTGTTTAAGCTATGTAGTCCGATACTCTGGTTAATATTTAAAACAAGAAAGAACGCTGAAGTCGAGTATGCTCGACTGCAAGATACCCTGTACCCAATCTATATGTACCTTACGTTAGGTTCTATTTGACTACCATACATCATTGAATTGGATTATCATAGAAAAACTTAAAAAATCAGGTATATCTTTGATTGGGTTTATACCTATAATTTTGTTAGGCCTACTCATATTGGTCTATTTCATAGGGACTATCATAGACATAATTTATACTAAATTTAAATTTTCAAGAATAAAAAACAATGACGTTTTTTTTGTAAAAACCCAAAATTTTGGGGGTACATTTGTATGGGGGTTCCCCTTAAAATGGGTCTAGAGAAAAACCGTTTGTAAGTGCACGGCCTAGGAGAGTCTAAGTTTCAATTTGGAAAGCTCTACCTCTTATAGTCTCCGAAATAATCGTTTTCATACGGCAGCCAGCATGACAGACGGACAGACGGACGGACAGACAGACAGACATAGCTAGTTCGACTCCCCTTCCAATGCTGATCAGAATATATATACTTTATAGGGTCTATCTTGCCTCCTTCTGTCTGTTACATACATTCGCACAAACTTAATATACCCTTTTACCCTTTGGGTACAGGGTATAAAAACAGGCATCTCCGTGGCGGCTAGTGCCCTATACAATGTTTTGGTGACATGTCTTAGGCACAATTTTTGCATTGAGGAGCACCAAAATGAAGCACCCTATACAAATAGAAGAACAAAATGTTTTTGTATCTCTAAGTATAAATTTAAAGAGTTTTCAAAATCTCATTTTGCTGGCCCCGCGGTAATCTTGGCGCCCGGGGTGACGGCAAGCTCGGTCCTCTCTCTCTTCTCCTATATGTAGTTAAGATACATAAATACACGCACACCTACATGCATGCATACAGATACAAGTGAATAGATTGTCGCTTTTATTGTTGGTGTTGGCGTTGCTGTTGGTGTTGGTGATTGGATTGGAATGGCGTTAAACTAACTACAAAGTACTTTGTTAATTAGCAAACAAGTGGCAACCACGAAAGTGGTTATTAACAAGTATCTGTGCATGCACAAACATGCACAACCTAAAGGCTCTCTCTCTCTAACCGTAAAATAGCTAACTATGCATGTATGTATGTGCTGCATACATTCACTTGAATTCTATTGGTTTTACTAGGATCAAGCGGTCTACTATATCTAAAGCATTTCAGTACATTTCCCAAAAAAAAACTAAAAAAAAAAAACATCGTTCTATTGCAGATGTAGTCTGTCTATTTGTCCGTCTGTCTGTCTGTCTGTCTATTTTGACTGCCTTTTATGTATGCAGTTATGCAAGTAGATTGCTTCAAAACTATGCCGGCCATTTTAAATCGAATGCGCTGCGCACGAACGCTATTTGTCATCGTCAGGTTTTGTTAGTGAAAGTGTCAAATGAGCGTACGCTTAGTTGCAGTAAACTTTTGCAGTAAACGTTCATTTTCCTTTTCCTTTTTGGGCGTTCTCATTTTTGGACTACGAGTATATGCATTTTTGTTTAGCACAACCGAATTGTTGACTGAACGTGAACCAATTGTGTATGTGTATGAGTGTATGAGTGTGTGTGTGTGTGTGTGTGTGTTCGTGCGCGCATTGATATTGTTTTTATGTCATATAAAGGCAATTGCCAATATTCACATCGAAGTAAACCAGTAAAACGTAACGTAAAAATCAAACTGTTTTTGAATAAAATAAAAATGTATTCGGCGTAAAAAGAGCACCAAAATCGATGCTAACCCACCACAAGTAACACATTAAGCGCTTTGTTCAGATCTTGTACCTAAAAGTGAATACAGAAAAAACGTTGTTGTTGTTAACAACGGCTGGTCTTGATTTAAGAATGTACTTGAAATTGCTCATGATATAAGAACGAATTGTTCTTGATATAAGAACGAATTGTTCTTCAAACAAGAACAATTGTTCTTCATACATGAACGAATTGTTCTTCAAACAAGAACGAATTGTTCTGGTTACAAGAACGAATTGTTCTTGATACAAGAACGAATTGTTCTTGATACAAGAATGAATTGTTCTTCATACAAGAACAAAGTGTTCTTCATACAAGAACGAATTGTTCTTCATACAAGAACGAATTGTTCTTGATACAAGAACGAATTGTTCTTAATACAAGAACGAATTGTTCTTGATACAAGAACGAATTGTTCTTGATACAAGAACGAATTGTTCTTGATACAAGAACGAATTGTTCTTGATACAAGAACGAATTGTTCTTGATACAAGAACAATTGTTCTTGATACAAGAACGAATTGTTCTTGATACAAGAACGAATTGTTCTTGATACAAGAACGAATTGTTCTTCTTGATACAAGAACGAATTGTTCTTGGTACGAGATTGAATTAATCTTGATATTGCTTGAACTATTTGCTTATTAGAAATAATCCTGGATAGATAGAAGTGACTATGGGACAGTCCCACACAAGTAGCACATTAAGCGCCGTTTTGGTGTCACCTAATCTCGTGTATATAGTCTTATGCCCAGAGCTAACTCGTCATAGCCAGTTTGTGCAGTTAAGGAAAGTGCAAAGTTTTAGGGGGATCTGAGTGCGGGACAGGTGCACAGAAAGTGCTCTAGTGTTTCTGTTGCGTACTCTTCTTTGCAACTTCTGCAGTGTCTATTGCACGGTATTCCTAGTCTGGACGCATGCTGCCCGTTGGGCCAGTGTCCCGTTATGGTAGCTGTTAGTTTAGCGAAGCCATTTGGGTCTCTACCTAAACAGGTTGGGAGATGCTATCTGATCCCTCCCTGGCCAGTAGGTCTGTGTGCTCGTTTCCGTGGACATCGCTATGCCCTGGAACCCACGAGAGGATAATTGAATTGTGTCGGCTGGCTTCGTTCAGCCGCTTTTTACAGTCCCTAATCAACTTTGACGTGGTGACGTGAGAACCTAAAGCCTTTATGGCAGCTTGGCTGTCCGAGAAGATGAACACCTATCTGTCGCGGACATTCAGCTCTGCAAGCAGCTCACAAGCTGAAAGTATAGCGTGAACCTCCGCTTTAAAAACACTGCAGGGAACCGAGAGTCGAAAAGATTTATCAACACCAACGTCCTTCCAGTGCTGCCTGGAAGACTTCCATTGACTTCTGTTTGAATCTGAAGACCTACTTAACCTAACAGCCGACATAGGTAAAAGAGTTCCGCACTTATTAATGCTCTGATTTAACTTCGTCCACGTGGGGTGAATACCCTAAATGTTTTTTACAAGAAAATTGTTAGCAATGCATTTAACACAAAACTGAATGAGAGCAAGCAAAGAAAAATATATGAAAATGTTTATGGAAAAGTTAAATTCCAGTTAAATTCTATTACATTTTGGCATTCGAAGAAGCAAACGTGAACTAGGTTAATCTTGAAGCAGGTGTGTGTGTGTGTAGTAAGCACAATTATAACAAAAAAAAAAAAAAGAGTAGTTTTTTTCTTTTTTTTAAAGTATCTCACATTCATGCATTTTTCTATTTGCATTTCTATGTTTTTTTTTTGCATTTTTTTCGTTCGTTCTTCAGCTTTTAGTTTTTCAGTTTTGTCTTTGGACAACACAACACTTTGCCTGTTTTTTGTCTTTTTTGCATTGCTTTGCATAAAGTGCACTAATTGTGTACAAATTAGTTGAGATTTTTATACACTAGAAATTTTTTTTAAGCGTACTAATTGTTTTGTTGTTTTTGTGCACGTATTTAGCTTTCAGCCTGTCACGGTTGCAGTAGACAACGTTGAAGGTTTTCTTTTTGTTTTTTTCTTTACGGACGGACGGACGGATGTATACATGAAGCGACATACACAATTACCTAACCGCAAAAAAAAAAAAAACCAGAAGCAAAATGTAAAAAAAACAAAACGGAAATAGAAATAGAAATAAAGGTAAAAAGTGACATGAAATCCAAGAAAAAAAATTGTTAATAAATTTTAACCCATTTACAATTTGGTTTGCTTGTTTTTTGTACAATAGAATTTTTAGTTAAAAGAACGAAAAATAAAAATAATCTATAAAATAGTAAAATTTTTCTATGTCCGTTATGGACTTTGAAATCATTCAACCGATGAGTCCCAAACAAGTTTCAATTGAAAAGCAAGTTTAATTATAGAGCACTAAAACAATGAATCGGACACATTTGGAAGTTGAATGGTTTTCTTTTTTGTTGTCTCGAATAATAAAAAAAACTGGTATTTTTAGTATTTTTTTTAAACAAAAAGTAGAAAAGTCCATCGAAACGAGCTGCAATTGGGAAAAAATTCCAGATGCACCAGTTTCGGATATTCTTTCGCGGATACCCAAAACACGCAGGGGCGCTAATAGTCTCGACAACTTTGTGTCTATAAGTCCAGACTTTAGTAGATGTCCTTGCCTTATAGCAACACTGGAAGACTGATCTGCTGGGATGCAATCAATCTGGTTTGTCATTCAACACCGATGGTTCCAAGTTGAACTGCGTTGTGTGTTCTGGAGTATATTCAGAGGAACAGGGCGTCGAATAATCCATACGACTGCCAGCTTTCTGCAGTGTTTTCTAAACGGAGATTCATGTTATACTTGTAGCTTGTGCTTTAGAACTGAATGTTTGCAACAGATCTGTGTTCATCTTCTTGGAATTGGTGAGGGACTGAAAAAATCGGCTTAATTTAGGTGGTCAACTATTATTCACTCGAGGGATCCGAGGACTAGCAATGTTTCCAGTAACGAGCATTCAGACCTAGGACGTGATTAGCTAGCGACACACAACCAGTCTGAGTGGACACTCATATGGGTGCAGTGGTTTCTGCCATAAATAAGTACTTCGAAGACTCGGATAATCCTTTTGAAGGTTCCGGGGCATAGCGATGTTTCCGGTAATGAGCACTCAGACCTAGAACGGGATTAGCTAGCGACACACAACCAGTTCGAGTGGGGACATGCACTTCGCCGTCTCGGATACAAACAAATGGCGAAGTCTGGAGAGCTTAGGTTAGACACAAAGCGCCAACACCAACAGAGCGCATCAACAGTCACATAGTCACTTCTATCTCTTCACAATACTCAGATCTGACTGTCCGTGGCTTTAGACTTTGTATCTCTGATCTGACATTGTACTATACCGTATTATATATAATTGGGTACTCACAAGGGAACAGATACTTTATAATATTTTCCTTTTTTTAAAGAAACTCAATCTGCAGCGAAATGTAAAACTTTTTATGCGTATCTTTTTAGGTCAAGCTGCGAATGTTTTTACTTCGTATTAATATAAACATAGAATTTACTTCTTTATACAAAATGTATATAAAAAGAAAACTTTATTGTCTTAGAAAGCAGCAAAAAAAATCCAAACAACTTACACAAAAGTTATGCGGACGTTTTCTAATGGCGGCACATGAAAGGAATATTGTATGTCCTGTCGACACTGTTGCTAAACGATGACAACAACAACGACGACGACGGCGACGACAGATGTAAAACATACAAAAGAATAATAAGAAATAAATGCAAGATGAAACAAGTAAAACAAAGAAAAAAAAATTATTAAAGTTAGACGATGACGACTTGATTATAATTTACACTATGCGGTATATACGATAGCTCCGATATATAAAGCAGTTTCAGCTTCAATGAGTCTGGGGATACCAGAGCTCGAAAGAACATCACGAATTAAGAGACAATTTATGATTGGAACCATTCTCCAAATATATCACATTACGCTGGTCCCAACGATCAAGTACAGAGCACAAGCTTGAGGCTTCCATAAAAAAATGGCTTTGAACGCTTTAACTGCTTCTTCCCAGTTTTTTTTGTTAATGTGAGGGAATAAAAAGAAGTCATTGGGTGCCTAATCATGATGAGTCATCAATTCGATGTTTAGTCTGCTCAAGAATTCACCAGTTTGAGGAGATGATGCAGAATAAGTCGTCTTCAGCGATTGGTTTTGCGAATTTCAAATGGTCGTGTTTTACTGAGAATCTAATCTAATCAGACTGGCAGAGACTAGGTGGACCACAAATTCCAAATGTAATATCTCGAAACTTACGTGGCCAGAGTATAAAACCGAAAGGAAAACAGCCCAACTCATCTCTATCCATAATGGTTGCCATTCGACTAGGGGGTAGCATCAAATGACTTCTGTAGAAGCTATAGAAACGAGGAAGAGGAGGAGGAGGAGGAGGAGACAGTAGAACATTTTCTCTGCCACTACCGAGCCCTTGGGAGAATAAGGTTTACCGTACTTGGTAGGCCGTTTCTCGATAGTCTAGCGGAGATTGCATCTGTCAAGATAAGTGCAGTAGTCGCCTTTATCGAAAGAAATCGAGCTGGTTCGAGTAGGAGGAAATAAAAGAGGGATCATGGATGACGTCGCGAAAATTCGCGTCGGCCATTCTAACCTAAACTACTGAGAATCTTTTAATAAATCCTTGCCTAAAAGCAGCACTTGAAAGCTGATCTGATGAGAGGCAACTCTTGTAATATTTTGTTTTTGTATTTCTGCAGTGTACAAATAAGTCGCATATATTGTACTGGCACAGCGTGCACTAATTTACGCGCGCTTGATGATTTTAATGACGCCGGATGGACGTTGATGTTTAAGAAAAAAACATCACAAGAAAGGCAGACAAATAGCGCAATACAGCAATTCAGAATGACAAACGTTGTGCATTTCTTTTCATTTTCCAACCAACATAGTTGTTTATTTTCGTTTTTCCTTTTCCATTTTCTATTTGTTTTGTTGTTTAAAGTTAACTATGTATCTGCATTTGTCATTTTTTGTATGCACGCCACACAATGTGAAGTGACATTGTAGGCATTCACAAGATCTTGTAATGGTGTACAAATGTAATTAAGGTAACACATTAATGAATGACAATAGTGATAGACTGGTTCCTGATGTATTTTCGGTTTTCTGATTTTCGAGAAAAGTGGTTAAATACCCAAAAAATCCGTCAACCTCAGTTAGCCGCCAGCTGCGTGCCGGAGTCCTCCGGGATCTCATTGGCTGGGATAAGCTGAGAGTTCGCTAATCTAACGACCGTCTCCAGTAAGAATTCTTTGGAAGCCTGGCCTCTGATCATGTCAGAGCACTCAAATTTGGGATTCGAGCCACCCTCCTCCAGTCTATTCAACGCCAAGACGATAAGGCGAGCCTCGATATCGTCTCATAGATCCATCACCGACTTACCGGATTTGCACCGTTCGTACAGGGTGTCCCTTGCAACTGTACTTTTTGGAGGCCGTGGATAGCTGCTGGACCTTTTTTTGAGGGTTTTCCTCTCGCATCCCTGGCTTTCTTAGCAGCATTAGAGGGTTCCTCCGTGGAGTAGGCCGTGTGTAGGTCGGTAATGAACAAGTTCTCCTCTAGTCCCGAGAGCTCCAAAGCCGGTGTGCTTGATGAGATCATATTCATAAACTCTTGCCTAGTCCGAGGGCGACGCGGCAGGACCGAAATTGTGTTGGGCCAGAGTAGTACAAGATTTTATAATGCTACAGTTTTGTTGTTTTTTTGTGTACAGTTTTTCTTGCAACATTACAAGACTTTGTGAATATTTTTTTCGAATTATTTCGTACATGTTGCATGTCTCATTTTCATTTGAATTAGTCTCAACTCACTCGAGTTCTTCCGCTTTAAATGTTCCGCCTGTGGTCCTTTGTGTCGAATTAAGTTGTTGTTTCGAGTGGAACAAAACCAAACTATGTATTGCCTTTGTGCTAGCAAAATGACTTTGTTGCTTTGAGTGCTTGAATCTTTGGATTTTTTTTTTTCGTTCTATTTATTTTTGTGGTTTTATGTTGACTGAAATTTTTCGCTTCTGTGTTTGTGTTGTATTGCTTCATTATTTGTCCACAATGGAATTTTTGCTGCATATGTACAGCCGAAAAGGATAACTTACAAAATAAGAAGAAGAAGAAGCTTATCTCATTGAAAAATAACTCTGACTTTTAGTAGATATTTTATAAGAATTTGGAAAATCGTAGGAGTCAGTTTGGCTTAACTTTTGTGATTTGCTTTAATCTTTTTAATCTAACTTTTGAAATTTTAATCTGAACTAGTCTGTTGGAACCTTAACCCCAATCCTAACACTGAATTAAAACCCTAATTTCTGAGAGTCTATCACATCTCTTATGTTTTCGAAAACACAAATGCTCTCTGAACAATATTATTAAAGTCCGAGTCCTATTTCGGGACAACGAAGATTGAGAACACGTTCAACAAATGTTCGACATAATGGAAGATATTCAAGCATCGTCTCAATTTGTGGAAATAGTTCAAGCGAAGGGGAGAGAAAAACAAGTAAAGTAACATCTATAAAATCAGAAAAAAGAAGATTAAGCAAAACGTAGAAGAAGAAGAAGAATAGGAATGATTAATGATAATTTTTGAACTTCCGAATTTCTTCACTGACAATGATTCAGAATTTAAAATGATTAGCAACTCTAGCTCTCTCTGCATCGGAAGGAATACCAAGCGAAGAGGTGGGAGGAAGAATTTTAGAGACACTATTATACGTACAAAAGTTCCTAGTGGGTCAGAAGAGTTTGAATTAGGAATGAGCTCACTAAAGCAAATTGGTGAAAGACAAGTCGTGGTGTTCAACTGAATGATATTTTTGTTTAAATCATAAATGTCATAAAATTTCCCAACAAGTGTTTGTTTTTCAATTTCATATCCATGGCCTCTGAAAGGGCCGTACCCAACACCTATTTTATCAATGGTTTATACGAGATCTAAATGACTTTTAATACTCTAGCAGAAATACTTGAATATTATGAAACATTTCTGTATCGATTTCCGCCCATTTTTCCAAAACGATATAGAAGAGCCTATGTACAATCTGAAATATCATTGAAAACAGTGAACAAATTGTTGTTAATCGAATGAGTGGTATCGAAGTTTATCTTCTATGGGCAAACATTACGAACCTTGACTCTTTATCATTTTACTAGCGAATACTCGACTTGTTATACTACCTTGTACTGGCGTTTCGGATGCTCTTTCGGCTCTTTACCGTTTCAAATCTGCTGTTTTTTGTGCAACCAAAATTTGTTAGAAACGTACTAAAAAATACCATACTAAAAAATACCAGTTGATTGCAGTGTACCCAAAATATTTTGGGAAAAGCTGCAAATAACTTTTTTTTTTTTTTTTTCTTATTGCAGTGAGTCCCTTAAAATGTTGGGGCTAGTATAATTAAAAACTTATAAAAATCGACTTTTGAATAAACCGAATTGGTCTTATGCATTGTTTCAGTGGTCCCCACAAGAAAAAAAAAAAGTACCCGGATCTGGCTACAAGAGCTACATATTTCTATGTATTTTAATGCGTTAAATCCGAATCTGCCATTAGATTTAGCCCTACACGTCTAAAAAATCACTAAAATAACTCTTTTTTAATAAGCTCTTTATATCCCAGGCAAATTGTGTTATACTTGCATTGTTGCTTTTCAAATGAAACCAGTTTGGGACTCATGGGTTGGATGGTTTCAAAGTTCATAGCGGACATAGAAACATTTTTATTTATTTTTTATTTAAAGTTTGTAGATTTGACTGCAGCGTTATTTCCTTTTTTTGTAGAATATGTAAATGCATTTAACGTGTTTTTTACTATTTGAATATTTATTTTTTTTTTTAATAAAAAAAGCGACAGGTACAATTAATAAAAAAAATAAGACATTTTTTATAATAAAAATATTGTAATATATTTTTTTCAAATAGCAAAACGTAATAAAGATGCAACCATAAAAACGTCACGTTTCTTTTTGTTGTTGTTTGCAATTGCAGCAAATGTCCTAGTCTAGTGTCTGTGCCTGTGTCTATGTTTTCGTCTATTTTTTTTTTACTAAAGCAAAAGTAGAAGATGCTGGCTGCGTAAAGCAAAAGCAAAAAAAAAGAAAAAATAACTTTTTAAATAAATGTTTACTCAGCCTCAGCTTCCGACAAATGTTGCTGCTTATTTCCGACTACACTTTTTACACTTTTTGTTCCAAATTTGAATTGTTGTATCTTTTCTACACACACACACACACACACACGTACACATTTCTTTGTCGCCTTTTCACTTAAGGCTGGCATTTATATTAGCGTACCTTTCCTTTCTTTTTATTTGTAAATAGAGCGGAAAATGGGTATTATTCGTTCGGAAGTTTGTAACGCGTTGAAGCAATTATCGTAGTACAAGACTTGAAGCTGCTCCATGTGAAAGACAACAACAGAAATACAAATTATGGTTCCTCAATTAACTGAGAAAATTTTTAGCATTACTTTTGAACGAGGCTTTGGTTTGGGATTTATTTTTTAGGCAACCTTTGAAGCATTTCAAAAACCATTTTGTTCGTCTTTTCATCACTATGAACGAATTTTAAGTCTTCTTAATAAAGGGTGATTTTTTAAGAGCTTGAGAACTTTAAAAAAAAAAAAAAACGCATAAAATTTGCAAAATCTCATCGGTTCTTTATTTGAAACGTTAGATTGGTCCATGACATTTACTTTTTGAAGATAATTTCATTTAAATGTTGACCGCGGCTGCGTCTTAGGTGGTCCATTCGGAAAGTCCAATTTTGGGCAACTTTTTCGAGCATTTCGGCCGGAATAGCCCGAATTTCTTCGGAAATGTTGTCTTCCAAAGCTGGAATAGTTGCTGGCTTATTTCTGTAGACTTTAGACTTGACGTAGCCCCACAAAAAATAGTCTAAAGGCGTCAAATCGCATGATCTTGGTGGCCAACTTACCGGTCCATTTCTTGAGATGAATTGTTCTCCGAAGTTTTCCCTCAAAATGGCCATAGAATCGCGAGCTGTGTGGCATGTAGCGCCATCTTGTTGAAACCACATGTCAACCAAGTTCAGTTCTTCCATTTTTGGCAACAAAAAGTTTGTTAGCATCGAACGATAGCGATCGCCATTCACCGTAACGTTGCGTCCAACAGCATCTTTGAAAAAATACGGTCCAATGATTCCACCAGCGTACAAACCACACCAAACAGTGCATTTTTCGGGATGCATGGGCAGTTCTTGAACGGCTTCTGGTTGCTCTTCACTCCAAATGCGGCAATTTTGCTTATTTACGTAGCCATCCAACCAGAAATGAGCCTCATCGCTGAACAAAATTTGTCGATAAAAAGCGGATTTTCTGCCAACTTTTCTAGGGCCCATTCACTGAAAATTCGACGTTGTGGCAGATCGTTCGGCTTCAGTTCTTGCAGGAGCTGTATTTTATACGGTTTTACACCAAGATCTTTGCGTAAAATCTTCCATGTGGTCGAATAACACAAACCCAATTGCTGCGAACGGCGACGAATCGACATTTCACGGTCTTCAGCAACACTCTCAGAAACAGACGCAATATTCTCTTCTGTACGCACTGTACTCATTCGTGTGGTTGGTTTGATGTCCAATAAAGTGAACTGAGTGCGAAACTTGGTCACAATCGCATTAATTGTTTGCTCACTTGGTCGATTATGTAGACCATAAATCGGGCGTAAAGCGCGAAACACATTTCGAACCGAACACTGATTTTGGTAATAAAATTCAATGATTTGCAAGCGTTGCTCGTTAGTAAGTCTATTCATGATGAAATGTCAAAGTATACTGAGCATCTTTCTCTTTGACACCTTGTCTGAATCCCGCGTGATCTGTCAAATACTAATGCATGAAAATCCTAACCTCAAAAAAATCACCCGTTATATGTAAAATTGTAAAAGTGTTTCTATGTCCGCTATGGAATTTGAAACTATCCTAACGATGAGTCCAAAAACAGTTTCATTTGAAAAGCAAGAATGCAAGTATAATTATAGACCTCTAAAACAATACAATAGACACTTTTGGGGACCATTCATAAATTATTCGCATATAACAATTTTTGTTGTTGTTTTTTTTGTATGTTTTATACTAGCCCCAACCAATTGAAGTCTCGCTGCAATAATAAAATAAAACAAACAAGGAAAAACGTTAGTTTCGTTAGAACCGAAGCTTAAATAAAAAAATTCTATGGAGACTATATGCTATTGTGGTCGCACCTCAAACATGGCTCTTCTATAAATATGGGCTGCTATTATAAGTGTTTTTTTATACCCTGTACCCAAAGGGTAAAAGGTATATTAAGTTTGTGCGAATGTATGTAACAGGCAGAAGGAGGCAAGATAGACCCTATAAAGTATATATATTCTTGATCAGCATTGGAAGGGGAGTCGAACTAGCTATGTCTGTCTGTCCGTCTGTCCGTCTGTCCGTCATGCTGTCTGCCATATGAAAACGATTATTTCGGAGACTATAAGAGGTAGAGCTTTCAAAATTGAAACTTAGACTCTCCCAGGCCGTCAAGTGTGCACTTACAAACGGTTTTCTCTAGACCCATTTTAAGGAGTACCCCCCATACAAATCTACCCCAAAATTTTTGGGGTTTTGCATAAAAAGTCATTGTTTTTTATTCTAGAAAATTTAAATTTAGTATAAATTATGTCTATGATAGTCCCAATGAATCAGACCAATATGGGTAGGCCCAACCAAATTTTAGATATACCCGATTTTTTAAGTTTTTCTATGAAAATCCATTTCAATGAGGTATGGTAGTCAAATAGAACCTAACTTAAGGTACATATAGATTGGGTACAGGGTATCTTGCAGTCGAGCATACTCGACTTCAGCGTTCTTTCTTGTTTTTGCTGTATTTGAAGTGCTTTGACGCAATTTGTAGTAAATATATTTATAAATAATATCAATTTTAATACAAAAAATCGAAAAGAATGGTAAGTTTGTTTGGGGGCTATATCTAAAAGTGGGCGTAGTACCTTGGTTCTAACATACAAACTGCCTAGGAGCACAAAAGCTTAAGTTTAAAGTTTCAGGTCAATATCTTTGAAACTTTCCGAGAAAAATGCATTGCAACAGACGGACAGACAAACGGAAATGGCTAAAATCGATTCGTCTCGTCGAGCTGATCAAGAATATCTATAGGTACTTTATGGGGTCTCCGATGTCTCCTTTGATACATTACAAACTTTCCGACAAACTGATAATACTCTTCACACTATTTGTGGCGGATATAAAAACAAAAATTTTGTATGGGGCTATGCTCAGGGCTGAGAAAAGCTTAAGTTTTGAATTTCATATCGATATCTTTTAAACTGAACAAAAAAAAAACGTGTAACTACAGACAGACGGACATGGCTAGATCCACTAATCTCATTGAGCTGATTAGGAATAATAATAGGGTCTGCGGTGCCTTTTTTCATGTGTTTCAAACTTTTTGACAAACTGAAAAGTTAAGCAAACGAATCGCATAATGTATTTATAAGACAGACAGACAGACAGAGCAACATGGCTACTATAGATCGACTCGTCTTGTAGTGCTGATCAAGAATATATGTATATACTTTATAGGGTCTACTATGTCTTCTTTAATGCGTTACAAACTTTCTGACAAAATGAAAATACCCTCCACACTATGTGTGTGGCGGATATAAAAATTGCTAAGGTGTGTTTTTGTGAACCCGTTACTTTAGGTTTGAAAGAAGTTACGATGCCGAAATCGTCTAGGAAGTTATACTGACATCGACATAGGCAGGAACATGAAATAGAAAAGGCTGTTCTGGGTAGGTCACCTGTGTCGGATGAATGTAGAAGCTATGGCAAGAAAAGTTTTTGAAAAAGAGAGGAGGACCTCCGCCTTTGCGTTCGAAGGATCATTTCTTTAGAGACATCCGCAAGATTGGTATTCCAAATTAGCACTAGACTACAATCGCTGGTTCGAAACAATAATTTATTACAGGGTATCTTACAGTTGAGCATACGCGACTTCAGCGTTATTTCTTGTTTTATTTTCACATTTTTTACAATCTACTTTATTCGCTTTATAAGCTTTTTGTCGTCGAAAGTATTTGCTGCTTTCGATGTTGTTGTTGTTGTTTTTTTTTTTTTTTTTTTAAATTTTATAGTTTTCCTTGTTTGTATTTTTGTTGTTGTTGTTGTTGAAGTTGCAAAGATTAGTATTAGAAAATTGTTAAGTTTTTCTTTTCTTTTTATTTTTTTTATTTTTTTTTTCGTAATTTGCGCATCGTTTAGCGTTTTAGTGCTCGAATGCATGACGTCGGTACGACGACTGCATCCTTACATTTCTTGTATATGTGTATGTATGTATGTATGACTTCTTTTATATATCCTGCGTCCTAACGAAAATATACACACATACATATATTTATACATTCTCTCTATTTCTGTCTCACTGTCTGTCTGTCTGTCTGTCTGTCTGATTCTATGTTAGTATATGTGCGTTTGCATTTGTGCATTTTAGAGAATTTATATGGCAACAATATTGTTTGCGCTGCAGGTTTCCACTCAGGTGGAAATGCGTTTTACGACATTTGTGTGTATTTTATAGCCAAAGCTAGAGCCAGAGCCAGTGCCAGAACTATAGCGCCATTTTGCCATTTCACTAACCATTGCTGTTAGTATCCTGTTGATCCTATTACAACAACAACAACAACAACGTGCAGCTGCATTCCATGCCATTCTCTTCTATACAATTCATTTGTTCCGTTTCTGTTTGCTTATTCGTACGATTTGGTATGTTGCCTCATTTACTCGACAAATTATGAATTTGTTGCAATTTAGCGCCTTGAAGTATGCAACATTCTTTGAAAATTCTCATAAAATATTTCACATTTCTTGATATGACTTTCAAGTTACAATATAAATACAATACATATATATGTATGTATGTATCTATGCAGACAGGCAAGCAGCTATTAAATGCAGTAAATATCAATTGTATTGAAAATAGAGCACATTGGAATGCATTTATGTACAATATTTTGCTTATTTATGCATATCACTTACATTTTCAACATAATTTTGCAGTTGATAGAGCTTGAAAATTCCTAAATGACTATTTTGCTGAATGTCCGTCTGCATACGACATACTTCATCTTTGGTTTCAAAGATTTAACTTTCTTCTTGACTGCATGCAGTCAGTAAAGAAATTATTTCATTGCAATTTAGTTTATTAAGTTTAAATTTAAAATGATTGAAATAATATTTTGATTGCATTTAAGAAATATTTTAGAGTAGAAATTGTGTAAATTTCGAAGCTAAAGTATTTGTCAAAGAAAATTTTAAATAGTGCAAAGCTAGATACAAGAGAGAGGGAGAGAGAAAGAAAGAGAGAGAGAGAGAGGGGAAAGAATGAAAGAAAGAAAGAGAAAGAAAGAAAGAGAGAGAGAGAGAGAGAAAGAAAGAAAGAAAGAGAGAGAGAGAGAGAGAGAGAGAAAGAAAGAAAGAAAAAAAGAAAGAAAGAGAGAGAAAGAAAGAGAGAGAGAAGAAAGAAAGAAAGAGAGAGAAAGAAAGAGAGAGAGAAAAGAGTGTAAAGAGTGTAGAGAGAAAGAGAGAGAGAGAGATAAGGAGATAAAGACAGAAATACAAAAAGAGAGAAAAAAATTGAAAGACAGAAAGAGAGAGAAAGTGAGAAGGAGAAAAGAGAGAAAGTGAAGAATAGAGAAAGACAAATAGAGAGAAAGAAAGTAAGAAAGTAAGAGAGCTAGAGAGAAAGAGAAATCAAAGAGAAAGATAGATAGAGGAATATAGAATGAGAAGGAAAGAGTGTAAAAGAAAGAGAGAGAATGACAGAAGAAGAAATAAAGAGAGAAAGACAGAAAGACAGAAAGAGATAGAAAGACAGACAGAAAGGGAGAGAAAGAGGAAGGGAGAAAAGAAAAAAGAAAACGAAAGAAAAGAAAAGGAGAAAGTGAAAAAGAGAAGGAAGTAAGAGAGTTATAGAGAAAGAGAAAAACATAAAAAGGATGAAAGAGAGAGAAAGAAAGAAACAAACAAAGATAGAGAGAGAGAGATAAAGAGAGAGAGATAAAGAGAGAGAGAGAGAGAGAAAGAGAGAAAGAAAGAGAGAGGAAGGGTGGGTGGTAGAGAGAAAGAGAGAGACAGACAGTGGGAAAAAGTAATCTACTGCTGTGTTCGTACTTTTTTCAAATGCTTAAATTATAAAAATGGGCCCGTTATTTTACCAAAACGTGTTTCTTTTGTTGTACTATTTACTTTTTGAAAAATGTTTCTCCGGTTTCAGATTCTCTTTTGGCGCTTTTGCCTAGAAGTGTATGTTGTTTGCCGCGCTATATCAATGTACATAATTTCCGTAAAAACTCAATTATCTGGTTTAATCTAAGCTAAAATAAATATTAGGGTTGCTTCAAAAAAAAAAAAATTGGAAAATAGGAGGCAAGATTGTAAGAGGCTCTATATTTTATATTAGCCTGATTCTTATCATATGGATAGTGTATACTTGGATAGACATTAAAAGTGTTTTTAACCTAAAAATGCGTGAGGCATCTTGGTTCTGATATACAAACTATCTAAGACCCAAAAATGCTTAAGTTTCAGTTCAATATACTGCAAAGTTTCAGATTGTGTGAACATGGTTTTACGCTTTCGCAGTCACTTTTCTGTCCTTAGGAAAACGGAACATCATGTGCAGAGTCATCAAATAACCACTGTTACACTTATGGGTCTCTCACAGAAACTGGCACTGGTGCGGAATGTTTTCCGGCCAAACATCAAAATCTCTATTGCCATGGGCACCCAGCCCACGGCCTTTCAATCAGAGATCCACGTTATTAAAGGTGGCTGTCAGATCGTTAACCTGATGGAAATTCTCTTCCAACTTAGCTCTACAGTATTTTGACACTCTTCAATGTCTATACGTGAGATGTAAAATCACCCTATGTTGTGTTCCTGGTAACAGGGGCATCGTAGGTAATATGTTAAAGTTGCAGACTTACTAGCCATGACGACCTGGTTAACCCTCATAATTGGCCCTGATCTCTTCTGTGGACTCAGCTGTGCCTCAGTAACACTCTCCATCGAGAAATACTTCAGAGACTCTATCTTTCATTATTGATCAAAATAACCTGGGTTTCGGCAGGTTAAATTACTTTTCCTGCCAATTTCCCCAAAATCCAACATTCATCTCAGTCGCTCTGAACTTAGGCTACTTACATGGTACCTTTTATAGGTTTAAATGAGGCTTATCTAGCAAAGCAGAGTACAAATTCTGTCTGGAAGAACCAGATTCGTGCAATTTGAACACTGTACAATAATGTCTGAGCTAATTAGACATAGGACTTTTTCAGGTTAATCATATCAGCAGATAATAATAAAGATCGCGTGAACACGGTCCCAGATACTACGTCAAGCTTTTTACATTAAACTTTTCTGAGTAAAGGCCGCAAAGACGGATTTAGTTTTTCCGATTCGTCTCATCGAGCTAGTCAACAATATGTATAAGGTTCCTGATGGCTACTTCAATGTGTTACAAACTTTCCGACATTCTGATAGTACTTGTTTCACACTGTGTGTCAGTTATGAAAAAATGACTTCGGTGTTCTGTGTACGATACAACCTAAGTTACTACATTTTTATACCCTGTACCCAAAGGGTAAAAGGGTATATTAAGTTTGTGCGAATGTATGTAACAGACAGAAGGAGGCAAGATAGACCCCATAAAGTATATATATTCTTGTTCAGCATTGGAAGGGGAGTCGAACTAGCTATGTCTGTCTGTCCGTCTGTCCGTCCGTCCGTCTGTCATGCTGTCTGCCGTATGAAAACGATTATTTCGGAGACTATAAGAGGTAGAGCTTTCAATATTGAAACTTAGACTCTCCTAGGCCGTCAAGTGTGCACTTACAAACGGTTTTTCTCTAGACCCATTTTAAGGAGTACCCCCATACAAATCTTCCCCAAAATTTTAGGGTTTTGCATAAAAACGTCATTGTTTTTTATTCTAGGAAGTTCAAATTTAGTATAAATTATGTCTATGATAGTCCCAATAAAATATCCCAATATAGGTAGGACCAACAAAATTTTAGGTATAGCCCCCATACAAACTTACCCCAAAATATTGGGTTTTTACATAAAAACGTCATTGTTTTTTATTCTAGAAAATTTAAATTTAGTATAAATTATGTCTATGATAGTCCCAATAAAATATCCCAATATGGGTATTACCAACAAAATTTTAGGTATAGCCACCATACAAACTTACCCCAAAATATTGGGTTTTTACATAAAAAACGTCATTGCTTTTTATTTTAGAAAATTTAAATTTAGTATAAATTATGTCTATGATAGTCCCAATAAAATATCCCAATATGGGTAGGACCAACAAAATTTTAGGTATAGCCCCCATACAAACTTACCCCAAAATATTTGGTTTTTACATAAAAACGTCATTGCTTTTATTTTAGAAAATTTAAATTTAGTATAAATTATGTCTATGATAGTCCCAATAAAATATCCCAATATGGGTAGGACCAACAAAATTTTAGGTATAGCCCCCATACAAACTTACCCCAAAATATTGGGTTTTTACATAAAAAACGTCATTGCTTTTTTATTCTAGAAAATTTAAATTTAGTATAAATTATGTCTATGATAGTCCCAATAAAATATCCCAATATGGGTAGGACCAACAAAATTTTAGGTATAGCCCCCATACAAACTTACCCCAAAATATTGGGTTTTTACATAAAAACGTCATTGCTTTTTATTTTAGAAAATTTAAATTTAGTAAAAATTATGTCTATGATAGTCCCAATAAAATATCCCAATATAGGTAGGACCAACAAAATTTTAGGTATAGCCCCCCATACAAATTTACCCCAAAATTTTTGGTTTTTACATAAAAACGTCATTGTTTTTTTATTCTAGAAAATTTAAATTTAGTATAAATTATGTCTATGATAGTCCCAATAAAATATCCCAATATGGGTAGGACCAACAAAATTTTAGGTATAGCCCCCATACAAACTTACCCCAAAATATTGGGTTTTTACATAAAAACGTCATTGCTTTTTATTTTAGAAAATTTAAATTTAGTATAAATTATGTCTATAATAGTCCCAATAAAATATCCCAATATGGGTAGGACCAACAAAATTTTGGGTATAGCTCCCATAAAAGTTTACCCCAAAATTTTGGGTTCTTACATAAAAACGTCATTGTTTTTTATTCTTGAAAATTTAAATTGAGTATAAATTATGTCTATGATAGTCCCAATGAAATAGACCAATATGGGTAGGCCCAACATAATTTTAGGTATAACCCCATTCAAAGATTTACCCGATTTTTTAAGTTTTTCTATGAAAATCCAATTCAATGAGGTATGGTAGTAAAAATAGAACCTAACTTAAGGTACATATAGATTGGGTACAGGGTATCTTGCAGTCGAGCATACTCGACTTCAGCGTTCTTTTTTTTTTTTTTAACAATCAACAATTCGAGTAATTCGAGTAAACAGCAAATACTCAGTTGTACATACTGTGTACTTATTGTGCTTACTACATCAATTTAAAATTTTACCTTTCAAACTTAAATTATTTTTCTATTGAGTTTTGTCAATGTGTCACTTGTTCCAAATATACTTCACTCACTCACTCACTCACTCACTCATTCATTCGACTCAATTAAAGTTTCAATGCATTATAAATAGCTTCTTTAAAACTTTACCAAAACAATAATTTATTATTGCTGACTACATCTTACGCTAAATTCTGCGTATTAGCTTAAAAATAAAATAAATTTAAGCAAAGCGTTTAAGCAGGAAAAAAAGCAAAAATAAACGAAAATAAATTAATTATTTTTAGCAAACTATGTATTTGCAAAGTCGCATATAAGCTAAAACTAAGACAGCTACGTACGACCTATCGCATTAAGTGTTTTTTTTTGTTTTTCATAGTTGCAGCACCACAGTTGCTTTAGTTTTATCTTTAACTCAGCGCGTTGGTATACAATCTTATACGGATAGGATACGCCGTTCATTTCGCCATTTTACCAATGGCAAAACTAAAAGTCATAAATCATCAAAACCAAAGTTTAGGCAAGAACGAATGCGATTTTCGTATACCAAAAAAAGTGGATAGGTCAGCAGCAAAGGCGCAGCAACGGCAACGGCAACGGGCATGGGCGTGACGACGGCACTCATTTGTCATACGTAGGAAAACGTAACTGTAAATGTGTAAAAAAAAAAAAAAGTAGAATAGAATACGCCATGAATTGACAGTCAAAAGCGTTGCTTCCGTGTCCGTCTCCGTTTTCGTTTCCGTTGTTGTTTCCGTTTCCGCTAAGTCTATGTATGTGTCTAACTAAATGAATGAATGAATGAATGAAGGACGCCTTATTTAAAACGTGCACATAATTTTTTTCTTTTTTTTCTACAGTTTTCTTTTTTTATACTCTGTACCCAAAGGGTAAAAGGGTATATTAAGTTTGTGCGAATGTAATGTAACAGACAGAAGGAGGCAAGATAGACCCTATAAAGTATATATATTCTTGATCAGCATTGGAAGGGGAGTCGAACTAGCTTTGTCTGTCTGTCCGTCCGTCTGTCCGTCTGTCCGTCCGTCTGTCATGCTGTCTGCCGTATGAAAACGATTATTTCGGAGACTTTAAGAGGTAAAAATTGAAACTTAGACTCTCCAAGGCCGTCAAGTGTGCACTTACAAACGGTTTTTTTTTTTATTCAGTTCAAATTTAGTATAACTTCATCAATATATCCCAATAAGGTTTAGGTATAGCCCCCATACAAATGTACCCCAAAATTTTGGGTTTTTGCATAAAAACGTCATTGTTTTTTATTCAAGGAAATTTAAATTTAGTATAAATTATGTCTATGATAGTCCCAATAAAATATCTAAACATGGGTAGGACCAACAAAATTTTAAGTATAGCCCCCATTTAGGTTTTTTAGGTATAGCCCCATACAAATTTACCCCAAAATATTGGGTTTTTACATAAAAACGTCATTGTTTTTTATTCTAGAAAATTTAAATTTAGTATAAATTATGTCTATGACAGTCCCAATAAAATATCTAAACATGGGTGACAAAAAAAATTTTAAGGAAAACCCCCATACAAATTTACCCCAAAATATTGGGTTTTTACATAAAAACGTCATTGCTTTTTATTCTAGAAAATTTAAATTAAGTATAAATTATGTCCTATGTAGTTCCAAAAAAAAAGGACAAATGGGGGAGGCCCAAAAAAATTTTAGGTATAAACCTAATCAAAGATATACCCGTTTTTTTTAGAAAATTCAGTCCAATGATGTATAGTAGTGGCAGTCAAATAGAACCTAACTTAAGGTACATATAGATTGGGTACAGGTATCTTGCAGTCGAGCATACTCGACTTTAGCGTTCTTTCTTGTTTTCTTTTTCTTTACTTTTTTTTTTGTTTTTTTTTTTTGCTACAACTTTTTTGACTTCCTTTTTTATGACTTTTGCTTTGCAACGCACTTTTAACCTTTGACCCGCTTTTTGTCACTCAACAACTTGACAGATCATTACTCAAACTGATATCAACTTGTTTTCTTTAGTCTTTGTCTTAACATTCTTCAACAGCAAAAAAAAAAAAAATTAAAAACAACATCAGCGTACAGCGTCATCATCAACATTGACATTGTTTATTGTTGTTGTTGTTGTTACAACAAAAGTTGTTCAAAGTCAAAGGTTTTTCGTGTATGTCAACATAAATTAATGTCTCACTTGACATGCAGCATTCTATATAGTATATGCACATACCGCACCTGTACTGTATTGTATTTTACTTCAACCCATGACAACGGACAACACTAATTTATCGTTGAACCAGAGTTTGCTCTTGTGGCCTGTCTTTTTTGTATGTCAGGTTTGATTGGTTTGAGGTTTCAATTGTCAATCATGCGACATATTCGTAGTTTACTATACTTACTAACCACAACTCGAGTTCAATTTAGAATTATTAGCACTAATCGAAATGATGCGTGGTTCCTCTCTGTTCATGAGCGTACGAACCTTTAAAATTTTTGTTCAAAGTTAGCTTTAAATTTTGCTAAATTCATTAATTTCGTCTGCTAGTATCTGAGAGGACTAAAAGTTTATCAAATTTAGTAATTCAAAACTGATAAATAAAAAAAAAAAAAAAAAAATGTTGCATACTTTCTGGCGTAAGCTTTACACGAATTTGAGGCATGCTGCCACTTATGGTGGGGCGATCACACATATACCAATTTGTTACTTAGTGATGCCTATTCGAAGATCGTTGCGTGTTTGGCGAATGTTAAAATCGAGTGAGCGAAGGCGTTGAAAAGTCTTATTTTGGCGATAGCTAAGGAAATCGCAGAGAGTAAGTGTTCCAGAGACTCTAGGGTAACATGCTCCCTGCATTTCCGAAACCTAATCATATTTCCTAGTTTTTAGCACAGAAGAGCAGCTGCTAGGCAATGTCTCTGTTAGATATCGATTAGCATACATACAGTCTCTTTTGTAGAGCTGCAGCATGTACTGCTTTAGTTTTTTTTTTTTTAGGATTCTTACGCAATACTTGGACTGTGCCGCAAATCGGATCTGTTCCTTAACTTTTTGAATTAAATTGAATTGAGAAAACACTTGTTTCAGTACTCTGTTTCCAATGAGATTGTAAGGCTAGTGAAGTTTATCTTTTGGTATCATGTAGTCAGTGCTGAGAATAAACCCAGCCCATCTTATTATGTCTATAGTTTTGTGGCGTCAGTACTATAGGTCGCAAAGAGAGGTTGTGCAATTTTTTGAGCGATCAGATAAGCGTATTTTGTTTAAAGAGCAGATGCATAGGTTATTGTCTCTTAGTGCTTTAGTTGCGGTGGACCTCAGCGCCCCCGTAATATACACCATTACTAGTCGCTTGCTCCTCTCCATAAGTTTGTGGATTTCTCTGTGGCTTGCCACCATACTAGAACTCCATGAAGCAATATTTGTCGCACTACCACGGTGTCAATCCAATGCATCACTTGCTGCTCAACATAGCTCCTTCTTCAACATTGGGTCTCAACGTTAGCTTGTTGTCCAACACTACTTCAAGATATCTTACATTACTTCTAGGCATGATGGTGTTTTTTTTTTTTTTTTGTATTTTAGGAGGGTTCCATCGCAGTACCTTTTGTCTTCTGGTAAAGAGAATGACTGACCGCCTTATCCGCCAAAACCGGACTTTAGTGATCCAACTTGAGCATCTCTTTTATGTGTACTGTCCATGATAGAGCTAAAAGTCGATGATTATGATCGGCGCTATCGGCATAGGCAGTTATGGAGCCTTTCTTTTGAGATCTTTACTATGGGTCCATGTGGTTACTCCTAGGAACAGAGCGTGTCAATGATTCAAACTAGTCCAAAGTGTGAATAAGTATCATGAAGAAAGTAACTTCGATTTTTTTGTATGACCCTTACAGCTTTTGTTGATGAAATTCAGCACTTCCAATGCAGCGGCGGATATCCCGCTGTCGTGCCCCTCTGATTTTATCCACGTTTTTTTCGTACACTTGTGTTGCCGGAACCAGTTCATCCAATCGAAGCATATGACCAGCCCAGTGAAATCGTTTGTACTTAATGTGCCTGACTAAATCGATGTCGTTATATTACTGGTACAGCTCATGATTCATGCGAATATGGTACTCGTTATCCACTCTAACAGGACCAAAGATTTACAAAGACTTTTTATCTCACACGTTTCCAACTCTGATTTATCCACCTTCAACATGACCCATTTTTTGTGCGCCATACATCCGGACTGGGATAAACAACGTCTTGCAGAGTTTTATTTTGTTGTTCTGGACAAAACACTACTTCGCATTTGCTTATCGAGACCAAATTAGGATCGGTTAGCCACAGTAATTCTTCGTCTAATCTCCAAACTGGTGTTTATATTCGTATTTGTCTCTGATCCCAAGTAGACAGAAGTTTTCTACACTTCGAAGATGAAATTTCCCATAGTCACAGTAGATCGTGTTGATGATCTGCGAGTAGATAACTTATACTTCATCTTACTTTCGTTCATTGCTATTTCCATTGAGCGGTAATTATCTTCAACATTTTTTAAAAGTCCTGTACATGAAGTTTTGCCGATTATATGCACATAGTTTGTTGTAAGAAAATATTGCTCTTCAAATCGAGTAGTATATATATACTCCATCAGTAGATTAAAGAATTTGCACGACAGAGACATCGCCCTGTCTGGAGCCTCTCTTGGTCTCTTGGTTGGAAAGATTTTTTACCGACCCTAAAAATGCTTTGTTTGTCGGTGTCATCCTAAAGTGCCGAACGATTTTGCAG
This sequence comes from Leucophenga varia, assembly GCA_018903435.1. Taxonomy (NCBI): domain Eukaryota; kingdom Metazoa; phylum Arthropoda; class Insecta; order Diptera; family Drosophilidae; genus Leucophenga; species Leucophenga varia. The sequence continues at coordinate 55,455 of JAEIFJ010000399.1, read as the reverse complement.
GATACCAAGTGCAGTCAGTGCTTTGAAGAACTTTGATCTTTTGGCTTGAAGTCGACAAATAGATAGTGTGTTTCGATTTGGTTTTTCCAGGATCTGGCTTAGTGTAAATATGGAGTCGTTGGTTTACTTCCCCGGTCTAAAACCGTACTGATACTGTCCAACTATACTTTCCCACTTACGGTTTCAGTCTATTATATACAATACGCCAGATAGTATTTTTATCTGATGGAAGGAGACTTACCGCAATAGTATGTACAGACTGCGGAGTTTTCTTTCCTGAGGGTTGGACAAAGCACACTTACGTTCCAATAACTAGGCATGCAGTCAATATTTTGCATAAGACCTAAGCATAAATCCAATTAACTCTTCGCCTGCCGCTTTGTTATTTTTAAGCTTTTGTCTAGTTTCTAAGACCGCGTCATAGTCTGGTGGCTCTAAAGAAATTCCATCATCGGTCAGGCACCCATATATCTAACATATCTCCTCCGCTGGCAGCACTGTTCCCATCCTCGCTTCCAAGTAGGGGGGGGGAGAAGTTAGGCGAACACGAAAGGTCGGAAAAAGAAGAGGATAAAAGACCAAAAAATCACAAATCACTTTGAAATCACTGTGATAAAATCCCCGAGTGTTTTTTTTTTTTGCCAACACTGTTGAGAAATATTATTATTTTGGAATATTTATTTTACTACAAACGATAAACTCTAAGTACGCATATGAATAATGAACTACCGTGTATAACAATTTAAACTAAATACAAAAATTTTTATCTTTTATTGATGCAAAAACAAAATAAATTTCTTGTTATATTTTTTCTTTATCAATTTTTACGTTTCTTTGCAGCAAATGTAAACGCTAATGCAGACAAATTGCACGAAATGATGCAAACTGAAAGGCAATTGAAAAGAAAGGAGGAGTAGCAGCAAAGCAAACAATGAGCACAAAATTCTTCACACAAAAAAAAACAATAATAAAAATAAAAACAAAAAAAAAAATAATATAAACAATAAGAATTGAAAACGTTTTAAAAACAATAAAAATAACAAAAATTGAGATAAAGAGAAAGAGAAAGAAAGAGAGAGAGAAAGAGATAGAGTATATAAGTATATATTTATATTGAAAGAATTGAAGTCGAACGTGAACGTGAAACGAAAATAAAAACGTGCAAAATATAAGCAATAATAAAAACAAAGATTGCCATAAATTTACACAAATATTGCGCTTACGTGTCAATGTGAAAGTGTTTGTTTGTTTGAGTGTTTGTGTATTCTCTTTATTTATATATATATAGTGTGTTATTTTATTTAAACGCACACAGACACAGACATACACAAAATATTGTCTCACTTCCGGAAGCAACAGCAGCAATAACAAAAAATTTCAATCGGAATTGACAAGCATCAAACGTGCAAAAGTGCACCCAAATGCAACGCTGAGGTAAAGCTCAATAAACAGAGACGCACACACACACACACACGCATACACATACACATACACATACATACATAGGTAGTTGCAGTGTGACAGACAGACGGACGCAAAGAGATAGATAGTGAAGTTGGCATATTTGTGTGTGTGTGTTCTTTTTTATGCAATCGGAAACGCACCCACATACACACACACACAAGAGATAGGCGCACGTGCGCAAGCATAGACAAACAAAAACAATTTTCAGTGCATTGCGCGATTTTTTGTTGTTGTTGTTTTGTTGTATTTGCTGCACACTTTCTCCTTTTGTATTCTTAAAATTTTTATACGCCATTTTGCCCGTATGTCTGTTTAACTGTCTGCGGCGGAAACGGATATAAAGTAAAATATACAAAAAAAAAAAAAAAATTCGGGAAAAACAAGCAAAAGAGTCAAACAGTATTTAACGAAAAAAAAAAAAAAAAAAAGAAAAGCCAGCGAAAAGTGCATATTCCGTGTTACGCATTACGCATAACGCGTATTGCATTCTTTACATACAAACAACATTTTTTTTTTTCGACAGTCAACATTACGCGGCATTTCACGGCGTGCTTTTAGCTTTAATTTCAACTTTCAATCCAACGCTTCAATTCGATTCACTTCGCTGGGTGGCTGACTGGCTTACTACGACCAACGCTACTACAACTACAACAACAAACAAGCTACATGCATTTCTAGTTTAACGTCGCATCGTGCAACGCGTAACGGAACGCAACGCAACGCAACGTAACGTAACGGAACGTCAAGTTTGTAGTCGAAAGAATCGAAAAAGACGACCATCATGTTTACTGCTGCGAATGTGGCTGAAGTGCGGCATATAATGCAACGCATTTTAGTGCCGTGCGTTTTTGTTATTGGACTTTTGGGAAATTCAGTGAGCATTTATGTGTTGACGAGGTAAGTATCTATGCGATGACGTGACGAGAGTTGTTTCAATATATTTATTAATTAATATGTTTTTTTTTTTTTATTTCATCGACTAAACCATCACGTAAAAATATTTTTTATTTCAAATATGCTAAGCCTTTGATTGAGTATAAATTTTGTTCATTTCACTTTTTATCACTGTTTTGAAAACGTATTCAATTTTAGAGAATACTCAAGAAATCATTATACCCTGTACCCAAAGGGTAAAAGGGTATATTAAGTTTGTGCGAATGTATGTAACAGACAGAAGGAGGCAAGATAGACCCTATAAAGTATATATATTCTTGATCAGCATTGGAAGGGGAGTCGAACGAGCTTTGTCTGTCCGTCCGTCCGTCCGTCCGTCATGCTGTTGCCGTATGAAAAACGATTATTTCGGAGACTATAAAAGGTAGAGCTTTCAAAATTGAAACTTAGACTCTCCTAGGCCGTCAAGTGTGCACTTACAAACGGTTTTTCTCTAGACCCTTTTTAAGGGTTGCCCCCATACAAATGTACCCCAAAATTTTGGGTTTTTGCATACAAAACGTCATTGTTTTTTATTCTAGGAAGTTCAAATTTAGTAAAAATTATGTCTATGATAGTCCCAATAAAATATCCCAATATGGATAGGACCAACAAAATTTTAGGCCCCATACAAATTTACCCCAAAATTTTGGGTTTTTACATAAAAACGTCATTGTTTTTTATTCTAGCAAAATTTGAATTTAGTATAAATTATGTCTAATAGACCCAATAAAATATCTAAATATGGGTAGAACCAACCAAATTTTAGGTATAGTCTTCATACAAATTTACCCCAAACTTTTGGGTCTTTACACAAAAACGTCATTGCTTTTTTCTAGAAAATTTAATTAGGATAAATTATGTATGATAGTCCCAATAAAATATCTTAAATATGGGTAGAACCAACCAAATTTTAGTGTAGTCTTCATAAATTTAAACCTTTACTTTGGGGTTTTTACACATAAAAACGTCATTGCTTTTTATTCTAGAAAATTTAAATTTAGTATAAATTCAGTCCATGATAGTCCCAATGAAATAGACCCATATGGGTGCCTCAACAAAAATTTTAGGTATAAACCCAATCAAAGATTACTACCCGTTTTTTAAGTTTTTCTATGAAAATTAAATTCAATGATGTATGGTAGTCAAAGAGAACCTAACTTAAGGTACATATAGATTGGTTACAGGGTATTTTGCAGTCGAGCATACTCGACTTCAACGTTCTTTCTTGTTTTTATATGAACTTATTATTTATTAATACTTGAAATTGGAAAAACAATTAGTGAGTTAAGTAACTTCCCATTAAGATTTGCAGACACAAAGTGCCTTAAACACAACACATAAGTGCCTTCAGACACAAAAATGCCTTCAGACACAACAGTGTCTTCAGCAACCAAAAGTGCCTATAGACACAAAAGTGCCTTAAGACACAACAGTGCCTTAAGACACAACAGTGCCTTAAGGCACAACAGTGCCTTCAAGCACAAGAGTGCATTTAGACACAACAGTGCCTTTAGATACAACAGTGCCTTCAGACACAACAGTGCCTTTAGGCACAACAGTGCCTTAAGGCACAAAAGTGCATTTAGACACAAAAGTGCCTTTAGGCACAACAGTGCCTTTAGACACAAAAGTGCCTTTAGACACAAAATTGCCTTTGGACACAAAAGTGCCTACAGACACAATAGTGCCTTTAGACACAACAGTGCCTTAAGACACAAAAGTACTTTCAGAAACAACAGTGCCTACAGACCCATAAGTGCCTTCAGGCACAGCACCTACGTTGCTATGGATTCCAATGTTAAAAGCTTGTTATTTTGTGTAAAGCATATTTAAAATTATAAAAACCAACCTCACATTTTTATTAGTCTCTCTCTCTCAAACACGTACGTACATACAATGTATGTATTTATGTGTGTATGTGCATCTACATTTGACTCTGTTTGCATTGGCGTTTACTGTTGTTTCGGTTTGCATATCGCTACTTCATGTTGCATGTTGGTATTTTGTTATTGTATCAGGATTACGCTTGTTTAAAGGATTTTCTACCAAAAACTTGATTCCGATGTGTTGTACGACTATACTACATATATGTACATATAAATGTATATATGTGAATATGTACATATAGTATATGCCGATATATAGAATATACAATGCGTATTTAATGGTTTGGTAGAAATTTTGTTGTAGTAACAACAAACTCATAGTTGATGTTAAAAATGTATTAGATTGAAGTAGTTAGTAAGCTTTTAACTATAAATGTAGCAAAAGTGAATAAGCTCTTTAGCATAATTGAAAGAATTTTATACATATACCATATACATATGTATGTTATGTGTATGCACGCAATTATGTAGCTGTAAGTGAAATATTACATTTAAAATTTGAATAATGCAAAGCAAATCAGTATTTCGTATAAAAGTTAAAATTACTTTGAAAAATTTAAATAAAGAGAGAGAAGAGAGAGAGAGAGAGAGACTTAGATTAATAAAGTTAGTTTTGCAAACAATTGTAAACTTTTGTAAAGTATTTAAGGTATTTATTTACAAGGTCTACTACTAATTGTGTTATAAAAGGACTTTTTCACCATTGTGAACGTTAAGTAAATGCAGTAATTAAGAAAAGCTCGTTCACAACGTTTCTCAAGGTATTTAGACCAGTTCTAAACTAGTTTGAGTTTGATTTTACTTAATTTACAAAGCGCTATTTGCCATCTGTTGGCCGATATTGCGCCATCTGTGGTCAAATAATGTAAAAATTAACATTGAACCTATCAGAAAACATTTTAAAATACTTATTAAATATCGAAATTCATATTAATCGGGCTAGATTTTTCTTATGAAGTGATTTTCTCTTGAAAGATGCTTTGTGTATTAGACAACACTCCGTAAATCAACTTCAATTGCTTGATATATTTTAATAGACTTAGAATTCACTCATAGCATCGATACAGTATGATGTTAACTGCAATTAAAAAACATTGATACTTTTTAAATTTGAGTATGAGCATAAATATCGATGCCTTTGGGTATCAATGCTTGCCTTACTCTACATAGTTCAGTATCCAAGGCTGTAGCCATAATTTTATTAAAATTTTTTAAAACATTAGTAAATTTTCGATATATATAAAAGTATCGATATTCTTTTATATATCGATATAAATATTTAAATCTATCGATTATTGTATTGTAAAGTTTTGATACTTCGAACTATATATTTAAATATATCGGTACACATATTATCGAAAAAGTTTTCATATATCTTTGTATTTGAACATATTAAATTATATCGATATACTCGTATTAGAAATTATCGATACATTAAAATATATCGATACTGAAATATAAAAAAAAACATTTAACACATAAGTGCTTCAGACACATAAGTGCCTTCATACTCGCACCAGTGCCTTTAGACACACATAAGTGCCTTGAGTCCCCTTAAGCACTTTTAGAAACATAAGCGCCTACAGACACAACAGTGCCTACAGACACAACAGTGCCTACAGACACAACAGTGCCTACAGACACAACAGTGCCTACAGACACAACAGTGCCTACAGACACAACAGTGCCTACAGACACAACAGTGCCTACAGACACAACAGTGCCTACAGACACAACAGTGCCTACGGACACAACAGTGCCTACAGACACAACAGTGCCTACAGACACAACAGTGCCTACAGACACAACAGTGCCTACAGACACAACAGTGCCTACAGACACAACAGTGCCTACAGACACAACAGTGCCTACAGACACAACATTGCCTACAGACACAACAGTGCCTACAGACACAACAGTGCCTACAGACACAACAGTGCCTACAGACACAACAGTGCCTACAGACACAACAGTGCCTACAGACACAACAGTGCCTACAGACACACAAAAGTGCCTTCAGAACACAAAAGTGTCTTCAGACACACAAAAGTGCCTTCAGACACACAAAAGTGCCTTCAGACACACAAAGTGTCTTCAGACACACAAAGTGTCTTCAGACACACAAAGTGTCTCAACACACAAAAGTGTCTTCAGACACAACAAAAGTGTCTTCAGACACACAAAAGTGTCTTCAGACACACAAAAGTGTCTTCAGACACACAAGTGCCTTCAGATACTTAAATGCCTTCAGATACTGAAAGATATAGCAACATTTTTTGGGTGGGTAACTTGTACCTTTTCGATTTTTACTCAAATATTCACTATCAATTTTTGAACATTTTAAACTGTGTGCGTATTCGTTACTAAACTAAAAGTCGGGCATCCCACTCTATCTCGAATTTTTTCTCTTACTTTCACACACAAAAATTTTAAATGTCTTTTTATTTGCCATCAACAGCTCTGCTCAGTTATTTTATGCAGAATTTAATATGCAATTTAAAATAATTTTCGAAAAAAAAAAATTTTTTTTTTTTTTTTTTGCACAGTTCTGATTCAGGTGTATACGCCGTGAACCATTTTAATGCTGTAGAGGAAGTTATGTGCAGCTATCAGAATGCATAAAAAAAAGAGGAAGAATTTATATAGATTGTATAAATAAAAAAAAAAAAAATAAAATATGAAAATAAAAACAATTTATGCATTTAGATAAAAGCCGAAACAGCAGCTTTTCATTTTAGTTATATGAAGCAGCAAGTGGACAGTCTGGCATATTCGAATTTAACACAAAAATTTCTCCCAAAATACAAATAAATGAAATGTTATAAAATTTTATTTTCGATTTTCATTTTCAATTCGTTCAGTTCTGTTCAGTTCAGTTATGCTTCGGTTTGCTCGCTTACAGTTTTTAATATAATCGTTTAGGGTACACACACATCACTCTTTTTTTTTTTTTTTTTTTTGGTTTTTCTTTTTTGTATTTTTGAATTTTACAATCGTTTTGGGCAGTAGTTAACTGTTTGCATTTCACGCACACTGGCGGCGGTAGTTACGTAACCATTCCAATTCGCATGATATTTCCTCTTTGCAGTTTTATTATTATGTTTTTTTTTTTTTTTTTTTTGTGCAATTAGATTTAAGTGATTGTATTTTATTGTTCGTTTCGTTTCGTTAGCAGCTTTGTGATGCTTTTTGGCTGACTGTAATATGAAACGCAAAGCTTATGAGTATCTTTTTTTCTGTGTGTGTGTGTGTGTGTATAAAGTTATTGCATACTTTAGGCATTTTAAAGCTATAGTTTCTCTACGCTATAAATTGAAAAGGGTATATTAAGTTTGTAAAATGGAGGCATGAAAGATCATACATCATTTTATATATAAATCTCTGACTGATTGACTGACTGATTAAAAGGTCATCAGCCTACAGGTCAAACGGGTGTCTTGAAACGGAAAAAGCCATATCTTTGGAAGTAATAGACGTAGGGAATGGATACTGATCGCATTTGAAAGATGGTTAGAAAATATTTCTGGCGTGTTCAGGGGACACAACAGTGCCTTTAGACACACCAGTGCCTTCAGACACAACAGTGCCTTCAGAGACAACAGTGCCTTTAGACACAACAGTGCCTTTAGACACAACAGTGCCTTCAGACACAACAGTGCCTTCAGAACACCAGTGCCTTTAAGCACAACAGTGCCTTCAGAGACACCAATGCCTTTAGACACAACAGTGCCTTCAGACACAACAGTGCCTTTAGACACAACAGTGCCTTCAGACACAACAGTGCCTACAGACACAAAAGTGCCTATAGACTCAACAGTGCCTACAGACACATAAGTGCCCTTAGACACATAAGCACCTTTAGACACATAAGTGCCTACAGACACAAAGTGCCTACAGACACATAAGTGCCTATAGACACAGAAGCACCTTCAAACACATAAATGCCTACAGACACATACGTGCCTACATAAGTGCCTTCAGGCACAGCACCTGAAAAGCAACTGCGTTGCGATGTCAGGGGGGCCTTGAAATAAATTCTTGATCAGAATCCGATTATTTTGTAGACTAAACTAAACTAACTTAGCAGGGTATAAATTTCCGGAGATCGCTTAGATATATTCAACATTTTTCGTTCACCACTATTAAGGGTAGCCCCCTTTTACACATACCATGATACTTTTGTCAGTCGAATTTGATATGTGTTCCGTTCTAAATGGTCTACCGAAAATACATATCGTAAGAATGATGCATATATTAAATACTGAATATACTTTATTATTTTTTTGTGCACATTTTTGTATTTTACAAACCAAAAATTATATAATTAGGTTTATGAAAAACTAGCTATTTTAATGTAAACTAGTTTGAACCTTCTTTTGAGGTATTGTTTTTAGGACAATTTCCGTACACATCTCCAAATGACAAACATTTTTTAGAAATAATTATACAAATCAATGAGCATAGGAATTTAGAAAAGTGACCTTAAAATGGTGCTAAATAAAATTCGATCCGGTAAGTGACCATTTATGTTTTTAGAGGAATGAATGTGTTAAGCCTTTATACGGTAAGCTTTCGATCAGCAACAATTTGGACTATCATAAGCATTTTTTATACCGACTAAGGTGTTGGTAGATCAAGTAGTTAGAAAATTTTTCTAATCAATCTTCAAAATTTGTTAAAGTTTTTGAAATGTTCTATTCGGGTACACAGGGTATACATATTACGCATACGCAATGTTGCCTTACACAATATGTAAGATATGGGTAGGCGTGATCGAATCGGCTCAAAATTTAGTTGAATTGTTTTGCGCACTATAATAACGAAATGTACAAAGTTTTTTTTTTTTTTTGCTTTGGCATACTTTCACTTTATGCCACTTTATGCTTTTTTGGTGGCAAAATAGAAAATATGGTGCATACTTTTTGGCGTAAGCTTCATGAAAGATTCCAATTATAATTTTTTTGTAACACTGTACTTGACCGATTCTTATGAAATTTTTGTGAATACTCAGCAGTTTTGAGAATCGGATGTAAATTATATTTCATTCCATTAAGAGGAATGGTAGGCATGGGTCCCATAGAATCAATCGTAAATTCAACTAATATTTTCTAAACAATTCAACCGATTTCAATAAAATTTTATAGATGTGTATTTTTTGATTAAAATTACAAGGTGTGATGTACATATGTACTGGTACCTGCAAAGTTAAAAAAAAAACAAGAAAGAACGCTGAAGTCGAGTATGCTCGACTGCAAGATAACCTTGTACAAAATCTATATGTACCTTAAGTTAGGTTCTATTTGACTACCATACCTCATTGAATTGGATTTTCATAGAAAAACTTAAAAAATCGGGTATATCTTTGATTGGGTTTATACCTAAAATTTTGTTGGGCCTACCCATATTGGTCTATTTCATTGGGACTATCATAGACATAATTTATACTAAATTTAAATTTTCAAGAATAAAAAACAATGACTTTTTTTTTGTAAAAACCCAAAATTTTGGGGTAAATTTGTATGGGGGCTATACCTAAAATTTGGTTGGTTCTACCCATATTGGGATATTTTATTGGGACTTAAAATGGGTCTAAGAGAAAAACCGTTTGTATGTGCACACTTGACGGCCTAGGAGAGTCTAAGTTTAAATTTCCAAAATAACCTGAAACCTTCGTTGACTAAAACATGAAAACATGAGTCTCCTCTACTATGCACACTGGTCCAAAGAAATCCAAATATTTATTTGGCAGAAATGTGCGAAGCTCTGAAAGTCTACCGTTTACTTATTTCTGTTTCGTGGTAAAAAAGTATACCGGATTGGTATGGATTGTGCTAACTTCCAACATAATATTGTTCCTCAATGTGTGTATTATACGGCGATATTAATTATTTTTGCTCGCTTTTGCTCCGTTTCAAAATAAATTGATTTAAGTATGCAATAAAGAGTTCAAACATTGTTAAATGCTTGAAAATTTTTTTTTATGAAGTAGCCGTAAGACAGATGCCCTTGCAAATTGGGTGTTCAAAATAATTAATGCGAATCTGAATAAATAATATTATTCCATGTTCCGGAGTTTTCGTATTCTTTTGATTTCAAAAATTAAAATAAAAAAAATCATTTCAATTCACCAAAAGTTATGATCATACTCTTGTTTTTTTTTTTTTGTATCTTTTGATTAAGGAAACGTATGCGCTGTACTACAAATATTTATCTGACTGCGCTTGCGATAACTGATATAGTTTATCTGACATTTCTTTTGATCTTATCATTCAAACATTACGAATATGTACAGCGTAACTGTGAGATATTCTTTAAGTTGTATGGAGTATTTGTCTGGTTGGTCGATGCATGTGGTAAGTATTAAAAAAAAAAAAATCAATTTAAGGCGACATCGTTGTTGATGATGATGATGTTGCAAATACTATACATATTGACTATGTATCTATATATATATATGTGTGTAACTGCCCAAGGGGCATTAATAAAGAATGCATTTTCATTTGTAGCTTACAATTCGATTTACATAGCGGTCTGTTTCACGATTGAACGATTTATTGCGATACGTTATCCGCTGAAAAGGCAAACATTTTGTACAGAATCGTTGGCAAAAAAAGTGATTGCAGGTGAGTAGTCGTAGTAGTGGTAGGCAGATGTAGACGTGGGGGCGTTTAGTTTACATAAGAAACTGTAAAATTGAAATTGAAACTGAGAAATTGACTCAACTGATGGAGTGACTGATTGAGAGACAGGCAGGCAGACAGACAGACATATTGATAGACTGACTGTCTTAAAGTGAGCAAATGAATAAACACAAACAAGGAACATGGCAGACAAACTGACTATCTAGGATGCATGTGAAAACACGTAGGAAGCGAGAGAAACAAAAGCTGTGAAGCATGTAAAACTGTACTAAAGCAATTTTTTTTCCTTCTTCATTTTTTTATTTTTTTTTTTTTTGTATTCAGCCGTTGCGCTTTTCTGTCTTTTTGTCGACAATATCGACAGCATTTGAGCATACCTACCAAGAAGTCACGACGCCTATTGATAGCGAGGGTCAACCATGCAATCTGACAGTGGCAAATGAACAAGCATCAATTCAATATACTTTATCGTTGCCGACTATGTCAACGGGGAATGAAATTGGAAGTGGTATACCAACGTCGACAAGTAAAGCAAATCGATTGCAAGTAGAAAACAACAACAACAACAACGATGACGACGACAATGGTGATGATGATAATGATGATGATGATGATGACGATGACGATAGAATAAAAACCAGAGTGCTACCACCGACGATGTCAATGACAACACGACGTCTGTTGCTTCCACAAAGTGTTACAGTGGCTACCCCAATATCCGTTGTTGTTGCCGCCAACGCTGCCGCTGACACTTGGAATGATTTGAAGAAGCAGGATGATACACTGTGGTCTACAGCATCGTTGGCAGGTAGCGGTTTTGGCGCCTTTGAAGCAATAAATATTGATGCAGTAGCGGATGTACATCGATTTATGAAGCGTGGCATAACGGAAGCTGCCATTTTGATGAGCAATGTGCAGCGATTGCCACAGGAAAGAGAGCAGCAGCAGCAGCGGCAGCAGCGCGTTTGAGAAAGTGTTTAAAGAGAAGCAAGAGTTAGAGGAAGATACAGGCACAGATTTCTGGCCCATCACGCTTTCGACGCCACTTGAGTGGCTCAATGAAGATGATGATGATGTTGTTAATGTTGCGCCATCGCGTAAAGGTAAGAATTTATTAATTTTATTTGAAAAAAAAAAGAAAATAATAAAAATAATAATAATAATAATATTTTCCTTATATCCAGTCTTGCATTGTTATTATATGATTTTTTATTTATACATCGAAGAATTGGAATCTTTAGACTATGTAAATTTTGTTGCATATTTCTCTCAAGAATCTCTTCTTCTTCTTTGAGTCCTGAAATCCAAATGTCCACCTCGTCCTGTTCTCTGCAAGGTGATTCCACCCTGCTATGTGAAGTTCTACTTGTCGTTCCCTTTGACCACTGTTCTCCACCATGTGTTTCTCTGAGGCTTCATCTTCTACGACCTCTAGACCATCAAGAAAAGTTGCATGGCTTTACAGAAATATTGCTCACGGCCTAACGTTAAGTATGCCCAACTCACGATCCATTTACTAAACGGCACCTCATTGGGAGTTTTGACCCTTCAGTGAAATCGGAGAATGGCACTGTTCTCCACTATGTGTTTCTCGAGACCCTCCTTCTTCGACCTCTAGACCAACAAGAGCATTTCATTGCATGGCTTTCCATGTGATGTTGCCCAGGGCTAGCAACGTAGTGTATGTCTCAATTCACGACCCTTCTGCTGAACGCTCTATTTTAGCCCAACGACACAACTTCTCATTGGGAGTTCTTATCCTCTAATGAATTAGGAGAATGCTCCGAAGCAGCGGTTAACACACATCGAAAGTTTGTTGGTCATAGTAGCACGAAAAGCAAATCAAATTTTTTTTCGCCAGATGGATGACATCATACCGTAGACAACTCTAGCTCTACTGATCCGGCTGCCGACATGCAACTCAGTTCCACCTTCTTCTGCCAGGATGCTGCCAAGGTATTCAGCAATCATCTCAATTTGTCGTCCAGCGATAACAACCCTACTCCGTGTCGCGAATTTCAGCCCAGCGAAAAAAGATGCCCCCTCAAGCGCTGAAGCCATTCGGAATAAATTCATCATGGCATGCGCGAGAAGGCAAATGTCGTCAGCGTAGATGAGGTGCTGGAGTTTGTCAGTCATCGTCCATCTTATTCCGGTGTTCGGAAGTGGCTGCAGCGCCGTCAGCAATACATCCCCTAATCGTTAGAAACAGAATTGTTCGAGAGATCGTTTTAGCCAAAAGTAATTAATAACCGCTGTAAACTACATGATTACAGTCCCGGGGCGTATCTCTAATTACGACGATCAAATCAGGGTCGCCCGTCTAAGGATACTCTTCTGCTTATTAAAGAGGCGGAGAGGATTCTCTGTTCATTAACTTAACCATCCCTAAATGACGGGCTTGGGTACAATAGACACCCCTAGAGTCGCAGTGCTTTTTAATCTCCAGTTATAGGAGGGCCTACCATGTTCCCACTATACTCTGTGCTAACGATGGAAAACTTGGGGTGACATAGTTGAGAAGAAGCTTCAAGCGTAGCCTCAGGGGTTTTTCTTTCTTATTGATTTAGTTGAGGTCTCCATGTCAACCTTCTATCGAGCTTCAGACCCAGGTACATGGCAGTGTCACCAGTTGAACTAGGGTGTCAACATCTCCTCTTCTTAAGGAAAATGTTGTTTGCGTAGATTTCGCCGGGTCAATCATTATATTACTTTTTTTTAGCCAGAAATTAAGCGTACCCAGCTGCAACTGAAGAAAAGTGGCAGTTTGAGAAGAGATGTTGCTTGCTAAGAAGGCCGTGTCGTCGGCATATGTAGCAGTTAACAGCCTAGTTTTGTATGTAGTAGACTGATGCAATGGGTTAACGCTAACGCGAATGCTAGTGGAAACGCGTTATACATAAATCTGTAGCCTTCAAGCAAACCTTTAAATTTATCAATTGCATTTAGTGTCTCGCTTGCAGTTTTCTTCTTTCAAAATAAACTAAAAGTGTCTTTCTAAAGTTTTTGGTAATTTGTTATTTATTGTTTTATTTATTTATTTATTTCAGTTACCTACAATAAAAAATGTTCAATATATATTTTTATTTATTTATTTACCTTTTTAATTTTTTTTTTTTTTTTGTTGCTCATCTAGTTGCAGACATTCCAAGTATTGTGACAGCAACTCAGTCCTACGACAAAACAGCAGCAGCAACAAGATTTAAGCTAACAACGACAGCAACACCAATAGACGAAGTAGCAACATGGACGACAATGCAAACAATGCTAGAAAAACAAATACCAAGTCCAAGTGATTTTCACGCAGTTGATGTGACAAAAACAACAACCACAACGCCAACACCAAAGCCAAAGTGGAAAGACAGTAACAGCAGCAAAAATAACCATGACCAACAGCAACAGCAACATCGCTACCAACGTCGTGAAACTATCGCTGACCACAGTAACATGACACAGGCGGAACACATCTTACAACAACAGCAACAACAACAACATTCATCGCCAACAAAATTTTCAAATTTGGTGAAGCAAAATTCGGAACTCTATGACAACAGCACTTATGCATTTAACATTACGGAATATTGTCAAAACGTAAGACAGGCTTTCCAACTATTAAGCTGACATGAGTATTTTGCTCATTGTTATCTATACGAGCAGTAGCAGCAGCAGTTGTCAGTGAGCAGCTCTTGCAATTGCCACTTTTACGTGTACATATCTTGCATTTCATTTCTTTTTTTTTTTTTATCACACACAGTTTGGAGGGTAATATCACTTACTCAGACTCAGTATTATGTCTGTTATTAGTGTTGGAAAAAAAAAAAAAAAATAGCTTTCGGTGATTTTTTCACAGTGATTTGAAAAAGCTGAAAGTATTGCTTTACGATTTTCCTTTTCTTCAATGAACATGCTCAGTTATCGGCGATTTTGTGTATCGCTCTTTGTGAACAGTGAAAATGTTTATTTATCAAGTGATTGGGTGCTTTAATCACTCTTCCGATATTTGTTAAACTTATTCGTCAAAATGCTATTGCAACTAAAAAACAAAAAAAATTAACAATCACTCTTCGCGAACAGTAAACCTGTTAGGCAATCGCTGATTGTTTATCGCGAACTGCGATTTTAACACTGTTTACAGTCACTGTGATTTTCAATCATCCTTTTTGCCAACACTATCTGTTATTGTATTGTATGTTTGTATGTCTAATAGTATTTTTCTTTGCTTCTGTTTTTCATCTTCAGGTGACTATCTATGTAAACATTGCATCGGAACTTGGCAATAATGAGCTTTATATTCATCTCTGGAGCTTGTTTACAACGTTCTTTTTCTTTTTGATACCATTAACTGTCCTGGCGACATTTAACTGTTTTCTGATAATGCTCGTTCGTCGTTCGAAGAGTTTACGCAGCGATTTGACAAATGCGAGCAGTATACGACGTCGTTAAGGTGAGACTTTATACATATTTTATTATTCTATTCCATATTTTTATTTTATTGTGTATTTTATTTGTCAATAAAGTCTTTTTTTTTTTTGGAGAGAGAGATTAAGGAAAACATAAAGAATAATGCTAGATTTTCATGACAAATTTCTAAATAGCTTGTGTGGCGCATTTAAAAATGTGGCAACACTTACACAATTTTACGAGTAGTCTGTACAAAAAAAAGTAGGGTGGTCCAAAAAATGTTTATGCACCCCACACCCTAGAATTGTTCTTATCGAAATTAGAAGACCAGTCTTTTTTTTTAAATTTTGTTTGTTACAAATTTCTCCCATGTATTTATTTTTGGAACACCCTAAGGATATAATCTATATATGCATGTAAATATCTTTCACCTGACCCAGTGACTTAATGACTTACTGACTGAAATAAGACACGACTACAACACAAACGGCTGCAGATAGGAAGCTCAAATATTTATCTGTAGATTTGTTTTATGTTCAAAGTGAAGACTAAGAATGAATTTTGGAAAATTTTGACCGGGGCCCAATGGAGGACCTTGAACCTGGTAAAACGCCATATCTCTTGATGGTAAGACCTAGCGACTTAATATTGTCTGAAAGGTTTAGATAAACAATATTTTACGCAACGTATTTAAGCGATTCTGAAAGTTTAGCTGAGACCATTTGATGGACCTAATATAATTCCATTTTTCCATATTTTTTTTTTTTTTTTTTTTGCAAAAAATTTTTTTTTTTTTGACCCAGGCCTAATGGGGGCCTTAAGAAACCACAAGAATAATGCCATATATTCAGTGACATTTGAAACTTGGACTCATTTAAAAATAGGTTAAAAACACCAACTTTTGGCGTGTTTCTGGGTATTTCCAAAATTTTAGACCTGGGACCCATTTTGTGGACAGCATAATAGACCATTCTATTCAAATTTGTTTGTTACAAATTTCTCCCATGTATTTTTGGAGCACCCTAAGGATATATCTATATATGCGTGTAAACTATCTTTCACCTGACCCAGTGACTTAATGACTTACTGACTGAAATAAGACAACTACAACACAAACGGCCAGATAGGAAGCTCAAATATTTATTGTAGATTTGTTTTATGTCGTCAAAGTGAAGACTAAGAATGAATTTTTGGAAAATTTTGACCAGGGCCCACATGAGGACCCTGAACCTGAAAAATTTCCCTGGGATGGTAAAAACCTAGCGACTTAATATTCAAGGTAGATAAACAATATTTTCAAATATTAAGTCTCTGAAAGTTGTACCTGGGACCATTTGGATGGACCTAATATAATTTTTTATAAATTTTTTTTTTTTTGAAAATTTTTGACCCAGGTCTAATGGGGGCCTTGAAACCGGAAAAGCCATATATATAGTGACTTGAAACTGGACTCATTTAAAAGATAGGTTAAAAATACTTTGGCGTGTTTCTGGTATTCCCAATAAAATGGACCTGGGACTCATTTGCGGACCCATAATAGACATTTAAATCAATTTTGTTTTTTTTTTATAGCCCTTGATCAGCATTGGAAGGGGAGTCGAACTCAAGCTTTTCGGTCTGTCCGTCCGTCCGTCTGTCATGCTGTCTGTTCGTATGAAAATTGAATTTCGAGACTATAAGAGGTAGAGCTTTCAAAATGAAACTCCCAATATCCTAGGCGTCATAAGGGGTGCACTTACAAACGGTTTTGCTCTAGACCCATTTTAAGGGGTACCCCCAAAATTTTGGGGTTTTGCATAAAAACGTCATTGTTTTTTATTCTAGGAAGTTCAAATTTAGTAAAAATTATGTCTATGATAGTCCCAATAAAATAGACTCAATATGGATAGGCCCAACAAAATTTTAGGTATAGCCCCCATACAAATTTACCCCCAAAATTTTGGGTTTTTACAAAAAAAACGTCATTGCTTTTTATTCTAGAAGATTTGAATTTAGTATAAATTATGTCTGTGATAGTCCCAATAAAATATCTAAATATGGGTAGGACCAACAAACTTTTAGGTATAGCCCCCATACAAATTTACCCCAAAATTTTGGGTTTTTACAAAAAACGTCATTGGTTTTTATTTTAGAAAATTTAAATTTAGTATAAATTATGTCTATGATAGTCCCAATAAAATATCCCAATATGGGTAGGACCAACAAAATTTTAGGTATAGCCCCCATACAAATTTACCCCAAAATTTTGAGTTTTTACAAAAAAACGTCATTGTTTTTTATTCTTGAAAATTTAAATTTAGTATAAATTATGTCTATGATAGTCCCAATGAAATAGACCAATATGGGTAGGCCCAACAAAATTTTAGGTATAAACCCAATCAAAGATATACCCGATTTTTTAAGTTTTTCTATAAAAATCCAATTCAATGAGGTATGGTAGTCAAATAGAACCTAACTTAAGGTACATATAGATTGGGTACAGGGTATCTTGCAGTCGAGCATACTCGACTTCAGCGTTCTTTCTTGTTTTTAGATTTTAGTTGTGTACGAAGACCAAATTTGTAAAATTTTTGATCCGGGGCCTAATGGGAGCCATTAAACTGAAAAGGTCATATCTTTTAATAGACGTAGAGACTTGAAACTGAACGTATTTGAAAGATTGTAAGAAAATACTTTTGACGTGTTCCAGGGATTTCCGAAATTTGGACCTGGGATCGATTTTAAGACCCATAATTTTAGTTTGGTTTTTCTTTAGATTTTTGGTGAGCACGAAGATGTGATTTGTAAAATTTTTGATCCAGGCATCAAAATTTCGTTGCTAGCAAGCGTAGAGTTTTTGTTGTTGTGGTCAATAAAATGCTACACCATTAAATACTTATGTACTATATATATATATATCTTTACAAAAATGTATCTAACAAATTTCATCGATATCTTTTTTTTTCTTTCTTTCTTTTTGTTTGTTTTTTTTTGTTTTTTTTTTTTTTGTTATAGCGCAAAACAACCTCAGGCATTTCATCCGTTTCGCAAGAGAATCGCGTCACAGTCACGTTAATCGCTGTTGTGTTGCTCTTCATTATTTGCCAATTGCCATGGGCGATTTATCTTATTGTTATGCAGAATATTCAAATTGAGCCCAATTTACAGTATATTATCGGAAATACTTTTAATTTTCTTGTTGCGATTAATGCAGCATCGAATTTTTTCCTTTATTGTGTACTTTCGGACAAATATCGGAAGACAGTGCGTGAACTAATTACAGGATACAAACGACGCCGTCGGCATGCGCAACACAATGCCAGCCTTTATGCATCGACAACAATGACCTATGTCAATGGCGTTGGCGGAGGTGGAGGTGGAGGTGGAGGTAGTCGACGCTATCGTCACACTACAACAAATACATTGGGACCGGGCACAACAATGCTAATGATGTCTCCATCGTATGTAGGTACAGGAGATTTTGCTGGTGGTGGTGGTGAAGGAGGCAATGGTGGTAGTGGCAGGCCTGGTCATCTGATAACGTGAGACCAATTCAGATACTCGTAATAGTAGTGAAAATTGTTATCCTTTCCATTTTATTTATTTATTATTTTATTTTATTTAATTTATTTTTCTATGCGTTTCATTTTCATTTTGTTTAATTTTATTGAATTTATTGTATTTTTTATTTTTGTTATATTCGTATACTTATTATTAATTATTTATTAGTGATTTAAATATAGTTAAGTGCTTTTTTTTTTTTTTTTTGTTTATTTGTATTCTTTTTTGATAATATTATTTAATTTTAATTGGATTTATAATGTTATTCTAAAAGGGTCCTATTATGTATGTATGCAAAATTTGTGCCATAATGTGATGATAAATTAGAAAATAAATAGAAAAAAAATGTTAATGCAATCTGTTAATAATTTTTAATTGCCGAAAAGTATGCAACGAAAAAAATTAATAATTTTTTTTTTTTTTTAGCAACCTGTTCCTGTATGCAGTGAGACAATTTTGTTGAATTTTCGTTGAGAAAAATATGCAATGTAAATTAATTTTTACAAAATATACTTCCAGGCTGAACAATTTCTTAAAAAAAGTGCAGCATGAATGTAGGCAATGGTTTTTTCTTCGGTGCATACTATTTTATACAAAAATTTCATTTAAATAATTCGAAGAATGCGCGAGACACTTTCATTTTCAAACTTGACTTCGTTGCCGTTGTCGAAAAAGTTTAAGTTTCGAATTTCAGATAAATACTCTCCAATACTCTTTAAATGAAACTCATTGAAAGACAGACAGACGGACATGGCTAGATCGAGTCGAAATAAACGAGAATCTATACATACAATTTTTTTTCATCTTTACGACGAAACACACAATGACAGCCCAAACGGCTAAAGAAAAAACGCTAAAATTTTCACTGTAGATTCGTTTTTTAATGAAAATTAGTACTAAGAAACGATTTTGGACAATTTTGACTAGGAGCATAATGTGGGCCTTAAAACCGGAAAAGCCATATCTCTGGAATTGTAAGACCGAGAGTCTTAATATTGTATAGAGTGATTTTTTAAGAGCTTGAGAACTTTAAAAAAAAAAAAAACGCATAAAATTTGCAAAATCTCATCGGTTCTTTATTTGAAACGTTAGATTGGTCCATGACATTTACTTTTTGAAGATAATTTCATTTAAATGTTGACCGCGGCTGCGTCTTAGGTGGTCCATTCGGAAAGTCCAATTTTGGGCAACTTTTTCGAGCATTTCGGCCGGAATAGCCCGAATTTCTTCGAAATGTTGTCTTCCAAAGCTGGAATAGTTGCTGGCTTATTTCTGTAGACTTTAGACTTGACGTAGCCCCACAAAAAATAGTCTAAAGGCGTCAAATCGCATGATCTTGGTGGCCAACTTACCGGTCCATTTCTTGAAGATGAATTGTTCTCCGAAGTTTTCCCTCAAAATGGCCATAGAATCGCGAGCTGTGTGGCATGTAGCGCCATCTTGTTGAAAAACCACATGTCAACCAAGTTCAGTTCTTCCATTTTTGGCAACAAAAAGTTTGTTAGCATCGAACGATAGCGATCGCCATTCACCGTAACGATGCGTCCAACAGCATCTTTGAAAAAATACGGTCCAATGATTCCACCAGCGTACAAACCACACCAAACAGTGCATTTTTCGGGATGCATGGGCAGTTCTTGAACGGCTTCTGGTTGCTCTTCACTCCAAATGCGGCAATTTTGCTTATTTACGTAGCCATCCAACCAGAAATGAGCCTCATCGCTGAACAAAATTTGTCGATAAAAAAGCGGATTTTCAAATTTCGGACCGAACACTGATTTTGGTAAAAAAATTCAATGATTTGCAAGCGTTGCTCGTTAGTAAAGTCTATTCATGATGAAATGTCAAAGTATACTGAGCATCTTTCTCTTTGCACCTTGTCTGAATCCCGCGTGATCTGTCAAAATACTACCAAAGAAAATCTAACCCCAAAAAAATCACCCGTTATTAGGCGCATTTGAAAGGTAGTTAAAAAAAAATATAATAAACATATTCTAGCGACTTTCAAAATTTGGCCCAGGGGAGAAGGGAGCGAAAAACGGATTAATTTTATTTTATTCTATTTTCTTTTTTGAGCCCACCGCAGATTCATCTTTGGAATTAATATACATATAGATTTGAAAATATTTTGAGGTGTTTCGGTGTTTTTCGATATTCGAATCTTACCTCCATTTGGAAATCCAAAATCTAATGAACCATATTTTGTAACGGAGAGAACTAGAGACTTGAAATTAAACGCATTAGAATAGTTAGAAAATATTTTTGGCGTATTCAAGGGATTTTCGAAATTTGCCCCTTGCACCCAAAATAGATTTTTCAACCATTTTTTTTTTTTTTTTGGTTTTTATTTTTTTGATTTCAAGTTAGCGTCTTAGTAATTTGAAATTTTAGGCCCGGGCTTAATGGGGGGTCTTGAAACCTGAAAAGCTTATCTTTGGAAAGACAATGCCTAGAAATATTTTTCACTATTTGTTTTTATAACCGCCACACATAGTTTGAAGGGTATATTCAGTTTGTCTGAAAGTTTGTAACGCATTGAAGGAGAAATCGTTGACCCCAAAAAGTATATATATTCTTGTTCAGCTCGATGGGACGAATCGATCTAGCCATGTCCGTCTGTCCGTCTGTATATTTCTACGCATCTTTTTTTGTTAAAGATATAAAAATATTAAGCTGAAATTTGAAACTAAAGCTTTTCTCAGCAACGACTATGTTAAGTTCGAGAATGAGAGTGCCACGCCCACTTTTAGGTACAGCCCCCATACAAACTTTCCGGCCATTTTCGATTTTTTGTATGAAAGTGGTTATTATTTATAAATGTATTTGCTACGTATTGGGTAGAAACACATCGAATGGCATCCAAAATCAAAAGAAAGGTGCCACGCCCTTTTTTACATGGCCCCCATACAAACCTAGCGCCCATTTTTCAGATTTTGTTTTTTTTACAATGAAAAATAGTTGTTGGTTGTGGCCGAAGTAAAGTTTTTTTTTTTTTTGTTGTGTGAAGGCGAAAAGAAAAACACTAAAAATACCAGTTTTTGTTTTGCAGCATGCCCAAAATATATTGGTGAATGCGGCAATCAGTTGTTTTTTTTGTTTTTATACCCGGCACACATAGTGTGAAGGGTATTATCAGTTTATCGGTTTTGTAACCCATAAAGTGTATATATTCTTGATCAGCTCGACTAGACGAATCAATTTAGCCATGTCCGTCTGTCTGTATGTCCGTCTGTTTATTTTGTTGAAATTCGAAGCTTAAGCTTTTCTCGTCAACGACCAGGTCAAGTTTTAATATGAAAGTGCCACCCCTTTTTTAGTGGTCTATAATTATGCCTGCATTGTTGCCTTTGCAAATGAAAACGCTTTTGGACTCATCCGGTTGGCTGGTTTCAACTTTCATAGCGGACATAGAAATATTTTTTATAATAATATTTAATATATATATTTTTTTTTTAAATTTTTTTTTATTTTTACAACATATTTAACATTTCTATTTAATTCAGTATTCGTAAATTGCAAGTAACGCTTTGATGCACAAAAATATTGTTGTACGATTTAAATCTTCATTTATTTGCAAAAGATTTATATGCGCCGTTATACGTTCGCCCAACTCATCTAAATTGTGACAAGTGCATTGATTTAAGATGCTGCATTCCTCGTTTGTATGTTTCTCTAAAATATCACGACTAATTACATCATAATCACTAAAGAATTTATCAATCATTACGGATGTATTTGCAAAGCGTGACTTATGTTTGTTTAAAATATTCTTAACATTTAAGGCATTTAGCGGCGTATAAATGAGTTCATCGATAGCTTGTATTGCAAAACGATTACTATGCAAAAGACATTTCAATTCTTCAGGACAGTGGGCAAAAAGAAAACCATGAAAGATATGTGTAGTCGCTGGATTATTACATAAAAGTTTCAAAGCATCATAATTGCACGGACTACGTTTGCAGAGACAAAACGTAATGATAAATTTACAAATTTTGGTATCTCATGGACCAAGAGATTTTCAAGCATTTGTTTTATGAACAACGATAGATAACCATTGCCATTGCCAATGCCATTTGCTTTAAATGCTTCATCAAACATGACATTATAATAGAGCACATATCTGTATGTATCGTGTATGCCATTCAACATAAAAAATAAACTGCTAAAATGTGGCGCAATTCGAATTATATCGAATGTAAGAAAACATTCCATTTGATTCGATTTAAATGTTTCGATTCTTTTTCAAAATATGCGCTGAACGTTTCAGATATTTGTGTATAAGATTTCTTTTCGGTCATACTTATCTTGTATTCCTGTATGACACGATGCTTATCAGCAGTGCAAAGGCTATGAAAAGCTTTCAGATTGCTTAGTAAACCAATGTTTCGTTCATTTTGAGAGCTCTACGAAAAAAAAAAAAAACAAAATAAAAATAAAAAATAAAGAATTTATAATTAATTCTAGAAAATATTTTATATAAATAATTATTTCACTATTTAAAAATTTTTTTTTTATTATTTTCAAGAAAATTTATAAAATTATGCCAACATATAATTATGGACTTTATCTTTTTTAATTGTTTTGTTTTAATTTTTTGACATTAAAATAAATAAAAATTTTTTTGTGCTCAATCGAAAAAATATATTTATGCAAGGTGATGTCAAGCGCTTTTTCTCGCTCAATATATTTGGTACCAATGTCAGTCATATTAAGAAATAAAAAAGAGAAAAGCAAATCGAAACAAATAATATAAACATATGTCTACATGCGTCGCATTTGTAAGACTTAAAAAACCCGTTAATTTTTCTTACTCATTAACTTACTCATTCACTTGCATTACAAGGTACCAATGTATCGCTTGACATCACCTTTTATAATTCTAACATGATATGTAATTAACTAACAGTTACAGTGCTAAAAAAGTAGCCCCAAGGGCCCTGTAAGACAAGATTTCATGAGATATTACATTGCTTGTGTTTCTTCGTGTAATATCAAAATTTACTTGAAATTTTTAAAAAACATTTTGTACAGACTACTTTTGATATCAGAGTAAGAAAGAAAGACATTGCCACATTTTTTCATGCAATATTTCAAAGAATGTTGCGCAACATTGTGTAAACACTATCTTACTTTCTCTTACTCTGTTGTCAAAAGTAGTCTGTACAAAAGTTTTTAAAATATTTCAAGTAAATTTTGACAGTTTCGACGAAACACAAGCAATGTAATATTGCTTTGAAAATCTTGCACCGTGTGACTTCCCCCTACAAGTGCTAAAAAAAAAAACCAGCAAAAAAAAAAAAAAAATAATAAATAAATAAAAATAAAATACCATTTTGCAGAATAATTACGCCATGACACTAGTTTCACGTTTTTTCATTTTGAAAGATTTTTTTCAAAAAACTACAATTTTGTTCAATAATTAAAAAAAAAAAATAATAATAAAAAAAAAAAAAACTAAAATTAGTCAAAAATTTCGAAGTCTACTTAAAAAACAAGAAAGAACGCAGAAGTCGAGTATGCAAGATACCCTGTACCTAATCTATATGTACCTTAAGTTAGGATCTATTTGACTACCATACCTCATTGAATGGAATGATTATACTTAAAATTTTGTTGGCTAAAATTTTTGTTGGCCTACCTCATATTGGTCTATTTCATTGGGACTACCATAGACATAATTTGTACTAAATTTAAATTTCCAAGAATAAAAAAAATGACGTTTTTATGTAAAAACCCAAAATTTTGGGGTAAATTTGTATGGGGGCTGTACCTAAAATTTTGTTGGTCCTACCCATATTGGGATATATTATTGGGACTATTATAGACATAATTTATACTAAATTTGAATTTTCTAGAATAAAAAACAATGACGTTTTTATGTAAAAACCAAAATTTTGGGGTAAACTTGTATGGGGGCTATACCCAAAATTTTGATGGTCCTATCCATATTAGGATATTTTATTGGGACTATCATAGACATAATTTATACTAAATTTGAACTTCCTAGAATAAAAAACAATGACGGTTTTTATGTAAAAACCCAAAATTTTGGGGTAAAGTTGTATGGGGGCTATACCTAAAATTTTGTTGGTCCTACCCATATTGGGATATTTTATGGGACTACCATAGACATAATTTAAACTAAATTTGAATTTTCTAGAATAAAAACAATGACGTTTTTATGTAAAAACCCAAAAATTTGGGGGTAAATTTGTATGGGGGGCTATACCTAAAATTTTGTTGGTCCTATCCATATTGGGATATTTTATTGGGACTATCATAGACATAATTTATACTAAATTTGAATTTCCTAGAATAAGAAAACAATGACGTTTTTAATAAAAACCCCAAAATTTTGGGGTACATTTGTATGGGGTACCCCTTAAAAATGGGTCTAGAGAAAAACCGTTTATAAGTGCACTGGACGGCCTAGGAGAGTCTGTTTCAATTTAGAAGCTCTACCTCTTATAGTCTCCGAATAAGAAAATTTCTGTACAGACCACGACAGACGGACCATGACAGAGGAGACAGACGGATTTCATGAATGAGACATAGCCATTGTTTGACTCCTTCAGGTACAATGCGGAGTAATGTTCTTAGTTATGCTCTTCAATGCAATGGGTCGCATTCATCACTTTCCTTCTAAGTGGAAGTTCCGACAGCATCATTTGGATGCAATTATAATTAACTGTTTTATTCCGTCTCTGTTTGCTTACAACAATTTTAACATAGACAGCTTGGTTTTATAGTATCGTTAAAGACTAGAATGTAACCTCGACTCAAGGCCCACTATTTTGTTCTAGCAAGACTTAGACAGCTATTGCACGCCAAGTGAAAAACTTAAACTCATACAAAGAAAGCAATATGTTGTTAGGCTAAATTCACAACAAACCGCCGCTGCCTTTTCAACCAACGGCGTCACTCAAATGCTTAGTAGGATTCTCCGTTATCCTACTCCATAAACGAACAGCGAAAGCATATCTCCAACTCATTAAGTACGGCTTCCAAAGAGGTTAGTACAATGAGGAGTGTCGCATTGCTAAAGGAGGAAAGAACATCGCCTATAAGCGAGAGAAACACGAGCTGTTGTTGAACGATATCGAGGGAAACGGAGAGAGGAAAATCGACTTTTCAAACGCATAAAAAGTCCTTAAAAGACGTGAGCTGGAGAAAGCTGAGACTATGTGCTCTTCCAGTTAGTCCCATTACAGCTGAAGTTCAGTCGTACATAAAAAATCTAAAAAACCAAAAAAGTCCCAGGCGAAGTCGGACTGGCTGGCTAACTTTACGATAAAGGTCATGCCAGCCAAAGCAGTATTATTTCTGGTGCCAATACTCAAAGCTGCGAAGCGGTTAGGTCACATCCCAATGCAGTGAAAAAAAGGCGAGAAGAAACGTGTCTGCTGTGGATTCATACAGATCAATCAGCTTGCTTCCAGCGATAGCCAAGCTGTTTGAAAAATGCTTGCGGCTTGACACAGTTAAGAAACGTTTAACACCTTTCCAGCGTAGTTACCGAAAAGCCCATATTATTTCAGAGCAACTTAATAGAGTGGTTAACTTCATTTTCGAAGTACTTGATGCCAAGAATGTTGTAGCGGACTACTTGAAAATAATGCAAGGTAATGATAGACTATGACAAAAGTCAAAAGTCTTTTGCTACCCAAACTGTACTCATTAATACAAATTAGCCTGGATGGAGTAGAGTCGAGTGTAAGGTAAATTGAAGCAGGGATACCACAAGATAGTATTCTTGGTTCTACGCTAATCTCGGTCTTCACTCATGATATGCCCTCTGGCTCAGCAATTCCAATGGATGATCCACAGGGTCCTATGATATGCACTTTTGCACAACTGCGTTTACAACGCCACTCACACCTTGCGTTTGAACGACTGTCCGGGGCTCTTCCTTCAAGACCAGCTTCTAGCCATTGTACTGGTTACAAATACCAAGGCAAATTGTTGAACAGAACAGAAATCACTTTTGCAAATGTAGAAAATTTCGAGCTTGAGATCAAGAATTTTCGAACTTGATTTTATTTTGCCATTTTTCGTCTGTGTAAGTCGCCACAAAGAATTTTGCACGAGACTGTCAAAGGTGCTAGGGCTGGCCTGGACGCAATATGGTGTTTAAACTTGAATTGAATCGTATCAGAGACCCTCTACTACCCAATAACTATGCAACAAAATTTATGTTAATTATACGAAAACTATTGAAAGTTACATGTGACATTTTAACTGTATTTTTCTTTTCTTTTTTCATTTCTACTTCAAGTCAACGAAGTCAAAAATCATGGTTTTGTCTGCTAATTTGCATAGCGCGCACAGCCATTCTCTAACATAATCTCTATGCCATTTGAACAGCTTTTACTCACATCACTTTCAATTAGATGAAGCAAAGTAAATCGGAGACTGCATTTTTACAACGAACAAAATGAACGACCGCAACACACACACACACACACACACAACCTGGAGCAGAATAGAGCAGTAGTGTTGGCAAAAAAAAAAAAAAATCATCACTTTCGTTGATTTTTCACAGTGATTTAAAAAACGCCATGTCGTACTGCCACTAAAAAATTGTGATTATCGATTCCTCAAAAAAATTATTCAGTTAACGGCGATTTTGTGTAACGCTCTTAGCGAACAGTGAAACTGTTTATCAGTGATTGATGCTTAAATCACTCTTCGTGAACACCGAACCTGTACCAATTCGTTAGTTGCATCACTCTTCGCAAACAGTGAAACTGTTTAGTAATCGCTGTTTGTTTTTTTCGCGAACTACAATTTAATCACTGCAATCACTGTGATTTTTAAGTTGCAATCGCCAATTACACTGTGACTCAAGCATCACTTTTTTGGCCAACACTACAGCGCAGAGTAGTAAGCCCGCTCGCACAGGTCGTTCGCGTATAAAAACGTCTGTCAACACTTCAATTATAGAGTGAAAACATCCTGCAGCTATCTTATAACCAAATGAAATTCAATTTTTTTTGCATCAAAAAAAAAAAATAATAAAAAAAATGCAGAAAAGAATTTTTTTTCTATTTAAATTTTATTTTGGCATGTAAAGAAAAAAAATACGATTTTTTATACCCGTCACACACAGTGTGGAGGGTATTATCATTTTGTCAGAAAGTTTGTAACGCATTAAAGAAAGACATATTAGACCCTATAAAGTATAAATATTCTTGATCAGCACGACAAGACGAGTCGATCTAGCCATGTCCGTCTGTCGTCTATTGTATGCGTTCCATTCGCTCAGTTTTAAAGATATTGACCTGAAACTCGGAACTTAAGCTTTTCTCAGTCCTAAGCAGTTCAAGTGTTAAAATCAAAGTGACACGCCCATTTTAAGGTATAGCCCCATACAAACTTACCGTTTTTTTCGGATTTTTTCTATGAAAATAGCTATTATTTATGAATGTAGTCACTCCAAGTTGGGTAAAAATACTTCTAATGTCATCCAATGTCAAATCCAAGCTGCCACGCCCATTTTTAGCTATAGCCCCCATACAAATTTACCGCCCATTTTCGAATTTTATATGAAAATAGCTATTAATTATGAATGTAGTCACTCCAAGTTGGGTAAAAATACTTCTAATGTCATCCAATGTCAAATCCAAGCTGCCACGCCCATTTTTAGCTATAGCCCCCATACAAATTTACCGCCCATTTTCGAATTTTTGTATAAAAATAGGTATTATTTATGAGAATAGTCACTCAAATTTGGGTAAAAACACTTCTAATGACATCCAATAACAAAACCAAGGTGCCACGCCCATTTTTAGCCATAGTCCCCTTACAAACTTATCGATTATTTTCAAACAAATATATGAAAAAGTAATGGTTTTTGAATACATATTTATAAATGTATATAAGCCACTAATGATCACACATAAACTATTCAAAGATTCGTGTGACAGGTATTTAAGCTTCGGTTCCACCGAAGTTAACGTTTTTTTTTTTTTTTTTGTTGGTTCGTCTGCTCGTTTCTCGTTTGCTATTTTGCATTTTTATGTATTTTCATACATTTTTGTTGTTGTTGTTGTTTTTGTTGTTTTTGTTTGCAAGCAAACTGGTCGGTCGAGAGCGAGAGCGTCTGTATTTGTGCATACAAAATCAATATTTGGTTTAGAATATCCACCAGGATTAAATGTTGTCAGCAGCATATCTATGCATGTACATACACACATATAAGAGTGTGTGTGTATTTGTGTAGCCATTTTTAGGCATCCCCGACTGCTGCACTTTTGACATTTTATCACTTGCCTTAAGGAGCATACGCCCAGTTCTCTATTGAAAGCTGCTGCTGCTTCATATTTTACGCTTCACTTTCAATTTTTTTTTTTATTTTTTTTTTTTATTTAATTTTTTTTTTCTATTCAAATATTTTGCGAAGCGTATAAAAATGAAAAAAGGCGATTTTACGTTTCAATTTCTCTCGTTAGCAACTAGATACAATGATTTTTTTTTTTTTTCGTACTACTCACATACAAAGTGAATATTATGGAATATAAATTTTTTTTTCTAACAAAATTCACAAAAGATATTTGAGACCTAATAAAGTTCATATTTAATAATTTTTTGTACTTTTACAAAAATGGAATTTCCGATGGAATTTCAAAAAAATTATGTATAAGTTTGGTTTTTATGTTGAGAATTTTTGACAGATGTAAATGCTTAATGGGGTCTACAATAATTTCTCGAATGCATTACAAAATAATCGATTCGATAAAATATTATTCGATATTATTATAAATTGTTAATGTGTTATCATCAGTGGCTTTCGTAGAACTTCGAGATGGGATAGGACGGATCAACTCACGTTGTGTAGGGCCTATGCCAAAAAAAATGGGAGGGGCACATGGATTTGATATTGGATGATATTAGATGTTTCTTTAGGTAATTCGAGTGAATAAGTTCCTAAATAATAACCATATTTATGCAAAAATTCGAAAATGGGCGGTGAGTTTTTTTGGGGGATATATCTAAAAAATGGGCGTGGCACATTTGGTTTGACATTGGTTGCCATAAGAAGAAGTGTATTTAGCCAATTTGGAGTAAATATATGAATAAATAATAACCATTTTCATACAAAAATTCGAAAATGGGCGGTAACTTTATATGTGGGCTATACCTAAAAATGGGCGTGGATTCTTGGTTTTGATACTGGATGACAAAATAAATATTTTTACCCAATTGGGAGCGAATACATTCATAAATAATTAGTATTTTTATACAAAAAATCGGAAAAAAAACGGTAAGTTTATATGGGGGCAATACCTAAAAATGGGCGTGGCACTCTCATTCTCGAACTTAACATAGTCGTTGCTGAGAAAAGTTTAAGTTCCAAGTCTCAGCTTAATATTTTTATAACTTCAACGAAAAAGATGCCTAGAAATATACAGACGGACAGATAGACGGACATGGCTAAATCGATTCGTCTCGTCGAGCTGATCAAGAATATATATACTTTATGGGGTCTACGACGTCTTCTTTAATGCATTACAAACTTTCAGACAAATTGAATATACCCTTCACACTATGTGTGGCGGGTATAAAAAGGTATAAATTAAAATAAATATTTTTGTTTGGCAAAAAAATCTTTTTATATTTTTTTTTTTCTTCAAAATAGTAAACACAAAACTGTAAATAATTTTTGTTTGAGAACTTTTGCTCATAATGAAAGCCAGGCTAATTTATTCGTTCTTCTCAGTGAAGAAGAAACGCCAGAGTACTGGAGATGTGGCAACAGCCAAAATATGCGCAACCAAATATATCCAAAGTGGCTTAAAATGTTCTTGAATTAAATTGGGTGGTAGAGTGCGGAAAAAATTTACACTGGTACCAGTATAGCGAGCCTTTAGAAAAGTTTTCAATAATAATGAAAAAAAAAAAAAAATTATAAAAAAATTGTTGAAAACAGCATACTTACAGCGGCAAAAGTCAAACCAGCTAGTATAAGACCAATTTTAATTGGCCAAGAATCGATATTATCTTCGGTACGATCATCCCAAATGGCACAATAGGCGAATAGCAGAACACACGACAAAAAATATTCGAGCAATAATGCTTGCCAATCTTCGACATCATAACTGGGTATCGTAGTGCAGATCGTAGCATTTTTCCATTCAAAATCTTTCTTGTCAATCCGTTCGGGCACAACGGCCATAATTAGGCAAAAGCCAACAAAAGCGCCCAATAATTGAACAGCCATGTACATAAGCATCTCCTTCCAATCGATTTTACCGACAATACAGGCACTGGCGCTTACCGCCGGATTCACATGTACCTCACAGATGCCACGAAATGTATGCGTTGCCGCCATCAAGCCCAGACCAAAGCCAAATCCCATGTCCAGTACATCACGTGGCCAATTTACCAACGGAATCGGATTAAATGGCATACAGCCCATGCAACCGAGCACCATCAACATTGCGGTTGCAGTACATTCTGAGACAAGCCTCTCAAACAATTCTCGATCAAATTTCATATTAATTTAGGTTTTTCAATTTTAGAAAAATATATTTGAATAACAAAATCGGATAGTAACACACACAGAAGCAGTTACAATTTTATTGAAAATTAATAATTATGTCAACGCTTGCTGCGATTTTTTTTTTTTAAAGTAACGAAAAAGTAGTTTTTTACTAAAATGTATGTCTTGTAAGACGTCTTAGATGACATGTCTTGTTAAACTTCTTGAATGACATATTTTATTAGACATCTTAAAGACACATCTTACAAGATATGTCATCCAAGACGTCTTGGATTCCATGTCTTGTAAGAGGTCATGGTTTGCATGTCATGTTAGACGCTTTGAATGACATATCTTGTAAGACGTCTTGTGTGACATGTCTTGTTAGACGTCTTGGATGCCATGTCTTGTAAGAAATCTTGGTTGGCATGCCTTGTAAATCAGTTAGATACTTCATAAGTAGCTGTTACTATTCTGGAAAACATTGGCTTATCGTGTAGGCCACACAGGAGGAGGTTAGATGGTAGTAAGGAATATGGGACCGCGGAGTTTCCAGAACAACTATATTGAAAATGCAAAAGGTTTAATCTAGACATGCTTATTTATATGTTCTAATTCAATGAAAAAAATTTAAAAAAAAAAAAAAAGGACTCGTGAAGTATGCGATTTGTCGATATTTTGCACATCAGTTCAAAGTTTATCACGGTTGTAAGTGAATGAATGCTTTTGAAATGAATGAAAATGTAAAAAAGATTTGCACAGTGCCAGGCATTTTTTCCCAACGTTCATCATTGTTCTGCTAAGTTTTTATACACTTCATGCACAGAGTGTAGGGATAAAGTGTCTTGAGGGTATATCAGTCTGGATCACTAACACACTTATTATCGAAAACGTGTTATGTGTATTATAGCTTTTGGTTCTAACGTACGAACATAACGTTTTGTGTTATTGTTTTTTTTTTTTCTTCTTTTTCTTTCGCTTAGTTACGCGCATAAATCAAAGTTTTGCTTTTGTTGACCGCAAAGCGACGAGAGTCCTTTGTCTGTGTTTTTGTTTTTGTTTTTTTTATTTGTTTGTTTGCCTTTTTTAGCTTTCTTAATACTTTTGCGACGACGTCTTTTTTTTATTATTA
Source organism: Leucophenga varia (assembly GCA_018903435.1). NCBI lineage: Eukaryota > Metazoa > Arthropoda > Insecta > Diptera > Drosophilidae > Leucophenga > Leucophenga varia. The sequence continues at coordinate 22,974 of JAEIFJ010000399.1, read as the reverse complement.
TTGTTGTCCTTCTTTGCTGTGTTTATTGTTTATGACACCATTTTAAAACTTGTCAACAACCAATGGCGACGACAATGACAACCGCAAACTGCGATACTAACTTAGTACGAAGCGCAATTGACGAATGTCTTTTCTTGTTGTTGTTGTTTTGTTGTTGCTCTTTTCAACGTTCCGGAAAAGTTTTTGTTTATTAAGCTTTTGAAAAGTTAAAACAATTATTGTCATTTTAGCATTCTCGTATGCATCGACTTTGAGACAAGATTATATAAAAAAAAAAAAGCAAGTAAAAAAGTTAACTTCGACCAAAGCTTATATACCTTGTGACACCGACTCCTGTTGTTGCACAAATTATAATTTGTATTTTTGAAATTAAAAAAAGTAACGGCCACATGATCAGTTAATAATTAGAAATGTCACGGCCGCATGACCAAAGCGGTTATTGTGCCCGATTGGCTCAGCTGTTAACCGCTATTTGCAGCTATAAAAGCGAGTGAACTGACAGCGAACGAGTCATTCAGTCTCCAACTCCTGGAGTGGATGTGTATGAAAATATACTTATCTTTTATCTTTCAGCCAACAGTGAAACTAGTCGGAGTTGTACGGTTAAACCCGCTGGTGGTCGAAGGCAAGTCCATAGTGTTAGGCAACAGTAACACTGGTCGGTAGGTGAACACTGTTACCGGAAATTTGTATCCACTTGTGGTCAGAAGCAAGCATCCGGCAGTTAGCAATAGTATAGGACAGGTTGTAATATTTAAGTTGTTAGGGTAAGTTAGGTGTAAGGTATGGCACACCGGAACAGTGCCATAGGATCGTTCACAAAATTCTGGAAGCTCTTGAGGAAAAAGAATACTGCTCGGCCGTCTTCCTAGATGTCAGGCAAGCATTTGACAGGGTTTGGCATATAGGATTGCTCTACAAGCTGAAGCTAGCGCTACCAGCCCCCTTTCACTATCTGCTGCTCAGATCTTACCTAACTGGTAAATCTTTCTACGTTAAATGCGGCGAGAAGAGCTCAGCAATAAGAGAAGTCAGAGCTGGAGTCCCACAGGAGTGTCCTGGGCCCGATGCTATACACAATGTATACAGCAGATATGCCAACCATCAGCGACCCTAGAATGCTCACTGCCACTAATGCCGATGACACCGCCTTTTTAGCCAATGATAAGTCCCCACTCGTGGCGTCCAGCATAATCCAAACTCAGCTGGACCGCCTAAACATATGGCTAAGACGGTGGAATATCGTTGTCAACCCAGACAAATCCACACACATTACGTTTGCCCTGAGAAGAGGAGACTGCCATGCCGTCAGTCTGGATACCCAGCAGCATCACTGGAACGTACTTAGGCCTGGTATTGGATAGGCGCTTAACCTGGAGTAGTCATCTCTCACAAAAACGTTCCCAGTTGAACGAGAGGTTGCGCAAGCATCTGTGGCTGCTAGATAGAAGGTCCACCATCAAACTAAGGGTCAAACTCCTCCTTTACAAAGCCATACTTAAACCTATGTGGACGTATGGCATAGCACTCTGGGGCACTGCAAAGAGAAACAACAGGGAAAGAATCCAAGTCTTCCAAAAACAAGGTTCGGCGCATTATTTCTGAGACGCACCCATATCATACCAATGCAGAAATTCACCAGGAACTAGAAGTCCCCCACAAAAAAAAAAAAAAAAAAAAAAAAGTAAGCCTTGATTTTAAAATTCATAAAAAAAATTTTTTTTTTTTTTTTTCTTAAAACTTTTATTTATTTTGTTGAAATTAAAACTCTTTTTCATTTTAGATTCTATATTAACTAAATTTTTAGTGCCAAAGCAAAAAAAAAAAAAAAGGTAAAAAAAAAATGAAATTCGATCGTGAGCTATTTGAGCGACTTGTATCAGAGTCTACCGCAACCGCAATGATGATGGTGCTCGGTTGCATGGGCTGTATGCCATTTGTAACCGTGCCGCCATTTCATTGGTCTCGAGACTCATTGGACGTTGGACTCTGCTTCGGACTCGGCTTGATGGCAGCAACGCATACATTTCGTGGCATCTGTGAGGTACATGTTAATCCGGCGGTAAGCGCCAGCGCCTGTATTGTCGGTAAAATCGATTGGAAAGAGATGCTCATGTTTATGGCTGTTCAATTATTGGGCGCTTTTGTTGGTTTTTGCCTAGTTATGGTCGTTGTGCCCGAACGAGTCGATAAAAGAGATTTTGAATGGAAAAAATGCTACGATCTGTACAACGATACCCGATTATAATCTTGCAGTTTGGCAATCACTTTTACTGGAATATTTTATGACTTGTATACTGCTATTTGCCTATTGTGCCATTTGGGATGATCGTACCGAAGATAAAATTGATTCTTGGCCAATTAAAGTGGGTCTTATACTAGCTGGTTTGACTTTTGCCGCTGTAAGTATGCAATATATTTTTAAAAATTTTTTTTTAAATTTTATTTCAAAATTATTCTTTAAGGGTCGCTATACTGGTACCAGTGTAAATTTTTCCCGCACTCTACCACCAAATTTAATTCAAGAACATTTTAAGCCACTTTGGATATATTTGGTTGCGCATATTTTAGCTGTTGCCACATCTCCAGTACTTTGGCGTTTCTTCTTTACTGAGAAGAATCAAGATTAAGTTGCCGAAATGGTTTGATGCTTGATATTGTTTATTTAAATTATTTGTTTGTATTTCATTTTGAAGCGCATATTTACAATCATTTTAAAAGTGATCAAGTAGTAAGATACATATTATATAAGTTAACATTGAGCGATTTTTTTTAGAATTTATTAAATAAATACAATTCAAACTTGTTGCATTTAAAAAAAGCCATAAGTCATATTTTTTTCTAAATAATTTTAAAAATGCGGTCATGGTAAATCGTTATGTATCTCACAGTATGAATAAGTTGTGCAAAAGTGGCGTCATGAAGTTTTAATAGGATCAGTTAAAGGCAACTCATTCAGCACACACATACTACACACACACACACACACACACACACAAGTTTAACAAATATAATAGACTTAAAAATTGACACAATGTTCTAGGGGACGCAATTTATTTAGTCCACTGAATAAAGCTGAATGTAAAGATTGCAACACATACACACACACACACACATATAATGTATGAATGTGTGCATAGTTTGCATGTATCTGTATGAAAAATTACAAGTCAGCTTCACAATTGAAATATTTTCGCCTCAACGCACAGAAATGCGCAATCGAAAATAGTTATCTTGGCCATTGGCATTTGTACATACACATACATACATACACATCCATACATACACTAGCTAATACCCGTGGTTTTGCTCGGGGTTTTTTTTTTTAAATATTTCTATTAAGTAGCAAGAGTAAAGTCGTTTTTGCCAAGACCGGCATCTGTTAAAAATAACATAGAACCGAAAAGAGCCTTATGAGTGTCTTGATTATCGGGAAACCAACATTTTTTACCATTAACAAGCAACCATTGAACATGTTTTATATTGATCTTTCGAGCCGAACCACAATAACTCTTATATATATAAACTTAGATATATTGATAACTGCGTTGTTAAAGTTGAGCCGCCAAGAAAAGTGAACGATATTGTCCAATGTCACAGATGCCAAGAATTTGGGCATACCAAATCATACTGCTCAAAAAAGGCTAAATGTGTTAAATGCGGTATGAAACATGAAAGCAAAGACTGTACTAAGGAAAAGATGCTACACCAAAATGCGCAAACTGCTCCTGAAAATCATGCTGCTAGCTACAAAGGTTGTAAAGTTTATCAAACACTCATTGCTCGGAAAATATCAACTCCTCATAATCAACGGCCACATATAAGTAAAAGCAACTACACATACCCCTTCTCTGTTAATCAAAATAAAGCAACAAACTTTGATAATATGCACAAGAACCAGCCAACATACGCACAAGTGTTAAACAATATTCAAGAACCTAATGATAGTGATGCATTGCGACGTATAGAAAAATTATTAGAACAACAAGTTGAGCTTACAAATAACCTTCTCAATATGATCATGTTATTAGTTAACAAAATATGCAAGTAGATTTACGTATTGCTATATGGAATGCTAATGGGCTTTCCAATCATATTAATGAAATAACCATTTTTATGAAGTTGCATGATATTGATATTATGTTAATATCGGAAACGCATTTCACCAACAGATCTTATTTTTAAAATTAAAGGGTATGAAACCATCAGAGCAGATCATCCATTAAACAGAGCTCATGGTGGTGCTGCCATCATTTTGAAATTGGTTTAAAATATGAATTAATGGACGAAGTAAAACAAAATTCAATACAAGCTGCCAGTATTAAAATTAAATGTACACACACAGATTTAGTAATTACAGCTGTGTACCTACCTCCTAGATTTGCTATTAAAAAAGCGGAATTCAAACAATTTTTCAAATGCTTGGATCAAAGTTCATTGCTGGAGGTGATTACAATGCAAAACACCCATGGTGGGGATCGAGGCTGACAAACCCAAAAGGAAAGGAGTTGTACAAATGCATTTTAAACAACAATTTATTAACACTTTCAACGGGAAAACCAACATACTGGCCAACAGATCCCCGGAAAATTCCAGATTTGATGGATTTTGTTGTTTTCTCTGGCATACCTCGGCACCATCTCCACATTTTAGAAAGTTTTGATCTAAGTTCTGATCATTCGCCTCTTATTGTAATGTATAGCACAATAATAGAAACTCTATCAAAACCATATAAAATAATTAATTCGAAGACTAATCTGGATGAATTTAAAATTGTTTAGAGGAAGAAGTTAGTTTGGATATATCTCTAAAAACTCGTGCAGAGATTGATTATGCAGTTGAAACTTTAACTCGCGCTATTCATAAGGTTGGATCTCAGTGCACCCCCAACATCTAATAGTCAGCACCAGCCGATTCAATTTTTCCTACCTATTGATATTAGACGTCAAATTAAAAAATAAGAAAAAACTACGCAAGAAATGGCAAGAAAGTCGAAGTCCACAGGATAAAACACTTTTTAACAGGGCTGCCAACGAGCTAAAGAAAAAATTATACGATTTAAAAAATGAGTCAACAGCAGAATACTTAAGATATTTGGATCCTTTTTCAACTGATTATCAATACAGTCTCTGGAGAGCGACTAAATATTTGAAGCGTCCCGCCAAGAGAAATGTGGTCATAAAAGATAGCAATGGTGTTTGGTGCAGATCTGGTAAAGATCAAGTTGAAGCGTTTGCAAAACACTTGTATTCTCAATTTCAACCAAACGATGTCAGCGACCCAATTACAGAAGATAAAGTGGAACGTTTTTGAATCTCCATGTCAAATGAGTCTACCCATTCGCCAAATATCAGTTACTGAAGTTCAAATGGAAATAAGTTTTATCAAGAACAATAAATCTCCCGGATTCGATAAAATTGATGGTGTCACTATTAAAAACTTACCACCTAAGTGCATCAGACTCTTAACTTATATTTATAATGCTATGCTTAGACTCGACCATTATCCAAGTCAATGGAAATGCGCAGAAGTAATTATGTTACCAAAGCCAAATAAACCTGAAAATTGTGTTTCATCATACCGTCCAATTAGTCTTCTGGCAACTTTCTCCAAGGTATTTGAAAAAATACTACTGAGAAGGATGTTGCCAGTTATGGAGGAACTTTCCATCGTACCGGAACATCAGTTTGGGTTTAGAAGAGGTCATGGAACACATGAACAATGCCATCGAATTGTTGATGCCATCACAGATGCTTTTGAAAAGAAAAAATATTGCTCGGCTGTATTTCTAGATGTACAAAAAGCTTTTGATAAAGTATGGCATCAAGGCATTCTTTACAAAATAAAACAATGGCTACCTGCTCCATTCTATCTGCTGTTAAAATCATATTTGTCGAACCGATTCTTTTACGTAAAGCAGCAGGGTGAAGAATCGAAGCTATTACCCATCAATTCAGGCGTTCCACAGGGAAGTGTACTGGGACCGGTTCTCTATACAATGTATACAGCAGATATGCCTATAACAAATGAAGTTAGTGTGGCAACATATGCTGATGACACGGCGATCATTGCAACAAGCAGCTCCTGTGTAGAAGCCTCGCAACATCTCAAGCTGAACTTAACGTAATTGAGAAATGGCTAATTAATTGGAAAATTGTAGTGAATTCCGACAAATCAATACATTACATTTGCTTTAAGATGAGGAAATTGCCCATCAGTAAGATTAAATGGCACAGAAATACCACACCGCGACACAGTTAAAATACCTTGGAGATCATCTTGATCGCAGACTAACATGGAGGGCTCATATTAAAGCAAAACAACAACAGCTTAACATTAAAACCAAGCAAATGTATTGGCTTCTCGGAAGAAAGTCTCAGCTTTGTTTAGAGAACAAGGTCCGGCTGTACAAGGCAATTCTAAAACCAATTAGGACTTATAGCTTACAATTATGGGGTACTGCGAGTAATTCCAACATTGAAATTTTACAGCGCTACCAATCAAAAACGCTCCGTACTATGGTCAATGCGCCCTGGTTTGTAACAATCTCAAATTCACAAAGATCTCAATATTCCGTTTGAGTTAAAATGAAATAGCATTGTTTAGTATTAGATTACATAAATAGACTGCAAAACCATAGCAATAATTTAGCCGTAAATCTAACAGATAATAATTTAACGCATAGAAGACTAAGAAGATTTCATGTTCTTGATCTTCCAAATAGATTTAAGAATAAAAACATAAATTAAAAAAAAAAAAAAAAAAAAAATTATGTAAATATGTAGATATTAAAAAAAAAAAAAAAAAAAACATAGAATAAGTTACTTAAACATAATTGTTTATATATAGCAGTTAATTGCATTGGCGATTGCTGTCCTGTTATTAAAATTTTTTGAAAATTTGCTAATGACTATTGTCAGATTACAAATCACAGAAGAATAAAAAAAAAAAAAAAAAAATCTTTTAAATGCGCCCAATATCAAGGAATCTAGGTATACTCATATCGAAGTTATGTCTTTTCGGTTTAGAGGCAACTATCCAAATTTTTTAAAATAGAACTAAGTGATTACCTAAATGGTACTCTAAATATACAGGAAAAAAGTTTAAAAATATATATATATTTTTGACAATTATTGAAATTTTGGTTCTATGTTCCCCGCTGGGCCACTGGTCCAAGTTCCAGAAACCCTTTGAACACATCAAAAATAATTTTTAATCATCATTTAAAAGCGCCTAATTTTAAGTCTCTACGTTGACTCTTTTAAAAGATATTTCTTTTACAATTTTAAGACCTCCATTACACCCCCGGTTTGAAAATTTTCCAAGTGTAATAGTGCTAACCTGAAATCTAAAAAAAAAAAAAAAAATTTTTTTATAAAGTCTATTATGTGCTTACAAATGGGTCCAATGTCCAAATTTCGGAAGTCCCTTGAACACGCCAAAAATATTTTCTATGTCTTTACGTCTATTTCCATTTTTAAGGTCCCCTAAGGTACAGGGTACAACATTTAAGCCGTTTGGTCTCTAGATTAATTACCTTTAAATCAGTCAGTTAGTCAGGTAAACGAGATTTATATATAGATATATGTTTTGTATGCATTTAAAGTATTCTAAAGTACACAAATGTATGAGTGTGTGTGTGTATGTGCACGTGTGGGTGTGTGTTCAAACAAATTCCACACGGTATCCTCCTTAGTTGACATGCACTGCGGTATTGGTGGTGCCAAAATGAAGCGAGTAAAGCTTTCTGAAATGTGAAGAACATCAACAACAACAACAACCAGCGGCCACAAATAAAGACAAACACACAGATACACACTCACATACACACACAAACTTGACGTGCTTAAAAATACTGTTGTAGGTACTCCTTGGTGTATATGAGTGACTAACTTCTTGGGAAATACAATCAGTTTGTATCTGGTTTGCATTTGATAGGTTATGTGCAGTATTGCCACATTTGATTATTGCTGACAAACAAAAAAAAAAAAAAAAAAAAAGGTCAAGAATGTTAATAAAAAAATTGCTAAAAACCCAGCGTGCAATAATACTAATGCGTCATATTCAAGTGATCAAATAATCTCGATTTTTGCAAAATTTAACGAACTAAACTCAGTGAAACATTACATATGGGGTGTCCCAGAACTAGCGTAAAATTTACAGTAATATACAACCCTTAAAAACTTCTTCATCAGAATGGGCGCAAATGGCAATAATTGTAATCCTTTATCCTATTATAATGCAATAACTCAGTACAGGTCGAATTGATATTTGGAATTACCGGAACCCTCCCATAACCTGGTCTTATGCTTGCAAAACAATTTTTTCTGCGTTTTCACTTATGAAGCAATAACTCAGTACAGGTCGAATCGATTTTTATTTTTAAAACAGTTTTGGAAAGAAAAAAAACCTTTCGAACAATATATATAATAGTATAACATTTCACATTCTATATGTTTGTATTCTCAAGGCAAACTTATTTTATTAATTTTTTTTTTTTTTTTGTGATTGAATGAAAAAATACATCTATGGTAAACATTTTCATATATCGGAGACCTCGTAAGACCTCCGTGTATCTATATTTATGCTTTTCACTTTCTTAGTTTAAAAGGTATTTACCTGAAATTCGAAACTTAAACAGTTCCAGTGTTAAAACTAATATGCCACGCCCTTTTAAAGCATAGCTCCCATATAAATCTACCGCCCATTTTAGAGTTTCTTCTATGAAACTAGCTATCTATGAAGATATTCACTCCAATAATAAGGTAAAACGACTTCTAATCTTATCCTATATATAAACTATTGATATTATATGGATCGGACCACTATTACGTTCATTCCCCCATATCACCTTACTTCCTATTAAAATTTGACACATGTGCTTCTTACTTTAATGTGGTGTCTAAAGCTGAGTTGTATCTGATCATCTGCTTTACGTAATACTATCCCCGATACTGATCATATAGCTATTCAAAGCTTTGTGTGGCGGGTGTTTGAGCTTCGGTGCTGCCGATGTTTCTACTTGTCTATTTAATAGATGTGCCTTTCAAACGAATTAGTGTAACCAAACATCGATTTAGTTGAAAAATTAAAACAAAAACAAGAAAAAACGTTAACTTCGGTGGAACCGAAGCTTAAATACCCGTCACACGAATCTTGAATAGTTTATGTGTGATCATCAGCGGCTTAAATACATTTATAAATATATATTCGAAAATAATTACTCATACATTTGTTCGAAAATAATCGATAAGTTTGTATGGGGACTATGGCTAAATTGGCACTTTTTTATATTGAAGTGTTTTTACCCAAATTTGAGTGAATATTCAAACAAATTTCAAAAATCTAAAATGGCGTTAAATTTGGTGGTTGCTAAAATTGGGCGTGGCAGCTTGGTTTAACATTGATGACATTAAAGTATTTTTACCCAACTTGGAGTGAGTACATTCATAAATAATAGCTATTTTTATAGAAAAAATCCGAAAAAAACGATAAGTATTGTATGGGGGCTATACCTAAAAATGGGCGTGGCACTCTTGATTTTAACACTTGAACTCTTAGGACAAGAAAAAGCTTAAGTTCCGAGTTTCAGGTTAATATCATTATATCTTCAAGATCGATTCGTCTCAGCGAGCTGATCAAGAATATATATACTTTATAGGGTCTCCGATGCTTCCTTCAATGCGTTACAAACTTTTGGACAAACTGAATATACCCGTTTACACTATGTGTAACGGGTAAAAAATAATCGAAAAATCTCCTGATGGAATGTATACTACGCCAATGCTCAGAAGTTGATCTGACGGGCAATATTTTCTATAAAGGAATTAGCGGAGAATGAGAGCATCAAGACGAGAGATCCAACATTGGTAACCAACGAAGTCACGTACCAGTTAGGAAATTAAACGACTACCAAATCTGGCGAATACGTTGGTTGCTCGATGGTATTTGTTGTTGTTGTTGTTTGGCTTTGCTTTTCTGTACAATCACGACTAGATGAGATGGCTACAAACGTATTCGCCAGTTGTGGCTTCCTCTTCGGGAAAGGCGTTTTGAGTCGATTGATGCCATCAAACAAAATTGGCGTTGCCATCGTCGTCGACGTCGTACAAAAACCCCATTTTTCGCTTTCCCATTTCCGGGCCTTTTCTTCGGTGAGCATCACATTTGTTGGGTTCTCGCTCGTTCGGCAGGCACCATAAGGCTGATCTCAAACATTTTTTTTAATATATATTAAAGAAAGCATTCCCACAACAAAAATTGAATAAAAAAAATTTTTTATACTACTAATACCCCTAAAATAAAAAGAAGTTCCACCAAATTTTTTTTTTTTAAAATTTTTTTCGGTGGCCGGAACGAGGCAAATCTTTCACCTCTTCTCGACCCACCTTGAACGTCTTGTACCACTCGTATGCTTGTGTTTTCACTGAAGGCTTTTCAGCAAACTCGCATTTTCGTTTTGCGACTTTGCCGTTCCGCACTTTGCAATTTTCAATGATGTTGAGATCAGGACTACAAACTGGCCAATTCCAAAATATTGATAATTATGGTCATGTCACTCTGCTGGTATGCGGGCGAGCATTCCGGCCCGAATTGTTACCTTGCCTTCTCATTTTTGGCTTTGCGGATTAACTCACGAACGATGAAATGATTCATTTGGAAGACGCCTTAACGATACTCCAACGTCTGAGTTGAAAAATGCTCTCAACGGCGAAAAGTACCTTCTTCCAATCAGGAACATGCCAATTTTTCCGAGCTCAACACCTATCTAGTCGGTTTTTCTAATGAGGATTGGTTTTTTTGTTGCAGTTCTTCTTTATACCCGCCACACAAAGTGTGAAGGCTATTATCTGTTTGTCGGAAAGTTTGTAACGCATTAAAAGAGGCATCGGAGACCCACAAAGTAAATATATTCTTGATCAGCTCGAGGAGGCGAGTCGATCTAGCCATGTCCGTCTATCTGTCTGTCTGTTTAATTCAACGCGATTTACTCGAGAACTACTGGAGATACTTACCTGAAATTTGATAGTGCCACGCCCATTTTAAAGTATAGCTCCATACAGACTTGCCGCCCATTTTCGAATTTTTGTATGGAGAAGGTTATTATTTAGGAATGTATTCACTCCAAATTGCCGAAAAACACATCTAATATCATTCAATATCAAAAGCAATGGCGCCTTGCCCGTTTTTAGCTAAAGTCCCCATACAAACTTTTCGCCTATTTGGGTAAAAAAAATTGATACTTTTGACTATCATCCAATATCAAATCTAAGGTGCCACACCCATTTTTGGCATAAGGCCACACAACGTGAGTTGCATCAGACCATTGACCCCGTCGCATCCCATCTCAAGTTCTATTTAAGGCTCTGATGATAGCACATTAAAAATTTAAAAATACGTGTGACGTATATAGCTTCGGTTCCACCGAAGTTAAAGTTTTTCCTTGTGATTATTTTATTTAATTTTCTACTGACTTCAAATATTGTACAAACCGATATGTATATGGTAGCTGGCATAAAACTATGCAATTTAATGTTTGGAAACACAGATACAGTGATCATATCATAACGTACGAGGTGTGTTCAAAAAGTAGCGCATATTTTATGTTTTTTTTTTAATTATTTATTTATTCATGAATATCTATTTTGTCCCCTTCAAAGTGATCCCCTCCCGATAAAATACACCTATGCCAACGTTTTTTCCAATCCTCGAAACATGCCAAATAGTCCCTTTCCGGTAGAGCCATCAGCGCCTTCTTCGATTTAGCTTTTATCTCCTCAATCGACTCGAAACGCGTTCCCCGGAGTGGTCTCTTGAGTTTTGGGAATAGCCAGAAGTCACACGATGCCTAATCAAGCGAATACGGTGGTTGCGGAACGATATTGATTGGATTTTTGGCAAAAAAAGTCACGAAAATTCAGTACAGTTTTTAAAAAAAAAATCATCATTTTTGGTACCAATCGAGACTTGACACGTTTGAGGCCCAAAAACATCTTTCAAAATTGTATTAATTGATCCTTTCGATACGCCAATTTCATCAGCAATGTCTCTCATAGTTAATCGACGGTGTTCCAGCTCTAATTCTTTTACTTTTTGGATGTGAGCATCGTCCGTTGAGGTCGATGGTTGATCAGGGAGCTCTTCGTCTTCAACCTTCGTTCGCAACCTTCTTTCAACAATTTATACCAATCAAATGTTGTTGATTTTGGTAGAGCTCGGTCCCCATAAGCCTTCTTTAACATTTTTATTCCATTTATTCCATTTAGAAAAAAAAATTTGATACAGGTTCTTTGATCCATTTTTTTGAATAGGTAAAAATCAAAGACGATCCAAAATACGTGCAAGCAAAGCAGCTTTCAACAATTAAGTGGCCGAGCTTGTCGGCATAAGTGAAAACATGAATATACGTAACCCGCGAAAATTCAAAATTCGCGATAATGTTTGAACACACCTCGTATAGTAACTCATAAATGCTGCACTGTAGTAGAGTTTAAAACGTTTATGTTTGTATCTATTTATCCATGGCTCTAGTATAACCTCAAACATCAATTGTAACTTTATACAAATGAACATGTTCATATGTATGTGTGAGTATTTATCTAAGCGATACTTTATGTGGGTCTATGTGTGTGTGTGTGTGTGTGTGTATAGATACTTTTAAAGTCTCGACGGAATCGTTACAATTTATGTTGCATCAAGTTCGCTTCACTTGAAATGACTTTGTGCGGTTTCATTTATGAGCTTTTGCGGTTTGTTGCTATCTGGTTGCAACTTTGGTTTTCAGAGGCAGCTAGCGGTTTTTTGGGCGTTTTATGCAGGCAACTAAGCCAGTAGTGAAGTGATATTTGTCACCCCTATAAAAAAAAAAAAAAGGCTAACAAAAGATTACGTTGGTCGTTCGTTCGGATGTCGCGAATGTACTCTGTAAACCGCAAAGTACGTATAACTTAGATAATTTATCACACAATGCGCGTTTATCACACAATCAGACAGACAGACAACGAAAGGCTTTGAGCAGGTTAAACGAATTGCATTCATATCTTAAACTGTAAGTTCATTAAATTCAAATCGATTACATTTGTAGTTGGCGTTCTTTAAGTTCTTTTTTTTTTTTGTACGCTTTAAAAGTATTTGATTTTAGTTTAAAAGTTTGTAAAGGAGAAATACGACCGGACGATATCTGGCGTAATGTGTTCAGCTCTTCATGTGGTGCACTAGGGAAAGCCTCAGTCTGATTTTTTGCGACAATACAATACAAGATACAGGTTATTCTAGTATCCATTGTCATATTCCTGCAATGTTTTAGATTGCATGACCACGGTTTAATGCTTTGGCAGACGCTTTTCTTTCCTGACTTCATGTGAGAAGCTATCAAACAATCAGAGGTATACTGATGGCTCTCTCACAGAAATCCCATTGCCATGGGTGTTCTCCACCTTCTGGACAAATGTCCAAAGGGGTTTATTATTACCATATTTTTAGGCTGTCAAAGCGCTAACCTTGTGGTCTTTTTCCTCTAGGATAGCTCTGCTGGGATCTTGATCTTAGAAATATTGTATAAAATGAGGTTGCAGGCGAGCAAGACAAGGATAGGAGCTCATCTTGGCTTCAGCAACACTTTCCAATGGGTGACATTTCAGATACTCTGGCTACACCGTTCCAGCCTTTGGCAGGCTAAACAACAAGTTCTGCAAATATTCACGAAAAATAATATTTATATCAGTCGCTCTGAACTATGAATACTCATTTCATATCTTACAGATCACAACGAACTGAGATTCCTCCTAAATAAAATGGGTCTGTCTTCTGAATCAGAGTCTAGACTCTGCCTGGAAGATGATAGACACCAGCTCACATATCTTATGTGTATGCCCATTTCTGGCTAGATTTAGATACATACAGTTTGATCACTGTATATTAACCCCTGAAGATATCAGGCAGCAGATAATGTCCTCAATCTCATAACCTAATCAAACTGGGTCAGGGTACAAAAGATCTTTTATGGTCGCTGTGACCCATTTTCTTTTAGGAAGTTCGCTATGTCTTCACTTCGTCCTAAATGCAGAATGGAGACATTTGAACTTCGATTAAGAAATATCTGTCTGTCAGTCTGAGCTCAGACACACTCTTTAAATTTTAAACTAAGCCTTGAACATAACGAAGCCATTGTTAACTACACCTTAGTGAAATCCACCACCCATTAAAGGTGGACAAATCATACTCAGTGGATTAGTCATTATTGAAGACAAATGTATTGCAATTCTGTCATGCATCCCGACGACGACTGCAGACATTGAACAAAACACCAATGATATTTGATTCAATTATAACAATTATTGTTTTTGTTTTTAAAACGGGTAGGATGTCCCTTAATCTCGATGATAGGCCCTATTTTTCTTTTGTCGTGCGTCTTTTCCTTGCACCTTCTACAGTTCCCATTCTGCCCGCATGCTCCCAATGAGCCCAGTGAGTGACCAATTATGTTAGCTGTTATTCTAGTCAGATCTTTTTTCCACTCTTAGATTTAAATTTGGACCAGTTGTCGTGTGCGTCCCATGGTGCCTCTGACCTCGGAAGCGAAAGGCTTAAGTGGTATAATACCTAAACGTAACGTCCACAATAGGTGTACAAAATATTTTTTTATAAAAGGGTTAATGCAAGCGCTGCATCCTAATATGCTAGTGACTTATTTGGGTGCAGATCAGAGGTAATTATTATTTTTAGGAAAAATCAGAACGTTTCAGGTAAAAACGGTACAATTGTTTTATGACGGTGCAGCATTTTATTATTTAAAAAGATGCGCCTGCATTAGCGACACACATTTTATTAGTCTTTAAGTGTGCCAGATTCTACCTGTTCGAACCTGCCATTTTATTGTTGCGTAAAAGTTTGCAACCCTTTCGATTTATTGCCTTTTTTGCAATTATATTTGTTCGATCTGTACACATTTCGTGATTGTATAAAAGCGCAAGCTTCTTTTAAGAAAGACATCATTCGCTTCGAAGCTCTCGAACACACGATACATATTATTAAAATTATTTTAAATAAAAAAAATAAAATCAATTCAACTAAGGCACAAGAAATGTACAATGAAGTCTCGAATATCGATACGGAACACAAACAGTTTCGAGATGAACCAAACTTCTTTAGTCCTAAGAAACGTTTTTATCTTAACGATTGCATTGAGATGATCTATGAAATGAAAGGCTTCGAACATGAAGTACATTGGACGCCATCTAAAGAGGTTCAGAAATTGATGATATACGGCAACAGGTTGATGAATGTTTGCAAACATTGCCAGACTCGGATTCAAATGGTGCAGCAAAACGTCGTGCCAAACGTCAGCTATTCCCTAAAGAAAAGTCTAAGAGCCGTAAACAAGCCAAGCCAATACATAAAAATCATTGGGTACACCACAATTGCTGAATTTTAAGCCAATGCGGCAGCAAATTGAAGAACAAGATATACGCCGGGATTTTCTTAAGCCAGCACGAAACACGGTCATTGAAGCAATAATACGGGAAAATAAGGAACGTGAAATGGCAGCAGCAGCAGCAACAACATCGCACTGCACTGAATTAAAGAATCAAAATCTGACTCCCAACTACTCGGCTACGACTGGCAATAGGATTTTTACCGAGTTGCGTCGTTATCTTGCAACTGAGTTTCTTATTGGGCAGAATTAAGAAGGAGAATTAACAGAAGAAATTCCGATCCAGTCGGGCTCGTGAAGAATTTGTTTGCAAAAACAAAATTGCTTCCAGTAATATTAAATTAATTTTTTTTTTTTATGTAAATTTTTTACTTTATAAATACTTAAGCCAGTTTTTTTTTTATTAATTACAAATTTTAGTGATTTTAAAAATCTTATTAAATAAAAAATATATTTTTTGACTCAAATTGTATAAATTGTAATAAAATTAAATAACACTCAAAGTACACATAAACTGCTTCTTTATTTATATGAGGTGTCTGTAGAGGATTATTTGGTGTAGCCAAGAATGATGAGAGCCGCTGAATTCTGCACGGTGGAGTACAAGATTGTAGGGTAAAAACCACAGCTAAAGAGGATAATGCGGTGTATGCTGTATGTGACTTAGAAGCATTCTGGCACACTGGTTCCAAATTCAAAATGTTTGACATAAATTTATTCTTTTTTACGATTTAAAAATATAAACATTTTATAAAAGAAAATACATCAGCGGAATTAGAAAACATTGTAAATTCTTTAATTATTTTAATAAAAATTTCATGCAAATTTAAAGTATATAGTTACTTTAAAGCAGTCAGTCATTCAGTTAGTCATTTAGTTAGTGAGACAATTGAAGATTGTTTGCAATTCAACTGCATAGATACACATAGTTACTTTTTAAAGTGTATAAATTAACTCTTCATTTTCTCTTTAAATGGAAACTTAAACTCAAACTAAATCTGAAACTGAAACTTTTTCACACTTAAGTAGAAGTTTGCCAATATTTGGGTGTTGCTTTTATGTGGCAAGCGAAAAGTTTTTGTGCCTAATAAACAGAGTGTAACCAGTCAGTCAGCCAACTTAAATAGAGAAGCGCTCAATGATGTTCTAACTATTGCAATTGCTGTATTTATTGTTATTGTTGTAGAATTGCTTACGGCAACCGAAGAACTAATGCAAGCAAAGAAATAATATGAGTGAGAGAGAGAGAGCTAAGCTTTTCGTTATGCCCCAAAGTAAAGTATCTCAGATTTTGAAATTTCGCAGAAATTTCTGCAATTCACTTAACTTTGAATCCGCTGCTGCTGCTGCTGCTTAATGCAACAGAGAACATCTTGACTGAATGAGTGACTGAATGAGTGAATAATTTTCATTTTAGTGCCTCACTTGATACATTTTAAATATGATTAATGTTTGCTGAACTTTGATTAAAGCGTTTCAGGGTAAAATTTTATAACATTTGTAGAAAAGTTTCAAAGTCAAAAAGTTTCAGTTTAAATTTTTGACAAACGCTAAATTGTTTTGTAATTGTTTGACAATTCTGTCAAAAATGTAAAAAAAAATGCACAAATAGTCATGGTCACAAAGCGACTAGTAACAGTTTCACCAGACACCCAATACTATCGATTAGATCAAGCCCCAAGCAAACTTAACTTGCAAGCAAAGCAGATAATCAAGACGAAATTGAACTTCCATAGTCAACGAATATTTCTCATCTAAATAAAAGCTAAAAATATATAAGCAATTTAGAAAGAGACAACAGCGGAATACTGTACCTTCTATAAGAACAAATAAGAGCTACAGATGGGAAACTTGGCGGAGCGAATGCACTCCAAGTTGACTCATAGGCTTGAACTGAGGACAGTACATTTCCAAGCTGTTGATTGCTTCCGTAAAGGGAGAGCCACCACCATTATTTTATGGTACGACTAATTTAAGCAGCGGTATCTAGCGGTTAGGTAAAAAAAAAAAACAGCACTTTAAAAGTGATTTCACGAATATATATAGTATATGAAACGCATTACCAGAGTCACTGAGGATTCAGACAGCAACAAGAGCGATTTGAATGATCGAAAGATTCCTGAAGTCCAAAATACTGGAGGCTCTGATTCTTAGAATGGAAGATCTAGAAGCCCAAACTACTACTTTTCACGTGGCAGGTTGGCTCAATGTAGTGGAATGCCAAATTTGCATGAACGGAAACACCCTTAATTGGGTAAAAGAAACAGTGTCTACAACACTTTTAAGATAATCCCTGACCTTGCTGTATAAGAGAAAGAACTAATATATTTGAAACATAGACTCTCTTTAGCACTTGCAAATGGGTTTTCTCTAGTCCCATGTTTATCCCCATAGATAGATAAAACTTAAGTTAAGATAGGACTTAACTTGGGTACAGTGTATCTTGCAGTCGTGCATAGTCGACTTCAGTGTTCTTTTTGTTTTTTTTTTTACCCATCACACATAGTGTGGAGGGCATTATTATTTTTTTCTGAAAGTTTGTAACGCAATGAAGGAAATATCATTCTTGATCAGCTCGACGACACGAATCGATCTAACCATATCCGTCTCTCTGTCTGTAGTAAAGATATTGAACTGAAAGTCGAAACTTAAACTATTTTCAGCCCTAAGCAGTAAAAGTGTTAAAATCAAGGTACCACAGGTGCCCATTTTTTAGGCAAAGCCCTCATAAATTCATATATAATCAAGCTGCCACGCCCATTTTTAGATACCCATAAAATTACCGCCCATTCTCGAATTTGTATTAAAATAGGTATTATTTATGAAACTATTCACTCAAATTTGGTAAAAACACTTCTAATGACATCCAATATCAAAACCAAGGTTACGCCCATTTTAGATAAACCCCATACAAACTTAACCCCATTTTCAAATTTTTTTATTAAAATAGGTATTATTTATGAAACGACTTCAGTCAAATTTTGGTAAAAACACTTCTAATGACATATATCAAAACCAAGGTGCCCCATTTTTAGCTAAGCACCATACAAACTTATGATTATTTTCGAACATCTATATTTTTTTTTATTTTTTTTTTTTTTTATTTCTTATATTAATTACTTTTATTTGGGTTTGGGTTTTTTATTTGGTTCCCCCGAAGTTTATTTTTTTTTTTTTTTTTTTAAAATATTTTTTTTTGAAGCGACTTGTGTTAAATATGTTAAAACTTCTAATAGTAACCCATGCTCAGAAAATAACCCACGGTTGAGGTGGGACCACTATAGCATATAGCCCCATATAAATCTTACGCCAATTGTTCAGTTTTGAAGCAATTTGTCGCAAATGTGGTCAAAATACTTCTTGAGCAGACCATTTTCTCATGATTGAAGTAGGATATAGCACCCAGTAGCATAAAGCCCCCATACAAACCGAGCTCAAAATATTTATTTAAGAAAAATTTGTCTAATCATCCCGTGACATGTATTAAAACATGGATTTCACCGAAGTTAAGGGTTTTTGCCAAAAAACGCGTATAGCTGCTAGAAAGATCTCAACTCTGAGATATTAAATATTAACGAAACATGCCTTACAACGTTTTATTTTGAATTGTTTTTTTTTGTTTTTTTTTTTGCTCTATCTTTTCAGAATTTTTTATCTTTTCATGCGTTTTTCATAAACGCCAAAGTTAAAAGTAAAAAGTGCGGCAACACACAAACGCAAACACACACACACACTTTAAATCGCTTGGAAAAGCGCTTTTCAAAGGAATAAAAAGTTTTCTTTATTTCTATGTTTTTTTTTTTTTCCATTTTTCTTTGTAGATCTCGCTCTATCTCTCTCTCTCTCTCGCTCTCTCTGTACGCAATAAAACAAAATATGAACACTAAAGTAAAAACAAAACTAGACTGACGGACAGACAGACAGACAGACAAGTTGTACTGAGTGAAAAATATGAGTACGAGTTGGAAAACTATGTTCTATGTTCAACATATGTTTGCATGTTCTTATTGCGCATATTGTATGTGTGTGTGTAGGCAAATATATGTGTGCAAGTACAAAGCGCCAACGCGAATTCAAAAAAAAATCTGTTAGTTTCTTTAGTTAAATTTCTTATACCCTCTAAGAACAGCATAATGTAATGGGTAAATCCAAGCTGAAATTCCGTTTTTTCTTCTTTGGTGCACGTATGTACATCCGTAAAAGCTATAACTTTGGCTGTTCCTTTCTGGACTTTTGGGTGTCGGGGAGTGTCGGGGTAAATTACTTCTTAAATCATTCAAAATTGCGTCGCATAGTCCTTATCAATTAATTGTTTTTTTTTTGTGATTACAGCGTATCTCTTAGCCAAGTTCATTGAATTCTACGGTTTCTATCTTGTTTTTTTAAACCCGCCACACAATGTGAAGGGTATATTCAGTTTGTCGGAAAGTTTGTAACGCATGGAAGGAGACATCGGAGACCTATAAAGTATATATATTCTTGATCAGCTCGATGAGACGAATCGATTAAGCCATGTCCGTCTCTGTCATCTGTCTGTTTACTTCTACGCATTTTTTTCGATGAAGATATATATGATATTACGCCGAAATTTGGAACTTAAGCTTTCTCGGCAACGACTACTTTGTATGTTAAACGGCCACGCCCATTTTCCCATACAAACTTACCGAAAATTTCTGAATTTTTGTATGAAAATATGTATTATTTATGCATGTATTCAATCCAAATTGGGTAAAACTCTTTATTGTCATCCAAAGCCGAAACCAAAAGGTGCTACGCCCATTTTTAGGTATAGCCCCCATACAAATTTACCGCCCATTTTCCAATTTTTGAATAAAATTGGTATTTTTATGAATTTATTTACTCCAAATTGGATAAAAACACTTCTTATATCATTCAATTCCAGAACCAAGAGGCCACTCCCATTTTTATATATAGCCCCCATACAAACTCACCGATTATTTTTGTGTTTATGTATGAAAAATTAATTTTTTCGTCTACATATTTTTAAATGTATATAAACCACTGATGATCACACATAAACTATTCAAAGATTCGTGGGGCGGGTATTTATGCTTCGGTTCCACCGAAGTTAACGTTTTTCCTTGTTTTTATTTCACTTATCGCTGCTACATGTACGGTTAAAGTTATTGTTTCCATTATTTTTTACGTTTACTATTTTTGCAGACGCCCAAAATGAACAGAACAAAAAAAAAATAAAAATAGAAGCTACTATTTCAGTGCGCTAAACTCATAAAGGCATCCTTTGTGCGTACAATATTGAGGTATACCAAAAAAAAAAAAAAAAAAAAAAACGTTAACTTTGGTGGAACCGAAGCTTAAATACCCGTCACACGAATCTATGAATAGTTTATGTGCGATGTGGCATCCTGGTTTTGGAACTGGATGATATAAGAAGAGTGTTTTATCCAATTTTAAGTGAATACATTCATAAATAATACCTATTTTTATACAAAAATTCTAAATGGGCGGTAAATTTGTATGGGGGCTACATCTAAAAATAGGCGTGGTACGTTAGTTTTGACATTAGAAGATAATTTTTACCCAATTTGGAGTGAATACAATCATGATTAAAAGCTATTTTCATACAAAAAATCGAGAAAAAAAGGTAAGTTTGTATGGGGCCTATACGTAATAAATGGGCGTGGCACTTTCACTGCGAACATTTATCAAAATATAAAATTTTTTATATTTTCACGGAGCCAGTCAACAGAAAGGTGGAGGAGAGGCTATTATCTGACTATGAACTGTCGATTACATCGGTTATAAGGGAAGCAACAAGGAGCAAAAAATAATGAATATCAATGTATAAAAGACACTTTGAGGAACATTATTTTCTTATTAGTTAGGACAATCCGTAGCAATCCGGTATACTTTTCTTCCACGAAACAAAAATAAAATAAATAAGAACACATAAAAACCTAAATCACATTAAACATGAATTGTTTGACAAACTTTTTATTCTACATTCCATGTACTATTTTTTCCATATTCTAGGTTTTCTAATTTTTAAAGAAAAAAAAAAACGAACACAATCCAAGGTTTCAGTAAATAAACAGCTGACTTTCAGAGCTCTGCAAATTAACAGGGCTGCACTTTAAATGAAATTACAATTATTTCCAATTCCGCTGATGTATTTTCTTTTATAAAATATTTATATTTTTAAATCGTAAAAAAAAAAATTGAATTTATGCCAAACATTTTGAATTTGGAACCAGTGTGCCAGAATGCATCTAGGACATACACCGCATTATCTTCTTTAGCTGTGGTGCTCAGTTTTTACCCTACAATCTTGTACTCCAACGTGCAGAATTCAGCGGCTCTCATCATTCATATTTAAATTTTTAAATATATAAATATAAAAAAAAATTTTTTTTTTTTTAAAATAAAATTAAAAACACGGCTACACTTGTAATTATCCCAAAAATGGCACCTTATAAAGGGTGATTTTTTAAGAGCTTGAGAACTTTAAAAAAAAAAACGCATAAAATTTGCAAAATCTCATCGGTTCTTTATTTGAAACGTTAGATTGGTCCATGACATTTACTTTTTGAAGATAATTTCATTTAAATGTTGACCGCGGCTGCGTCTTAGGTGGTCCATTCGGAAAGTCCAATTTGGAGCAACTTTTTCGAGCATTTCGGCCGGAATAGCTCGAATTTCTTCGGAAATGTTGTCTTCCAAAGCTGGAATAGTTGCTGGCTTATTTCTGTAGACTTTAGACTTGACGTAGCCCCACAAAAATAGTCTAAAGGCGTCAAATCGCATGATCTTGGTGGCCAACTTACCGGTCCATTTCTTGAGATGAATTGTTCTCCGAAGTTTTCCCTCAAAATGGCCATAGAATCGCGAGCTGTGTGGCATGTAGCGCCATCTTGTTGAAACCACATGTCAACCAAGTTCAGTTCTTCAATTTTTGGCAACAAAAGTTTGTTAGCATCGAACGATAGCGATCGCCATTCACCGTAACGTTGCGTCCAACAGCATCTTTCCACCAGCGTACAAACCACACCAAACAGTGCATTTTTCGGAATGCATGGGCAGTTCTTGAACGGCTTCTGGTTGCTCTTCACTCCAAATGCGGCAATTTTGCTTATTTACGTAGCCATCCAACCAGAAATGAGCCTCATCGCTGAACAAAATTTGTCAATAAAAAAAAGCGGATTTTCTGCCAACTTTTCTAGGGCCCATTCACTGAAAATTCGACGTTGTGGCAGATCGTTCGGCTTCAGTTCTTGCAGGAGCTGTATTTTATACGGTTTTACACCAAGATCTTTGCGTAAAATCTTCCATGTGGTCGAATAACACAAACCCAATTGCTGCGAACGGCGACGAATCGACATTTCACGGTCTTCAGCAACACTCTCAGAAACAGACGCAATATTCTCTTCTGTACGCACTGTACTTGGTTGTTTGATGGTCAATAAAGGAACTGAGTGCGAAACTTGGTCACAATCGCATTAATTGTTTGCTCACTTGGTCGATTATGTAGACCATAATCATGAAGCGCGAAACACATTTCG
>JAEIFJ010000397.1:0-65536 GCA_018903435.1 Leucophenga varia | reverse complement strand
AAAATAGTTTTTATTTATGGATATATTCACTTCAATCTGTGTAAAATCACTTCTACTGTTATCCTATGAATATTCTATCGGTATGACAAGGATCGGGCCACTATAACATATAGCCCCATACAAACTCACCTTCTATTTTTTTATTTTTTCAAGAAAATGAATAAAGTTTCGTGTGGTGGGTATTTGAGCTTCGGTGCTTCCGAAGTTAACGTTCTTGCTTGTTTTTTCTTGTTTTTTTTTTTTGTTTTGATATCTGGGATTTTTAGAACGCTGAAGTTTTTGAAATCTCTTAATTTTCTTCTTAATTTTAATAATTTTTCTATTCGGAACCACACTCTACAAAAATTATTGGAAAAGCCATTATCAAGTCATGGCATGACCACTCAAAAGTGAGTTGAAAGAGTGATTCTGATACAATTTAATTTTCAAAATTAATAAGATGCTGATTTTAAGACAATACAAACCAATACAATTGCACAATATTAAATTAAAATACAAATACAAGGTGTATCCAGAAAAATTAGGAGAAAATAAAAAGGGTCAGAATAATTTCCACATAAAGCTTTGAATGTGAATGATAAGAGGTTTTTTTGGAAAAGGGGGGGGGGGAAAAAATTTTTGCTAAGGGAGGGGACCATGCTTGTGGGTTCCTTCGCTTCCTAGTGAATGATACAACTAAGCTAGAAAGGGGTGGGTGTTAAATATTTCTTCCAAAATGTACCCAAACTACTTTAATTAAACTGAATTAATCAAGACTTTTTCTCATATTCTGAAGGAAATTCAATTCAATCTTTAAAATATCGTTAATCAAGGTATTTTCTTTCAAGAGTATAACTTAATTGCATTATACATACATATTAATTAATGAATTTTCACTTAATTTACGCATTATTCTAAAATTAAACAAACAAACAAACATTTATCTTCTAATTAATGAGCATACCCAAACATACAAACTTGATTCTTAATTTATATAAAACGCTGCAATTAAGCAAGAAAAAGTATACTCGACGTCAAAAGAAAAAAACAGTTTTAGCAATGTTAATAGCAAAATACGAGGGTTGCTCTTTATATATCGGATACTGGGAACACTAATGACAATAGGTAAATTTGGCAACACCATAACGCCGAAGACTAATCATTTTCCATCATTACAATGCGAGCTCTCACACATCGCGTCAAACAGTTGAAATCTGGAACATCCAATGAGTTCTTTATATGCCCTCATATCAGGAAAAAAATATCTGCATGGTCAACGATTTATGAGCGCCGAAGAGCGCAGTTGAAGCGTTCAAAAGCCATCTTTTTGGAAGTGTCTCAAGAAGAGTGGAAAAACTGCCTCGCCAATGGTTTGATCGAATGCAAAAGAGTATTGTTCATCAAGGGGAATATTTGGAAAAATAGTAAATTCATTTTTATTTCAAATCTCTTTTTAAATTCAATGAAATAATAAATATAATTCACAATTAGTTTAAAAATATAGGATGCAAACTTATTATAAAAAAAAAATATTATAAAAAAAAAAAAAAAAAAAAATAAAAACTATATTTTATATATTTTTTTTTATAATGTTTGAACTAATTGTGAATTATATTCAACATTTCATTGAATTTTAAAAAAGATTTAAAACCAACCAAATAGATTTTGTGTTAAAAATTTTTATTATTATTTACTATTTCCGATATATAATTAGCAACCCTCGTATAAACATAAAATATATTTTTATATGTACAATCTACAGCATAGAAACAAACAAATGAGCAAAATGCGTAATTAGCGCACTTAAATAACTTTTCACACCGAAAACAAAAATTTTGGACAGGACAGAAATTAGAAAACACTACAAAAAAAAAAAAAAAAGATAAAATTAAGAGTCTTTCGCCCCTACAAGTCATGCTTCCTTTTTACAGGATATGCGACTTAATTAGCAAATGAAAATGACAAGTTATAAATAATACCAAAGCCACAAATTATCTAATTTTAGTGGCTTTTATGTTGAACAAATGAAGAGATACGTACGTGCCTATAAAACAAAAAATTTGTGAAAGTTGAGTTCAAACCTAAAAATGTCAATTTGGTTTTATTACTGAATGTTCTATAAAAGGTTGCTAAATTAGCTTTTCATTTCAACAATAAACAATTTAGTGCAGTTAAATGGAATTTCTAAATATAAATATAGAAAAGTTTATTTGGTTAAGGTTTTTATAAGTTTTGTTTTTTTTTTTTTTTTTTTTTTGTCTTAGCATGCTAATGATATATGTGAGACATATATTATTTTTGTTTTTTTTAGAAATGAAAACAACAAATTACTCGCATAGCAACAACGTTTTTATGCTTATGGAAATTTTTTGGAACATTTCAAATTTAACACTGAATACGTAACAATTTTCCTTGCAGATACAATTTAGTTTGTTTAAATCAAGAATGAGCAGCTAGTGGCAACTTTTATTCAAAGTTGCTCGGACTAAAAATGCCAAATACGCCAAAATAATACTCTGTGTTTGTTGTAATGTTCCGAGCTTGTGTGTTGTTATAATGCGAGCTTGTGTGCTCTAATGATGCGAGCTTGTGTGTTGTAGTGAGCCGAGCTTGTTTGTTATAATGATCCGAGCTTGTGTGTGGTAATAAAGCGAGCTTGTGTTTTGTTATGATCCGAGCTTGTGTGTGTTGTAGTGAGCCGAGCTTGTTTGTTGTAATGTTCCGAGCTTGTGTGTGGTAATAAAGCGAGCTTGTGTTTTGTTATGATCCGAGCTTGTGTGTTGTAGTGAGCCGAGCTTGTTTGTTGTAATGTTCGAGCTAGTGTGTGGTAATAAAGCGAGCTTGTGTGTTGTTATGATCCGAGCTTGTGTGTTGTAGTGAGCCGAGCTTGTTTGTTGTAAAGTCCGGGGTGGTTTGTGGTAAAAAAACGAGCTTGTGTTTTGTTATGATCCGAGCTTGTGTGTTGTAGTGAGCCGAGCTTGTTTGTTGTAATGTTCCGAGCTTGTGTGTGGTAATAAAGCGAGCTTGTGTTTTGTTATGATCCGAGCTTGTGTGTTGTAATGATCCAAACTTGTGTTTTGTAATGATGCGAGCTTGTGTTTTGTAATGATCCGAGCTTGTTTGTTTTAATGATCCGAGCTTGTGTCTTTTAATGATCCGAGCTTGTGTGTAGTAATAATCCGAGCTTGTGTGTTGTAATGTTCCGAGCTTGTGTGTGGTAATGAAGCAAGCAGTCGTTAGATTATTGGTTAGTTTTGTATTGAGCACGATTTATCGAGAAATATTGTTGAAATATGGTTTTTATTTGTTTCCATATTTCTTTATCATAATTTTTTTCTTCGCAATAAAAACAGTATTTTAAAGTATCTGTTTTATTGTATTTTTAGACATAAACAATATGGATTGTATATATTTTGTATATAATTTTTTCATGCGACTTTGTCATTTGATATCAGTTGTGCATTGTTTTGTATTGTATATTTTTAAATTTATTTATTAATTTAAATATAAAAAAATAAAAATAACTCAAACAACTCATATCAATCTCACTCAACAACAAAAGTTGAATAACTTCATTGAACAAATTAGTTGTATTCCAAACGCCTATAATGAAAGTGCAACAATAGAGAATCGGTAGTTTCTTATTTATTTTTTTTTTTTTTTTTACTATTTAACACTAAAATAAAAAATATAAAATACATTGTGTAAATATTTAAAAAAATGGATGCTGCTGATACAGTAGATACACAAGAACATGCACGACAATTAAATCTTCTTTATTTACAATTAAATGCACAAACTTTGGAAGAATTCGAAGAACTTAAACGTGTTTATCAGGAATATTGTTATCAAAGAAATCAACAAGAACAACAAATACAACAAGCGACAACAGAGCAAACTGGTGTATTGAGACCAATACTTGTAAGTATAAATGTTCCCCAAAAAACAAAAAAAAAAAAAAGAGAAATGTAAAACCAAAAATGTGTTCAAAAACTGTCAGAAACAGAAACATTTTTGTTTAGCTCAAATATGAAAAATGATTAACTAAAAAAAAAAAAAAAAAACATGGAAAGACGTTGTCTTCGCTGGAAATACAAGTCACCAAAATCTTTAAATAGTTTGGGTGGCCTAGATAGTAGTACTAGATGAGATGGGTCTAATACAAACTAACTTTGGACACAAGATTGATATCAATCTTTGAACTTAAAAATAGGTAGCACACTTAATGAGAGATGAGTTTGCATGGCGACTGTATATTAAAGTGCCCTAATCATATCGGTGGTGTATACCTAGAATGATATAAGATGTGTTTTTTTCCTTATTTGGAGTGAATACATTCTTAAATAGAAACTTTTCCCATTCAAATATTGTATATTTGTATGTGGACTATACTTACAAATGGGCGTGGCACCTTGACACTTTGACATTGGATGATAATAGATGTAGTTTTGACAAAGAGTGAGAGTGAAAATCGCAGTGATAAAATCGCTGTACCAACGAATTTGTACAGGTTCGATGTTCAAGTGAAGAGTGATTAAAGCACCAATCACTAATAAATGACGATGCACAAAATCGCCGATAATTGAACATGTTCGCTAAGTAACAATAACATTGCAAATCACTACTTTCAGTCGCAGTGCGACATTGCGAATTTTGAATAACTGTGAAAAAATCACCGACACTAATTTTTTTGCCAACACTATTTAGAAGTGTTAATTCATAATTTCTAGTAAAAGCATTTATAAATAATGAATATTTTCAAACAAAAATTCAAGAATGGGCGGTAGCGGTAGGTGTATATTAGGACTACACCAAAAATGGGCGTGGTACGATGGCTCTGACATACAAACTGCTTAAAGTTTCGAGTTTCAAGTCTATAGTAAAACGCACTGCAACAGACGGACGGACAGACAGACGGGCATGGCTAAATCGATTTGTCTCGTCCTGCTGATAATACTCTTGATACTATATGTGGTGTGTATAAAAGTTTGCAAATTTTTTAACGAGAAACGGGAATCTAAAAGGGATTAAACCGGACTTTAGCTATCTCTTTCACGCTTATTACAATAAATGCCAGTACATGTCATTGTTGAGGTTAACATGTCAACGTAACATGACAACCAACAACAACAAAAACAAAAACAAATTTTCTGTTGACAAAACCGCACTGGTTTGCATTTTGAAATTAGTTAGAATACTAAATGATGCGAACAAACAACAACAAAAACAAAAAGGTGTGTGTGTGTGTGTTGGGTGCGTTGTCTTCGTAAATCAAGTTAAAAAACGTAAAAAAAAAAAACAAAAACATGAACATTTTAATTATGAACGAATTAAAAGTTTCTATTTAACAAGTGGTCAACATTTTTCGCCTCGTTACGGCTTTTGAAGTTGTTTTCGCATTTTGAAGAGCTTAAAAAGTTTCGAGCGAAGTATTAAATCGTTACTGAATTTTTTTTTTTTTGGTTTTGACAACTACGAAAAACTTTTTCATTCAATTTTTTTAAATTTAATATTTTATATGCTTTGACAAATATTGAGTTCGAATCGCAGTAACTCTTCGACTTAGCTTATTGTGTGTGTTTTTAATTCTACTGACTTTTTCAAAATTCAGATATCCTTTATTATATTTAAATATATACACTTTTTTCTGCATATCTATATTCTACTCGCTTGCTCGCTCCTTCCTTCACGTCGACCACTTAATTTCCTGTCTTGCGAGTCACGTACAAAATTTACAACTATTTTTTTTTTGCCATGACATTTTCATGAACACCAATACAAATATTTGTCTGAAATTTTATTTTTTTGTTCGAGCGGAGTTTGAATAAGTTTGGGAATAATGTGATACACTCTTCCTTTTGTTGCATAGAGAAAATACTACATTCAAAAATACAATTGATTCGTGCTTGATTTAAGAAAGAACAATGTACTTGTTTTGAAAACTTTATTTAATTCAACAAAATTAGAGCTTATGATAGTAAGACAATAAAAAAAATCGTTCTTGTATTGTAATCATTTTTTTCTCAAAAATACTCGATCTTTGTAACGAGAACAATAATTCTTTGTTTTAAATAAGTCGTTCATTCGTTCTTTGCATCAAAAGTATTCGTTTTTTGTTTAAAAAACAATCGTTCTTAATCTAAAGAACAATCGTTGCTTGTCTAAAGAACAATATTTTTAAGAAGAATAATTTGTTTTTTAACCGAATTGCATCTAAAAAGCATATCAATATTTTCGTACATAGTTTTTAGTGACTCCGAATTTTCGGACTTTAGTTTCAATAGTAATAGAACTTGATTTCATAGTTTAACTGCTTCTAAAAGCGTACAAAACCAGTTTTAAGATAATTTTAAGCGATTCCGAATTTTCGGAGTTTGATATTTTCGTAGTGCAAACGTTTATTTTAGCGTCTTAATGCAGCCTATGGCATTTAAACTGTTTTCTATAAAATTTTATACAACTCCGAATTTTCGGAGTTTATTTTATTTTTTAATATTTTCGTAGTGCAACTTTTATTTTAGCGTCTTAATGCAACTTATAGCATTTAAACTGTTTTCTATAAAATTTTAATACAACTCGGAGTGAATTTTATTGTTATTGTTCTTTATTAAAACAATCGTTAATGTATCGAAAACAAATGTTAATGTATCCTGAACAATCGTTCTTTGTTTTATGAGCTATTGTTCTCTTTCTCAAGAACAATTATTATTTATGTCAAGTACAATTAATCTTTGTATCAATAACATTCGTTCTTTGTCTCAAGAACATTTGTTCTTCGTAATAAAACAATGTGTTGGGAACAATCGTTTATACATATATGTATCTAGAACGATACGTTATGTATCAAGAACTAACTTTCTTTGTATCCTATCTTTCTTTTTCTTAAAAACAATCGTTCTTTATATCAAAAACATTAATTTTTCTGAAGAGAAAGAAAAAAATGGGCTCATTTCGTTTATTTTAAATCAAAATTTTTTAAGTGCAACCCTCGAATTCGCAAATAAAATCTTACGAAACATATGCAAAAAAAACTTACCAAGCCTGTTTTGCAATGCATATGGTGTGGCAACGTTGATAATTCACTTTGCAACAAGGCAACAGCGACGACATTAAAATCGAATTTTTCTTAAAAGATGAAAAAGAAAAAATAAAAGAAAAGGAAAAAAGTCACACACAGAAACAATGCGACACGCGCGCACATTTCATAAAAACTCAATTATTTTAAATTAAAACGCATTTTCACAACTTTGCATCATAAGAACGAACGAACGAAAAAAGAACCAAACGAAAAATTTTCACTTAAAATTGCATTTTCTTCTTCAAACTTTTCTTTTTGCTATTTCTATCGTTTCTCGTCGCATTTGCCTTTTCTTTTACAGTCAAAGGCATTTTTCCGACGACGTTGAATACGATAGTTGTAAATACTTAAAAGCCAGCCGCAATTTTCAAGTGTCAGCAACAGCAACAAGCGCAGAGCGAGGAGCAATAAGAAAATGCCATAAGGTGGCACCATTGAATTGTCGTGGTTTAGGATTTGGTGTCACTGCTGCTGCTGCTTACAAAATGTAGGTCTATGATTTTAATTATAAAAAAGACGACGATGATGATGACATGACGACTGTTCATGGTGCTGCGTACTGCTCTTCTCGTACAAAAGAAAAGATGCTTTCGCTGTGCATAAGAAGCACAAATATAATTTCTTAACGTCTGCAATTGAAAGTTTTTACAGCGTGAAGTGGACAGTTTCAAGTATAAAGAAAAAAAAAAAAATATGACTAGTATGCTTGACTTTATGATGCCCTATAAATAGGCTCTATAATTATGATATAAAATTTTGAAATGTAAAAAAATTTAAAATTTGTTAATCTGTATTAATTTTGTCCTATAAAACTATGAACAGATATGCTAGCCAGTCCAATGTTTACTTAACGTGAACTGCAGTGTACAAAAGCACAAAGAAACGTATTTTTCTGAGACATGAAATGCTTCGAAAGCAACGAGTGATAACAAAAAAAAGGAGGTCAATCTTCAAAAATAAAAGAAGAAAAAAAAAAAAAAAAGAAAAAATAAGAAAATATTTCAAATAAAATTAGTAAACCGCGTGAAGAGCACTCGTCCACGCCTACAAGCGAACGTGCTATGTAGTGTGCAATAAGTGGCATCGAGTTGCCTGTCAAAGTTGTTTAAATATTCAAAGAAAGTACTTGAAACGAAAAAAAATTAATTCTAACTTAATTTAACAGCAAAAAAAGTTTCTCAACATATTTAAAATGAATAGAAAACTTATCAAATATAAAATCAAATAACATATTTTACAATTAATAAAGTGATTTGCTGTACACGTTTAAAATCTAAATTAAATTGAGACATAAAATTCTTAAAAATTATATTTTTTATTGCATAAGAATCAGGGGCACTGTAATAAATAGCCTCTTATATAAATCTACTGTCCATTAGTCCAATATTTATTATTTGTGAAGATATTCATTCCAAATTGTATAAACACTTTCGTAATGTCAACCCATTACAGAATATAATTGGAATCGAGCTACTGCACAGTGGGTCAGAAGACTCTCAAAGTGCCGTAAATATCAAGAAATAATTTCATTTTAATAACACTTCGATTAAGGGGTTTTCGGATCGCTGATCACGAGATAAGAAGCCAATTTTTCAAAATTCAAAATGACGGGTCCAAGATGGTTTATATGAAATCACTGTAATACAATATATAGCCCACATAATAAACTATTCAAAAGTTTTTAAAATGTTAATCAAAATTTTGAAGCATCAAACATTACGATTTAATAGAGAAGAATATTAGAATAGATCATACTTTAAGCTTCATATACATTGGGTGCAGGGTTCATCGTAGTCGAGCATATTTGTTTGTAGTGTTGGCAAAAAGAGTGATTTTTGAGTCGCAGTGTTTTTAGTGACTGCGACTTAAAAATCCCAGTGACTGCAATCAGTGATAAAAGCGAAGCGATCACTGTTCGCAAAGAGTGATACACAAAATCAACGCTAACTAAACTGTTTGGCTACACCAATGTAACTAACCGACTTTGTTTAAATTCATTGGAAAATAAAATACTGATTTTATTGTTAAAACTGAAGAAATTCATGTTCAAGCGAATATGAACGAATCGCGAAGAGTGATAAAAGCGCCAATCACTGATAAATGAACTGCACTGTTCGCGAAGAGCGATACACAATATCGCCGATTGAAAATGTTCACTGAGGAACAAAGAAAATCGCAAATCACTACTTTCAGTCACAGTGCGACATTGAGATTTTTAAATCACTATGAAAAAATCACCGAAAGTGATTTTTCCCAACACTTTTAACAAGTTCATGTGAAAATTTATAAATAATAGATATATACTTAGACTCTTGATATAGCCTTAATATATCAAAGACCTAAAAACCCCCAAAAAAAAAAAAAAAAAAAAGGTTTATCTTTGATAGAATCGAAAGCAATCGAAACAACTTGATTTTAGAGGTACTTTTCTTTAAATTATCAGACCCATCATTATATAAGTTATCAACGAATCTTCATAATTCAATGTTAGCCCAGAGACACAATTTCCAGTCTGTAGAGACAACTCATATATATTTCCCTTCAGATGTCTCATTTGCGAATCTCAGAACACATAAAAACTAAATCATGATTTGATTAAAAACGTAAAAAAGAAAATGGGAGCACAGCAGATACACTCTTACTCACATTTGTCAAATTCCAGATTTCCTGAGAAATACATGACAAAAAGTATTCCAGACATTCTTCTGAGAAGATTTTTGAAAACAAATGATGGTGTTAATAAACTTATTGCAATAAAAACACTTGAAAAAGTGAAGTAATTTCTTTAAGATAAATTTCCATTTCATTTAAGCTAAAGAAGACTCTTTCACACACAGCACAACATCATTTGTAAAATAAAATAAAGACATCGATAATACGTAAATGTGTACAATACACAATGTGCACAAGCGTAAATGAGTGCACGCCATTTTGTAAAATGCTTTAAAATGGCTACAACAGTGAAGACCAATAAATAAATGGTTTATATTGTATTGTATACATAACTGCGAGCAGCAGCATACAGTGAAGACAATGTTAAAAAGCATAGCAGCACTCTTTGTGCAGCGATGCGTACAAGTTTTATTCCATCATAAACGATAAAATATTACATTGTAAGCCTTTCGTTTCGTTTTCTTTCCTTTTATTTTAACTTGTTACTTGCTTCACAACTTTCGCATATAGATTTATTCCTTAAGCATATTTCAGAAGTAATAATGCGAAACATAAAAAAAAAAAAAAATACAATACAAACGAAGAATAATCAATTTAAAATTTTCCATGCCTACTGACAAGAAATAAAACATAACTACACAATACAACGGACTGATTGTATGTATGTGTGTGTGTGTGTGTGTGTGTATCTATGTGTATGTTTGCCAGCTGTCAGATAGTCGGCAACAAATTTTCATTAAATCTAATAGCGCATGTTCAAAAATGTTGGCACAAAACAGAAAAAAATTCCAAAAGGTCCATAAAATAAGGCGCAAATACTGAAAATTGGTTTTCAAACTCTTTCGCTGCATGATTTTAACCCATTTTATACCCTGTACCCAAAGGGTAAAAAGGGTATAATAGGTTCGAATGGTATGTAACAGCCAGAAGAAGGCAAGATAGAGCCATATAAAGTAAATATATTCTTGATCAGCATTGGAAGGCGAGGTGAACTAGCTATGTCCGTCCGTCCGTCCGTCATGCTGTCTGCCGTATGAAAACGATTATTTCGGAGACTATAAGAGGTAGAGCTTTTGAAATTGAAACTTAGACTCTCCTAGGCCGTCAAGTGCACTTGCCACCCGGTTTTTTCTCTGGACCCATTTTAAGGTGTACCCCCAAAAATTTACCCCAAAATTTTAAGGGTTTTGCATAAAAACTCCATTGTTTTTTATTCTAGGAAGTTCAAATATAGTATATATTATGTCTATGATAGTCCCAATAAATTATCCCAATATGGGTTGGACCAACAAAATTTTAGGTATAGCCCCCATACAAATTTACCCCAAAATTTTGGGTTTTTTACATGAAAGCGTCAATGTTTTTTATTCTACAAAATTCAAATTTAGTATAAATTATGTCTATGATAGTCCCAATAAAATATCCCAATATGGATAGGACCAACAAAATTTTAGGTATAGCTCCCATACAAATTTACCCCAAAATTTTGGGTTTTTTACATAAAAAGTCATTGTTTTTTATTCTATAAAGTTCAAATTTAGTACAAAATATGTCTATGGTAGTCCCAATGAAATAGACCAATATGGGTAGGTCCAACAAAGTTTTAAGTATAACCCGATTCAAAGATATACCCGATTTTTTAAGTTTTTCTATGAAGATCCAATTCAATGCGGTATGGTAGTAAAATAGAACCTAACTAAAGGTACATATAGATTGGGTACAGTGTATCTTGCAGTCGAGCATACTCGACTTCAGCGTTCTTTCTTGTTTTTTCTTTTGTTTTACGTCCTTCTCTAAACGTTGACGACAAATTTTACCACGAAAAAAAAAACAAAATTCTGCCAAACGCAAAATAAAATGTTACGGAAAAATACATAAAAAATGACATTCATGTCGAAAAATTACAATTCTATAAGCAACAACAAAAAGTCTAACGAGTAAATCCCCCCAAAAAAAAAAAAACACAGCAAGAAAATAAGCCTTTAACAGTCTTTCACAGCCATAAGTTGAACTTACTGAACGAACATTACTGGCATTACAAATAAGTTAGCAGCACGGAAAGGAAAGGTGTTTTGGTGTGGGTGCAACTTTTTTATTGTTGCTACTGTTTCTTTCTTTGTTTCTCGTGGTCTGAAAAGTCTGAACAAATAAAAATAAAAATAAAGCGATTTCTGACGCGCGATACGACCAAACACAGATGTTGTTATTTATGTCTGCCAAGCTGCTGCCGCTGTTGTCGACAAGAACGACTGAAAAAACAAAACAATATAATAATCGCAAAAAGTTTGTACTTTTTAAAATGGGCAAGGCATGAAACTATGCTGCTGGCATTTGGAACTGTAAAAAAGGGGTTACAAGTTTAACAATAAATGTACATGGTATTCTCGTTAACTTTTCAATTTATTATTTTTAATTTAATAAATTTTGAGTTTATACTAAAAATATGAGTGATTGATTTTAGAACTTAATAAGACCTTAAGAGTGCCTTAGTCGACCATCTAAACCGAAAAACTAGTCTTTCTATCTCGAATAATGTTCTTTTTTATGGCGTGTATTTTCGCCTGAAAGTCTGTGCAAACTAAGACGGAATAAGTCTCCAATCGCATCTAAGATTCAATTCAGCGTTCTGCGTAATAGACTGAAACATACAGTTTCAGACCAATGACCACTGCGCCAGATCCCTGGTGAAGACTAAGGAAAAACAAAGTACTTACTTGGCAGCCACACGCTGGCAATCAACTTTATTTGAATAATTATTCAACGAAGAATTACTCACGCTAATCGATGCTGAAAATCCCTGCAATATGGCTCAAAAGCATTGTCCATTTCAGCATTGGACCTATCCGAGACCAGATCCTGGAAGACATTTTCAGATTTGAATTACCAATTGGTATCAATATGAACTGGATCATCCTCTATGGGTCAAAATCTTAAGTAATGCTTTATATATGCTTTGTTGGACATTATGCGTAGAGTGCCGGACAAGAGAATATATTAATGAGAATCGTGAAATGTCAATTCGTCAAATGAAAATTAAGAATAGAAAACTTTACGTGTCGATTTGGGTTTAAAAGCCTATAAAATTTCAACTCCACGAATTGAAGCCGAATGACTTATCACAACGTCTAATTTTTTTGGCGTATGGGCCTTAAAACAGCTCCATGAAAATCCGTTGTTTTATCGAAACATTGTGCTCAGCGATTAAACTTATTTCTGACTCAACGGAATCGTAAACAAGGAAAACAGTCCCATCTGGAGTGATGAACAGCCATATGCCATACAAAATTACGAATGCATCAGAAACACGCCAGTTTGGTGTTTTCAATGGGCTGGTGGCATTATAGGTTCAATTCTTTTTCAAAGACGACCGTGGAAGAAACGTAACGTATATGAGACTTTTTCTTAGTCCAATGGACTGAGTTGGACTTGGTTGTTATGTGAAAAATCGACATGTTGAAGTGTGGTTTTGGTGAGCAGCTTATCTTTCCGAAATGACCCTGTGAGTTGGCCACCAAGATCATTGCGAGTTAAGGCCTCGCGATTTTTATACCCCGCACACATAGTGTGAAGGGGTATATTCAGTTTGTCTGAAAGTTTGTAACGCATTGAAGGAAACGTCGAAGCCCCATAAAGTATACATATTCTTGATCAGCTCGACGAGACGAATCGATCTAGCCATGTCCGTCTGTCCTTCTGCCTGTATATTTCTAGGCAACTTTTTTTGTTGAATATATAAAGATATTTAGCTGAAATTTGGAACTTAAGCTTTTTTTGGCAACGACTATATTAGGTTCGAGAATGAGAGTGCCACGCCCATTTTGAGGTATAGTCCCCATACAAACTTACCGTTTTTTTTTTTTTCGATTTTTGTATAAAAATACTAATTATTTATGAATGTATTCGCTCCCAATTGGGTAAAAACATTTCTTTTGTCATCCAGTGCTAAAACCAATATGCCACGCCCTCTTTTAGTCAGAGCCCCCATATAAACTGTCCGTTTTTCCGATTTTTTGTATGAAAATAGTTATTATTTATGCATATATTCACTCCAATTTGGCTAAAAACACTTTTAATGTCATCCAATGTCAAATCAGATGTGCCACGCCCATTTTTTGGTGTAGCCCCCACACAAACTTTCCGCCCATTTTCGAATTTTTGTATGAAAATGGTTTTTATTTATTCATGAATTTAGTCCATATTGGGTTAAAACTCTTCCAACCATTTATAGGTGTTTCTTCCATACAAAATTACCGCCCATTTCCAGATATTTTCGAGAAATATGTTGTTATACATATCTGTATTTTTAGCTCAAAATTTTAAATTAATATTGTGTGTAAACTTAGGTGACCACTGATGATTACACATAAACTCTTTAAATATTCGTGTGACGGGTATTTGAGCTTCGGTTCTACCGAAGTTCACGTTTTTCTTGTTTCTTGTAGGATTATGTGAAGTCGTTAGTCTATGTGGACTTGCCAAACACGATTAAAGCCTTTCAGGATAATTGGACCTTTCGAGTGGACCATTTGATGCACATTTCAATATTCTGTTTTCACTCGGCTCCCAAAAATTTATAAAATAAAAAAAAAAAAACGTTAAATGGTAACGCTGGTCTCCAAAAAGTTTTCTATTTTTGGTTAGGAAAATGTAAGTTTTCCAGATTTCTTCTAAAATCTTTAATAGTCAATATTTTTTATTGCTCTAAATTTATTACGTTTAAAGAAAAGTATCAAATAAGAAATAAAAATTAGTATTTTTACAAATACTTAAGGAATCCAAATATTGGAAAATTAAGGGGTTATATGCAGTTAAGAGGTCGAAATAAAAGGCATTTTTCAAGATTTTCTTCTCAAGCAAACTATTTGGTTTATTGATTTGAAACTTGGCAGGTATATTATGATAACCTTAAACTATATTCACATATTTTTTATTGCCAAAAATAATTATCGGGAACGTTGATATTGCCAATTTTGCAGAGGTCCGCAAAAAAAAGTCCTTTTTGCGGTGTGCACGATATCTCTGGACTGGATCATCCAAAATTCAAAAAACCAAATAAATTTCAATAATATAAGTCTCAATATAATAAATAATCTAATCGATTAACGAAGGAATTAGCAAAAAAAAATTTTTTTACAATATGGCGGCTACTCAAAGCAAAAGTTTCGATTTTCAACCAAAATTTGGCTCTTTAATTGTTTTTAAAAATAAGAAATTTTCATCAGATGGGGAAATCCTTCGATTAATTACTAAAAAATATAGTTAAGAAGCTTGTGTAAAAATTTCAGACCGATCGGTTCAGCCGTTTCTGAGAAATCTTGCTCACCGACTTTGAAAACACCGTTTCGAGAAAAAACGCGTTTAAAGTTTTGAAAGCACATTACTTTACTGCGAGATCCCTCGGCGCGCCTTCACTAATATGTCTATAACTTCGAAAATATTCGTCGGATCGATTTTTTGAAAATCCCTAACTGTATATAACCCCTTAAGGAATCCAATTATTGGAAAATTAAGTATCTATAAGATTGTCATTTTCGAGTTAACTTATAAAGATTTAAAAAGTATCTTTTTGTCCATACAAATTAACTGGGAAGTTTTAAGGTAAATTTCAACCATTCAAAAAATAGTCGTCGTTTTTTTTTTTTTATATTTTCAAATTGTCTGGACGGTTTACATATGTATTTTAGGGCCGTATTATTGTTCACATCTAATTCGTACTAGTTTTGGAAGTTCAGCATATCGTTTCTGACAGTTCTGCTTTAAAAATTATTAAAGTTTTTCAACAGATGGCATTGGATCACCATAGTGTATAATTGGACACATATTAAGACTGTTAAACAACCTCATACATGTCAAATTACATTCAAAATTTAAG
Organism: Leucophenga varia; assembly: GCA_018903435.1. NCBI lineage: Eukaryota > Metazoa > Arthropoda > Insecta > Diptera > Drosophilidae > Leucophenga > Leucophenga varia. The sequence continues at coordinate 49,934 of JAEIFJ010000397.1, read as the reverse complement.
CTGACCCACATTAACTTGTTTCATTTAGTAATTTTGTTGTATAAATCACAAAATTTTATATACATTCATGTCAGTTTATTTAAATTTTAGTGTTGTATAGTGTTGTTCATTTTTTGTTTTCTGGCACGTTTATCGCGTGAAGCTCGCGCGCGCTCATAAATTGTAAGCTAAATTGTTTTTACTATTATTATTATTTTTTTTTTTTTTTGTTTCGTATATTTTAAATAATTTTTTTTTTTTGTTTTTGTTGTTCGCCAATTGTAGAATATAAAGAGTAAAATAATTTTGTTAATAAATTCAAATGCAGCACATAATGAAAATGGCGGCACGTTGCATTTTTTTTAAAACGGAAATGCCCCTCTTCTTTACGTTTTATGCTTTTCCATCATGGCGCGGCGGCGACAGCGACAGCAACGGCCTTCATCAACATGGTAATGAGTTCGTGCCTATTGCAAGTTACTGCGCGAGTAAAAGAGATAGACAATCGCTGCTGTTATAGCTGCTGTTGCTATTGTTGATGCCAAAAATGAATGTTATTATCCTGGCACTCAGCAACGGTCACGTTTTTATAATAAATTTTCTGTACAATTGCAATTTTAGTTTTAATGAAAATTTCACGCTATATGAACGCGACGAGAATCCATTGCAATTGGATGACGATGATGGGCATATTTGGGCGTGGCATTATATGATGATAATGATAGGCGTTGTGCAAATTTAAAACTTTAAATTGCATTGTGTGATTATTTTTATTTAAATTTAAATTAATACTAATGTGCTTTCAAATGGGCAAAAACAGGAAAATTAAAAATAATATTTATATTTGTGTTTTATTTAATTAAATAAATTGTATTCTTTTTTGCATAAATTTGTGTAAATTTAATTCAATTGAATTTTTTTATATAATTGCATGCATATTTATTATGCACAAAAATAAGAATCAATCAGCAGCATCAGTGACATTTTCGTGTAATTAAAATGAAATTTATGCAATTTAATTGTTGTCATTCGAATCAAATTTAGCGCTGCAGCCAACAACCAAAAATGATTTCTTAATCTTTGTCCGTCTGTCTGTCATCTCAAATTTTTTATGCATTCTACTCATTGTGAGTTTTAAATTAAAATCTTTAAGCTGCTTTATACATAGCTGCTGCGCTTCTCAAGCTCAAGTAGTACGCAGCAAGGATAATAGGGAATTTTGCTTGTTGTTTTGTGCTTTGTAATCCATGCAAGCAACAATTCTTAGAACAGAAACCACAACAATATAGAACCAAGGCAAAAAGCTTAGAACGATAACAGCTGTACTATTCTTATTTAACCTTTTCAAGGAGCTTAAACGCAATTGCGTATCTAGTACAAAACTTGACCGTGATTACCGCATCTAAAAGTAGCTCAGTTTTTTTTTCTTCTCCTCAATTAAAAAGGAATAAATATTTGAATTGTTTTTTAATTAAGCTAGCACAATTGGAATGCATTGAGAGAAAAGCTGCTTTGATGCATCAAGAACATAATTCATGGCAAATAAGTAGTATTTGGGAAAAAAATCACTTTCGGTGATTTCTTCACAGTGACTTAAAAATTGCACTGCGACTGAAAGTAGTGATTTGCGATTTTCTTGTTGCTCAGATAGAACGGCAATTTTGTGTATCGCTCTTCGCGAACAGTGATTCTGTTCAGTAATCGCTGATTGTTTTTGCGCGAACTGCGATTTAATCACTGTTTGCAGTCACTGCGACTCAAAAATCATTCTTTTTATACCCGCCACACATAGGGTGAAGGGTATATTCAGTTTTTCTGAAAGTTTGTAATTCATTGAAGGAGACATCGGAGACCCATAATGTATATATATTCTTGATCAGCTCGACAAGACGAATCGATCTAGCCATGTCCGTCTGTCCGTCTGTCTGAATATTTCTAGGCATCTTTTTTTATTGAAGATATAAAGATATTAAGCTGAAATTTGGAACTTAAGCTTTTCTCGGCAACGACTATATTAAGTTCGAGAATGAGAGTGCCACGCCCATTTTTAGGTATAGCCCCCATACAAACTTACCGTTTTTTTCGATTTTTTTGTATAAAAATACTATTTATTTATGAATGTATTCGCTCCCAATTGGGAAAAACCATTGCTTTTGTCATCCAGTGTTAAAGCCAAGATGCCACGCCCTCTTTTAAGCATAGCCCCCATATAAACTGTCCGTTTTTTCAAATTTTTCCGATTTTTTGTATAAAAATACTAATTATTTATGCAAATATTCACTCCAATTTGGCTAATGTCATCCAATGTCAAATCAGATGAGCCACGCCCATTTTTTGGTATTGGCCCCATACAAACTTTCCGCCCATTTTCGAATTTTTGTATGAAAATGGTTTTAAAATATATTCATGTATTTACTCCATATTGGTTAAAAACTCTTCCAATATCATGACGGGTATTTAAGCTTCGGTTCTACCGAAGTTAACGTTTTTCTTGTTTTGGCATAATTTCCATACCATCTCAAAATATAAAAAATTGCATTTTCTATGAAATTTAATACACAATTTCCAGCAGCTTTTTGTGTCTACAAGCTTATTATTATTTTAAAGTAAATTTGCATATCAGCTTTCTTAAATCAATTTTAAGTTATCAGTCTTGCTCATCTTTCATTTTTTCTATTAGTTCTTTAAACAAATCCATGCTCTTAACTGCAGAAAACAAACAAACAAAAAAAATGCTTAAAATGTTTATCAGCTTGGCTAGTAGCTAGCTTGCTTCCAATGATGTGTTTACTTAAAAAAAAAAAAAAAAAAAAGCTACCTGCTGATGCTACTTACGGCCAATGAAAAGCAATGGCACCCTGCACCTGTCAAGCTGTTATAAATTATTATCATTAAAAATTTTCATATAGGGTATAAGTATTATTTTATATTATTCGTATATCCAACTGCGTCATGTTTTTATGCTGCAGTAATAACCAAAAAAAAAAAAAAAAGCGGGACAATGGCAAATCAAGTAGTAAGCGGAAAGGGGCTTCGAAGTAGACAGCGTTCGAGACAGACTTTGCATAAAAATCGCTCCCAAATGAGATAAACATAAATGAATGAATGAACGAACGAGCAAGCTAGTGAATAAAAAAATATATAGCAGCAGACTATATACTTATAATAACAAAAACAAAAAATAATATATAGAGTAACGCTTGGGAAAAACGAAAAAAAAAAAAAAAATACGCTACCAACAGCAATGCTAAAACCGCTGCCACCAGCAGTGACGTTGCCACCAGGCGATAATGGTTCCCAATTTGGTAATTAATCACGTCGCGTTTTTATTGTACACTTATACACATACACACACACATACACAGTGAGAGACAAACATACATAAAGCATTGCGCTTGCTTCTTATATAGTTGCGGTTGTTGTTGTTGTTGTTGGTTTTGACTCTGAGCGTTATGGGGCGTTGCCACATGTATATAAATATAATTCATTATCGCTACCGCTGCTGTTACCGTTACCGTTGCAACTTTTTATTTTTTATTTATTTTTTTTTTTCAAACTGAAATTAAACGAATTTTAACTAACGATAAAATAATTACCTTTCTGATTATGTTTTGCTATGTTTAACAGTGGTGCGAAACAGGCAGAAATTTGAAGAAAATTAATTTAACGCTAAAAAGTGACAGGCGTCAGATTTTGAAAAAAAAAAAAAATAAAAAACAATCATGGAAAAACTTCAACTTTGGTAGAAAATAAAACTTCAAATAAGGTTTACATGCTACAGTTGCTTGATCGTCTAAAAATGTTCTGTAGTGTCAACATGGATTAAAAGTACTTTTACCCAATTTAGAATGAATACATTCGTATATAAAAACTTCTATTATATAAAAACTCGAAAAAAACGGTAGATTTTTAATGGGGACTGTATTTTATCAGTAGATTAGCATGAGACTAGAAGTGTTTTCACCTAATACGGCGTAAAAACCTTATAAAAACTTATAATATAGTAACAATGTTTCTATGTCCGCTATGAACTTTGAAACTATCCAATCGATGAGCCGCAAACTGGTTTCATTTGAAAGGCAACAACGCAAGTAAGTTAAAGTTTCAATAAAACAATGCATTCGGCAAATTCGATTCATTTGAGAAGTCGATTTTCTAATTTTCCCATACAAGAATGTTTTGCTTCTTTTTATGATTTTATTAAACTAGCCCCAAGATTTTAAGGGACTCGCTGCATTCATAAAACCAGCAAAAACAATTAATTGCAGCGTTCCCCAAAATATTTTTGGGGAACGCTGCAATCAAAAAGAAACAGGTATTTTTATACCCGCCACACATAGTGTGAAGGGTATTATCAGTTTGTCGGAAAGTTTGTAACGCATTAAAGGAGGCGTCGGAGACCCCATAAAGTATATATATTCTTGATCAGCTCGATGAGACGAATCGATTTAGCCATGTCCGTCTGTCTGTCTGTCCGTCTGTCCGTCCGTCTGTCCGTCCGTCCGTCCGTCTGTTGCAATGCGTTTTTCTCGGAAAATTTTAAAGATATTGACCTGAAACTTTAAACTTATGCTTTTTGTGTTCCTAGGCAGTTTGTATAGCAGAACCAAGGTGCCACGCCCCCTTTTAGATATAGCCCCCATACAAACTTACTATTTTTTTCGATTTTTTTGTGTGAAAATAGTTATTATTTATGAATGTTTTGACTACGAATCGGGTAAAAAAACTTTTAATCCAATATCCATCCATCCAATATCAGAAGAAAGGTACCACGCCCATTTTTAGATATAGCCCCCATGCAAACTTACCATTTTTTTCGACTTTTTTGTATGAAAATTGTTATTATTTGTAAATGTATTTACTACAAATATGGGTAAAAGCACTTCTAATGACATCCAATTTCAAAAGAAAGGTGCCACGCCCATATTTTGATATGGCCCGCATACAAACCAAGCGCCCATTTTTCAGATTTTGTATGAAAATAGTTCTTATTTATGGATATATTCACTCCAAGAAAATGAATAAAGTTTCGTGTGGTGGGTATTTGAGCTTCGGTGCTTCCGAAGTTAACGTTCTTGCTTGTTTAGTATATTTTTTGTTAGCCCAGAAAAAAAGTAAAAATGCCATCGAAAAGAAGTGCAATTGCACAAAAAAACAACAGTTGCGAAACGGAAAAAAACCGAAACACCCGTAGACTGTAGTAGCACACTCCAGGTCCGCTAGTTATAACTTTTTGCATAGAAAAAACTCGAAAGTGGTCGGTAAGTTTGTATGGTTTGTATAGCTAAAAATGGACGTGGCACCTTGATTTTTAAATTAAATGACATTCAAAGTAGTTTCACTTGATTTTAAATGATAACATTTAAACAATAATAACTATTTTCGTAGAAAAAACTCGAATGTGGGCGGTAGGTATGTATGGAGGCTATACCTAAAAATGGGCGTGGCAACTTAATTCTGACATACAAAATACTTAGGACCAAACAAAAGCTGAAATACTGTAAAAAAACTGTAAAAAAACTGTAAAAAGAGCAGTAGTTTTGTACGGGACCTATGCCTAAAAATGGGCTTGGCACTATGATTTAAGGGGGTATTCTGGTTCGCGAGGCTGTTTTGGACCATTTTTAAAAAAATCTTTTTTGAAAAGCTAATCCAAAAACTGGAGTTTTTTTTATTTAATTACAATTCAATTGAAGTTAATAAGAAACATTTTTTTACGAGGGCTGTTCAATAAGTTCTCGGCCTTCAAGGCACGTGGTCCAAAAAAAGGTATGGTGCTTGCGGCCACGATTCTGGGTTTCCGGATTGTCCGAAATGAAAAGTAAAAATGGGGCTATAATCAGTATAGATGTAATTCTCGTCTGAACCTCTTTTCGAGATAAAGGTGTTTAAGGTTTAAAGTTATTTTTCTGCATACAAAAAAAACTAAATGAAAAAATATTTGCAGTTTTAAAAATTCGACAATTTTGCGTTGATTGCACTTGGTTTCATTAAAATCGGTTCAGTAGAACCGGAGAAAATTGACTCAAAATGGTAAAAAAAAAACGTGATTTAACAAAAAAAAAAACAAAAAACAAAATTTGGAAAGAAACCGAATAATACAAATTTTTTATCACGTTTTGCTTTGACTTTCGACACACTGTGCATCAACAGACAATTTAATATGTTGCAGCAGGTAAACTTAAATGTTCGAAACGTGTCTAATTTAGCAGCTTAAATTTATTGGATAGCATTATGAAAAGTTTCAATAGACTGTATCATTGCGTATGCGCAATATTAAATAGCATTTGAGCTAATAATCATTTTCATAATTACTAAAAACGCTTATAAATGACAAAACGTTTCAATAGCAAAGTAATTTGAAAGCAGTTTTTCTTTTATTTTTTTTATTGTTTAAATCAGTCTAATGCATTAAATGTACACGGCGTATGCGTAATTTTAATTAATGCAGCAACTTTGAAAAGGTGCTTTTAGCATAAAATAAAAAATAAAAAAGAAATGAAATGCAAAAAGCGGTAGTTGCACAAAAATACAAAAGAAAAAAAGAATGCATTTATTTGCCAACGCCCGGAAGCTGTTGAGCTATGGGCGTGGCAATATGCAACATAAAAAATGCTGAAAAATAAAAGCATACAAAAAAAAAATGCAAAATAGGCATAAAAATGCATTGCTGAGTAACTTTCGCTGCAGATACTGCTCAGACTCATACTAAAACATTCGCTTTCATAAATTTTTAAGCAGGCATTTCCTATTACAAGCGCCTAGATACTACTTTGCCTCATACTCTTTAACTGTTTTTTTTGCTTTCTGCGTCCTTCTATACAATTCTATTCTTTTCCATTCCATTCAATTCTATTTTTATTTTGTTTTTTTTTTTTTTTTTGTTTATTTATTTATTTACGCTATTTTTAGTTTTTTTATTTTTTTGTGATTATAAATTTTCACTTGTGAAATTTTGCATTTAAATGCGAAGACAATACAAAATTTAATTTACCGCATAGAATTAAAAATTGAAATAAAAAATTAAAAAGCATAAAAGAAAAGAATTTTAACAAAATACGAACGAGAAGTAGGAGTGTAGTTTCCAATAGCAAGGAAAGAAAAAAATAAATAACAAAGCAAAACAAAAATATATGCAAAAGCAAAGTTCTTTTGTTCCACGAATAGCCTCTATTTTTATTTTTGCATAGATATGAATGTAAACTGCCTGTATATGTATATATATGTGTGTGTGTGTGTGTTTGTTAGTTTATATTTACATGTATTTGTATGCATTACTTCCCAATAGACTAAGCGCATAACGAACGAACGTACCTAACAAGCGAATAGCATAGAGCAGCGTATGAATGTTTGTTTGTTGTGCCTCGAGATTTCTGTTGTTTCATAGTTACTTGAATACATTTGCACACAGATATACACACACATATATAACTGCATACATATATGGGTGTATTAGAAAGATTTTATTTTTTTCTTATTCTCAGCAGTGCAGTCACGGTACAGAATTTTGTCCGTCTAGACTTTATCTTGCTTATTAAAATTACTGATTACAGCTTTAGCTGTGTTGACCTGATGTCGTGTCACCATTTTTTAGAAAATTTGTGAAGTTTGGTAAGTGACTAGTGACTCAACGGGCTAAGCACTAATCATCACAATGTTATATGCTACAACATGGAACAGCCACTGCCGAACTCTCCTAAATACCTCCGTTTGATTCTTTTGGAACATAATTAAATTTAGAGACATGCCGTATTGTTGTCAAAAAGAGTGATTATTAAGTCGCTGTGATTAGCAACTGCGACTTCAAAATTACAGATTGCAAACAGTGATAAAATCACAGTTCGCAAAAAGAATAAGCAATTACTGAACAGTTTCAATGTTCGCGCCGAGCAATACACAAAATCGCCGATAACAGTACATATCGCAAATCTCTACTTACTTTGTGATTTTGAGTCACTGTGAAAAAGCACCAAAAGTGATTGTTTTGCCACTACTAGCACGCCGTTCAACATCTGCATTGCAACAGCATGAGACAATCGCTTACTCTGAAATAGCTATGATCGGAACATAATAGAGGACCAAGTCTTTCAAGAAATTGGCATCAATGTTCAAATTATTGACTGAAAGCGTCTATCCGATGAGCTTTATCTTCTCAAAACTGCCGTTCTCTAACAGATGATTATATTCGCTTAGTTCTTCAAATGCTCCTTTGGCATTTTTGGTCCAATCTGCGAACAATAGCAGCCACTATGATATTTCAAAAACTCGAAAACAATGGCCTAAAACAATTTTCTGAACAGCACAAATGCTGGAATGAACTAATGCTTTTTGATGCCACTTGGTGATTCAGTCTTGCGGATTTCTGTTCATAACAATGCTGCGGCTTTCATTCTTCCTAACGTACCCCTGCGATTTGGTTCACGTTACTAATGTGACGTGGCGATATAAATCTTACACTTTGTATGACATTACTTACATTTGCCAAATGTTACGTGCAATCTTCGTTATAATAAGCCTGAAATGAGATGTTGCATAACAGTTTAATTCAAGCAGCTCCCTTTAAAAAAACTAGAAGTGAAGAGCGATTTTATATGTAAAATTTTTTCGATTTATTGATTTTTTTATATCATACTAACGAATACTCGGTGTGTGCGTAGTACCGCCTCTTTTCCCCTGCTGTTTTTTGTGCAATTGCAGTTCTTTTCAAATATTTTTAGTATATTTTTTTTAATATTGAGGCAAACATAAAAACATACAAAAATACCAGTTCTTTTTAATTGCCCCCATATGGGGGGCACGCTGCAATCATCTGTTTTTTTTTTTTTTTTTTTTTTTTTTTTTTTTATTGCAGCTAGTCCACAATATAAACAAAAAAGCAAAACATTTTTTGTATGGGAAAATTAGAAAATCAACTTATTAAATGAACCGAATGTATCTTGCACTGTTTTATTGGAATATTAACTTAAATGCATTGTTCCCTTTCAAATGAAACCAGTTTGGGACTCATCGGTTAGATAGTTTCAAAGTCCATAGCGGACATAGAAAAATTTTTACTATTTTATTACCTTTTACAAGGTTTTCACTCCGTATTAGGTGAAACCATTTCTAAAATCATGCTAATCTACTGATAAAATACTGTGCCCATACAAGTCTTCCGTGTTTTCTCGAGTTATTACAAGTTTTTATTTATGAATGTATTTATTCTTAATTGGATAAAACACCGTATGAGCCTTCAGAATTGCTTAATTGGCATTTTAAATTAATTGCATGGTTGCTTTTCAAATGAAATCGGTTTGGGATGCGGGGCTTTGATGGTTTTTAGGTAAATAGCGGACATAGAAACATTTTTACATTTTAGATGAAGCTACAAACTTTCATATGCCCATTAAAAATATATTTATGTATATATGCAGTTATTTTTCTATTTTTTGCTTGCAGTCACTGAGCTGCATTTAGCCGTCGGTTTTAATTATGGAAAAAGTTTTGCTTTATTTAGTTTGAACAATAAGTGGTTGGAAAAATAGAATTATAAAAGTAGCGCCACTAGTGGATGCTTTTATAAGTTGCATAAAAAAAAATAAATAAAATAAAAAAAAAAAAAGATGAAGGAACTTAAATCAGTTAGTAATCTCTAAAAAGTATAAACGAGATAGCTGGCTGTTGAGTTGAATATTTAAATGCAGATAGGTGGAGAGTTAGATAGATGGCAAGGAAGGAAGACAGTCAGATATTGAATTGCTTCTAGACAAAATACATTTTTTCTATTTTCACTTTTATTTAATTTTTGCTCTGTTTTATCAGCTGCATTTTTGCATTAAGTAATTCTTAGGTAAGCTGTAAAAGTTGCTTTAAACTCTGTTTTAAAATAGTTGTACCTGCTTAATATTTTATAAAAGCTTTGTACAAATTTTAAGTAAATAATTTTACTAAATTCCCTAACTAACTTTACATGGACATAAATTTGCACTTAGAAATTCGCTATTTAAATTTTCTGCAACAAGAGAAATTACTAACTTTATCTCTCGTCTTTGTAAAAATAATATTTTCACAGTTCATTAGAAAAATAGAATGAAAACAATAGCAGCAACTACGCAGTTAACTAAACTTGTGCAATCAATTTTGGTTTCAAATTTCGCTAGACTGAACAATAAACACTCATGACATACTACAACAATACAAACAAATTTAGTTATTGAACCAAAACACACAATGGCAACCAACAGAAAAAAAAACATTCAAAATAGAAATAAGTTGCCGAGAGCAAAGGCAATAAAAAAAAAAATAAAAAAAAATACTTCAACTTTTTGCGACACAAATATTTTGTGGTTGGCCGGTTTTAGACCTTTTATTTTTTTTATTAAAAAGAAGAAAAAATCGTGTATGAAAAAATTTACACCTTGTCAATTTTAGTGAAAATTTTGTTGCATACCAACAGGCGTAAACAATATCAGTAGTGAATGCGTATAACAAATTTGTTTGTGTGTGACCTAAAAAACAAAGAAACATATATGCGCTATGGGCAATGGACAGACATACACTATTCTGCATATCAGTACATACATATAAGGCTGAAGTGGATTTTCCAATCGAAAACTGTGCCAGCCAAACAGCCACGACAGTGAATAAGCATAGGAAATGCTACAAATACAAAAAAAAACAAGAAAATGTTGCAAAGGACGAGATAATACAGCAGCAAAAAAAAAAAAAAAAAAAAAAAATGGCAACCTAAATAAAAGAATTACAACCGGCTTATATATTATTTTGTGATAGCAACAACTGAAAATGAGTGCAAAAAAAAAAAACATAAAAAACGTAAAAATATTTATGAGAAATGGCAAAAAAAAAAAAAAAAATACACACACACATTGTAAAAATGCAACTTGATATTTATTTATGAGATTTTTCGTACTTGTTTTTCACTTTACTGCCTCAATGCGGTTTTTATTTGTTCAAAAACTAAAAAAAAAAAAAAAAATTATAGCAAAGCGCCAATAGCAGCAGTTATTATGCAGCTGCGAGTATTTATAGCATTTTGCTGCATTCCATTGTGTTTTTTCTTCAATGTTTTGTTAATATTTTAAATGCAATTCTTTCTAAACCTTCTATTTTTCTTTTATCTACAGGGCAGCTCAACTAGCGTCGCTCAACCAACACCGCGTAGCGCTTTTCCCGGTGCACCGCTACAAACTTCTGCCGTTGCTTTTAAAAGGCGCTATACCACCGCGTCCGCCAGTATGACTAGTCCAGCTGCTGCTGCTGCAGGTGCCGCACTTGCTGCTGGTGCACCATATCGTGGTGCTGCCAGTTGGACACCGCAAGGTTATGCACCAGCTGCTGCAGCCGCTGCTGCTGCTGTAGCACAGCAGGCTGCATATCGTTATACGGCACCATTGGCGCAGCCAGCGTATGCAGCATATACGCCACATACGGCAACAACACCAGCAACAACAACGGTAAGCATTGTGTACCTTTTTCTTTGTAGTTATTTTATTTAGCATCAAAACCGTTAAATAAAAAGAAAATGTTCACAATTTTTGGTTTTAAAAATCTATTTGCCACAGATTAAATATATTTGCCAGCTTCTGCCAGAAACTAGAACGAACGATGACATGACACCCTGTACCCAATCTATATGTACCTTAAGTTATGTCTCATCTCAGTGCCATACTTTATTTATTGAATTTTTTATACAAACAGATTGGCTCCCATTTTCGAAATTAGTGTTTGATGATCTTATAATCCTCAAACAGTTTAAGCATATTAATGTATGCTTAAGAATTTATGTGAAAAGTTATCTATTATGGAGCTGCTGTCGGATAAGTTAATCGCGAGGGTGTTGGTATGCATGTTGTGCCGATTTTTATAATAGAACAGTTACTCCTGCTAGCATTGCCCCATACCGGCTTTATTATTGCTCCATAGACTAGGGAGCTTGCTTCTCAGCTTGAGAGGTGACCTTCGTCCGGTAAGCCATAAATGTTTTTATACCCGCCACACATAGTGTGAAGGGTATTATCAGTTTGTCGAAAAGTTTGTAACGCATTAAAGGAGGCTTCGAACACCCCATAAAGTATATATTCTTGATCAGCTCGATGAGACGAATCGATCTAGCCATGTCCGTCTGTCTGTCCGTCCGTCTGTCTGTTGCAATGCCTTTTTCTCGGAAAGTTTTAAAGATATTGACCTGAAACTTTAAACTTAAGCTTTTTGTGTTCCTAAGCAGTTTGTATGGCAGAGCCAACAGCCCTTTTTTTATTTTTTTTTGTATGAAAATTGTTATTATTTGTAAATGTATTTACTACAAATATGGATAAAAGTACTTCTAATGACATCCAATTTCAAAGAAAGGTGCCACGCCCATTTTTTGATATGGCCCCTAATACAAACCAAGCGCACATTTTTCAGATTTTGTATGAAAATAGTTCTTATTTATGGATATATCCACTCCAATCTGTGTAAAATCACTTCTACTGTTATCCTATGAATATGCATCCGATATGACAAGGATCGAGCCACTATAACATATAGACCCATACAAACTAACCTTCTATTTTTTTATTTTTTCAAGAAAATGAATAAAGTTTCGTGTGGTGGGTATTTGAGCTTCGGTGTTTCCGAAGTTAACGTTCTTGCTTGTTTTTTTAAACCCCTTTCTAATGAAAGCTGTGCCTTTTTGGTGAGAAGTTCAGCACGCCAAGTTAACCTTCAGTCAAGGCCCAGCTGTAGCTCTGCATGGGATTGTTGCTCCGTCGAGATGAACTTGGGGACTGTCTCCACTTCTTAAAGAAAAAGTCATTTGAGTGGACTTTTCAGGGTTCACTACAATGTTCACCTCTTGAGCCAAGTAGAGAAGATGTCGATGTGAATTTGAAGGATTCCAGAAGCAACCTGTGGAGAAACGTCGGATGCCAAGAAAATCGTGTCGTCTGCATACGTAGCGAACAGCAATTTGTCTTCCCTAAATTCGGCAAGTCGGCTGTATAGGTCTGGTTCTAGGATTCCGTGAACCCGCTCTGACTTCTTTTATTTGTGAATTTTCTTTCCCACATCAAACGAAGAAACTCGTGCGCTCAAGGTAGAGCCTAATAAAGGTATAGTACAGAGCTGGTTTTGGATCGTCTTACGTTTGTGAAGCAGACCAGCATGCAACAGCCTGTCGGAAGGCTTTCTTTAATCCAGAAAGAAGCCGAACAAAACTTCTTCTCCTCAATTGATTGCAGTATCTTCTCGACTAACCTGTGGCACTGTTTCGGACGATCATAGGTATAATATATACTAAATTTGAAGTTCTTAGATTAAGAAACAAAGAAGATTTTTCGAAGAAAATATTTTTTCGTCTTGTCAAAACAATCATGCCGACTAGGGCATGGGCAAATATGCACAACACTACGGTGAACGACTCATTACTATTTTGCGTTTTCGAGCCATGGCAAATTGGTCTTATTGCTTCCTGGACCTCTTATCTAGTGGTGCATAGGTTTGTTTAGTAAGCAAATCAATTTTCCCGAAAACATTGCTCGACAAAAAGGCGATATCTCCTAAATTATTTCAAATTTCAAAAAACCATTTCGGACGGATCTCTCAAATATCCAAAAAAAAAAATCGAAAACAAATTTTGACAACCAAGAATATCCCCCTTAAGGCAGTGATTGTAGCCAATAACAGTGCTTTAAGGCAGTAACAGTGACGTATGATATTAACAGCGATTTAATGTTGTAACAGTAACTTTAGCCAGTAACAGTGACTTAAGCTGATAACAGTGACGTAAGGGCAGCAATATAATTTTTGTTTTTGTGGTGTTTTAGTACTTTGTAACATTCGTAAATGTGATTTTAAAACACTTCTAGCATAAAAAACATTAAGAGTAAAAATATATGTTCATGACCAACATTTGACCCAGTAGCAGTTGGCCAACCGAACAAAGAACCCTAAAACAGCGTCGGTGTGAGTGTGTTGGTGTATAAAATAAATGAACTGCCTATTAATTTATTGCTGCATATATTTTATATAAGCATCTCGTTGCTTTTTGCTTCATTGAAAATCAATTTCAACGCATTCACACAGTATTTCTTCGTTGTTGTATTGAACGAACTTCTTCTTGCAGCAAAGTGTTTTACGTACGCAACCACTTAAAAATATACTGCAACACCACAGTATAGCAACGCATCTAATGCTTCCAATTGCTGCTGCTGGCAACGCTTTTCCAACGTTGCCTGTCAGTGGCAGGCATATATCAATTCAATTCAATATTTCATTGGAGTGACTATTTGAAAGATTGCTGCTGCTGCGTACGCGTATGACTGACTGCATGATTGAAATGGTTTCAAGGCTCTATCGAAATTTGAAGTGTTTTTTTCACATTTCTTCATTCTACTAACACAACAGTTGTGCTACTCTAGCTCGTATCTCTCTTTCTATCTTGCTTGTTTATCTAATGAGCCGCATAATCGTAAATTTATGTCAGTCAATTTCGCTATTGACTATCAAATCTGCATTTAATTTAAGTGTATAAAACTTTACTTTCTAAAACATTTTAAGCATTTCACTTTCAGTTGACGTTGAGTTTTGTTTTTAGGCACAACAACATTTCTTCTCATTCCATTTCGCCATTTCTCTCATTCTTTCTTTTAATATTAACGAATGCCAATGCGCTTCGTTTGCTACGTTGCTCGATTGACTGACTATGTTACTGCATGGTTGACATGGTTTAGTCCTTCTGTAAAATCTTTTTTTTGAAGTATTTATTGAAAATTATTCGAGCAGCAATTTATATTCCTACGCACACTTGCACACACATTTACAAAATTTTGAGTTGAAAGTTTTCACGTCATAATTGGCTGTCATGAATAGTGCTACGAAAAATATGTAATTATACTTATTTGTCTAAATATACACAAAATATTTGAATGTTTTTATTTAAAATGCTTGTTGCCATAAATTCGTAAACTCAGTGTGGCTGTCTATTAAACAAATTTGAATCGTATTAAAAACAATCTTGCTGTATATCCAGAACAATTGTTCTTTATGTCAAGAATAATCCTGCTCGGTGTCAAGAGCAATAGTTCTTCGTATCAAAACCAATCGTTCTTTGTATCAAAAATATTCGTTTATTATCCTTTTATCAAGCACAATCGTTGTTTGTATCATCAAGAATCGTTCTTTGTATCAAGAACAATCGTTCTTTATATCAAGAGTAATCGTTCTTTGTATCAAGAACAATCGTTCTTTTTATCAAGAACAATCGTTCTTTTTATCAAGAACAATCGTTCTTTGTATCAAGAACAATCGTTCTTTGTATCAAAAACAATCGTTCTTTGTATCAAGAACAATTATTCTTTGTATTAAGAACAATCGTTCTTTGTATTAAGAACAATCGTTCTTTGTATTAAGAACAAGCGTTCTTTTTATCAAGAACAATCGTTCTTTATATCACGAGCAATCGTTCTTTGTATCTAGAACAAGCGTTCTTTGTATCTAGAACAAGCGTTTTTTGTATCTAGAACAATCGTTCTTTATATCAAGAGCAATCGTTCTTTTGTATCAAGAACAATTATTCTTTGTATTAAAAACAATCGTTCTTTGTATCAAGAACAATCGTTCTTTGTATCAAGAACAATCGTTCTTTGTATTAATAATCGTTCTTTGTATTAAGAACAATCGTTCTTGTATCTAGAACAAGCGTTCTTTGTATCTAGAACAATCGCTCTTTTTACCGAAAGCAATCGTTCTTTGTATAAGCAATTGTTCTTTGTATCAAGAACAATCGTTCTTTGTATTAACAATCGTTCTTTGTATTAAGAACAATCGTTCTTTGTATCTAGAACAATCGTTCTTTGTATCTAGAACAAGCGTTCTTTGTATCTAGAACAAGCGTTTTTTGTATCTAGAACAATCGTTCTTTATATCAAGAGCAATCGTTCTTTGTATCAAGAACAATTATTCTTTGTATTAAAAACAATCGTTCTTTGTATTAAGAACAATCGTTCTTTGTATCAAGAACAATCGTTCTTTGTATTAAACAATCGTTCTTTGTATTAAGAACAATCGTTCTTTGTATCTAGAACAAGCGTTCTTTGTATCTAGAACAATCGCTCTTTTACCGAAAGCAATCGTTCTTTTTATAAGCAATTGTTCTTTGTATCAAGAACAATCGTTCTTTGTATCAAAAAACAATCGTTCTTTGTATCAAGAACAATTATTCTTTGTATTAAAAGAATCGTTCTTTGTATCAAGAGCAACCGTTCTTTGTATCTAGAACAAGCGTTTTTTGTATCTAGAACAATCGCTATTTTTACCAAAAGCAATCGTTCTTTTTTATGAGCAATTGTTCTTTGTATTAAGAACAATCGTTCTTTTTATCAAGAACAATAGCTCCTTGTGGCCCAAAAAATCAAGAAAAATTGTTGGTATGCCTCAACGATTGTTTTTTGTTTCAAGATCAATTGTTCTATATGTGTATCAAGAACAATAGTTCCTTGTAACTATATTTGATATTAATAACAAACCAGATATATAAAAATCAAGTAGTTCGTTAACTGAAAAATGACGCACAACTGTAAATTCAGTACTTCCAAGAAATCTAAAAATTCTACAAAGTCAATAAAATCTATTTTTTTGGTTGACAAGAACAAATCAAAATAATCACTCTCTAACCGCAAAAAAAGCACTGGGCTTTTGTCTGTTGTTTTTTTTTTTTTTTTTTTTTTTTCTCGCTTCACTGCTATTTTATTGGTCTTTAGATTTGCCTTTGATATACATAAATGTCTAACAGCAACGCTTGCATAATCAATTAGTAGTACAAAACCAAAACCAGAAGTATAAGAAGAAGCAGTAGCAGCAGCAATAAAAAACAACAAAAGGAAATGGAAATAAAATTTTCAACAAAACATTCATCAAAGTCAGTTACTGCTACTCCACTACACAAAATATCTAAACTCAGTCGATATCTATTTTGTCATTTTCAATTTAAAACTTGACATGGCAACCCACAACAATAATAATAATAACAACAACAACAACAAAGCGACAAGCAGGAGCAGCAGGACAATAAAGGACAATAAAAGCATCATTAATAACAAACAATTAAGAATGCAAAGAAGATGACAACGAACAAACGAGTATGGAGTATGGAAGTGGTTGGTAACTGACAGTAGTCCAAATTTAGTCGAAATAAAGTTCATTTAGAATTGAACGAAAAATGCGAAAGTTATCCACTGTAATTTTCTTGATATCAGTTGCCATGACAAGCTCAGTGACACAGTGAATGTTTTATGTGCGTCCGTTGGAAAAATCTAATTCACTCACTCACTCATTCACTTTGATCCAACTCGCCATCTTTAAATCATGTTTACCCCGACAAAAAAAAAAAAAAAAAAGTATACTGCCAAAAGCAGCCAAAGTTCTTTTCAACTGCTGCCACTGCTGCTGATGCTATTATTAAAGCCAATAATCCTAACAAAAGTTGAAAGTCAAAAAACGAATGAAATTCTGCGTACGAAATGTTTGGATTTTATATAGAAATTTCGCACAGTAAGAGTTCCAATAATCGAAAGAGTACGAAACGATTCAACTAGGAATGACGAATGACATTGCTGTGCCGCACACAATCAGATCGTCGCTCGTTCGTTCGTTCATTTGTTCGTTTTTGTTAAAGGCTAAAGTCATCGTCGTCCTCGTCGTCGACGTAGTTTGTTGATGATGACAAATTTCGTAGGTTAGCAATTTTTCCCTTTTTTTTTTTTTTTTTGGTAGGATTATCGGAAATTCTGTGAAAAAAAAATCTATGCGAAAAAATACGAAAATGTAAATGGAGGGAAATGTAAAGCTGAAAGCTTGTTATCTTTGGCGTTGAAGCTGCATGTAATAGCATTTACTCTAATTGGAAACTTTTCTGTTTTTCCCCTTTTTTTTTTTGTTATTTAGCAACGTTTCAACGGGTTAAATTCTGGCTTAGAAAAGTTTTTGGCGTTGCGTGTTGCAAATTATTTATTTGTTTCGTTTTAAAAAAAAAATTAGTTGCTTTGAAGAAAAAGTCTTTTATTGGTCTAGTAGCGGTTACCCGGCGTTTTGGCTGCTCTTTGCGTTCTTTTTCAATATATCGGGGCTAGCAAGAAAACGTGCTAAAAAATACCTGTTTTTTTTATTGCAGCGATACCACAACGAAAATGTTTGTATGGGAAAATTAGAAAATCGACTTCATGAACCAATCAAATGGGCCTTATGTTACCTAATTGCATTGTTGCCTTCGAATAAAACTAGTTTGGGACTCATTGGTTGAATGGTTTCAACGTCCATAGTGGACATAGAAACCACTATTTTATAAATAAAGATTATGCAGACAGACAGATTTTTTTTAGTTATAAAACTTAACTTACATAACTGAATCGTGGTTAGCTAGCTAACAAGTCCAGCCAGTTTGTTTTAACCAGTGATAATCATACGTAAGCTACTTAAGGTATGAGAGGTATTTGAGCTGAACTTGACGTTTTTTTTTTTTTTTTTTTACCGGTCACATAGTGTCCTTCACGTGTCGTGTGCGGGCGGTCAAGAATACCACCACAGCAGGCTCAGCTTGACGTAAGACTCGTCTAAAAGCGAATCCTCGATGTGAGGTTGGTCGGTGGAGTGGTTTACAACGACGTAAAATCATTGAACCCGTGAGACACACACAGAACAAAGTGTACCAAATGCAAAGATGGCTAGTATAAGCGAAAATACTCCAGGTGGCAGCCACAGACGTGATAATCCACCCGTGGATAATTCCGCGGCAGGGGAAAGGATTCTGAAGGCCCCAACTAACGTTAGAGCATATAAAAAAGACAATCTCCAAACGCGATACAAGGAGCACGACATACTGGAACGTTCAAACCCTTAACAGGGATGGTGCAATACAAGAACTAACAACCACTCTTAACAACTTCAGAGCAGACATCACTGCTATCCAGGAAATGCGATGGACTGGCCATGGTTGCATAAACTTAGCAAGCTATGACATCTACTACAGTGGTCATGAGAGGCAACACATATTCGGATGTGGCTTCGTGGTTGGTAGTAAAATCCGCAGACTCGTCTCCAGGTTTACAGATGTAGATGAACGTCTTGCCTCGATACGCATCAGAGCTAAATTTTTCAACATTAGCCTTATATGTATGTGTACACGCCCCGACAAATGTTAAAGATGAGATGGAGAAAGACAAATTCTATGAGCGATTAGAAAGTCTCTACGATCGCTGCCCCAAGCATGACATCAAAATTGTCATCGGTGATTTCAACGCTCAAATTGAGAAAGAATAACTCTTTCGGCACTCTTGTAGCGTGCTTAATGTACGAGCGTACAGAGGTCTTAACATTGACTCAGACCACTACCTTGTTTTAGCCAAGGTACGTACTAGACTCAGCACAGCGCACGCCAATCGAGCTACCACACAACGAAAGCTAGATGTTGGTAGGTTAAAGTCACAGCAGACTGCCGCTGCCTTCTCAACAAGGGTCTCACATCTACTCCGAGAGAATCCTCCGGCCTCCGACTGTATAACAATAACGACAATAACAATGGCCAAAGGCTAATCGACATCCACAAAGCAACTTGGCGCAGTGGCGTCCCAGGCGTCAGCACCCAAATATACCTCGTGCAGATCGATGCCAGAGTTGCTTCGAGTGTGTTTAATATAAGAGCAGAGTTCCCAACATTGACTCGGATCACTATCTTGTTCTAGCTAAGGTGCGTAACCGACAAGCGAGCAACCATACAACGAAAGCTAGATGTTGATAGGCTAATCTCACAGCAAACCGCCGCTGCCTTTTTAACAAGGGTCTCTCAGTTCCTTAGAGAGACTACTACGGCATTCGACTGTTTAAACGATCAGTGGAAACATATCTCCAAGTTATTAAGTACAGCAGCCAAAGAGGCAAACTTGGTACGATGAGGGATGTCGCATTGCTACGGCAAGAAAGAACATCGGCTATAAGCGAACCCTGCAAGCGGAAGCAACACGAGCTGTTGTTGAGCGATATCAAGAAAAACGGAGAGAAAAAAACTCCTTATGAAACGCAAAAACAGAGACCTAGAAAGGCGTGAGCCGAAGGAAGTTGAGATGACTGAGATATTTCTTTCATACAAACTATCTTTGTATTTATTTAATGCATTTTTAGCTCCAAAACAAATTTTTCAAAAATTTTAATCTTATTATTTGTAAATACAAAATCATCCTTTAAAATATGCTTTAAGGCATTTTGTATTTTATGTACTCTTTTGCTTGTAAATGTTAATGTAATTTCAAAATAAATGTTGGATACTATGCAGAATTTTAGATATTACGCATGCAACATGTTTGCCACATATCACACACACACACATACACATATGTACGTCCCATTGGCCTTAACAATTCAGTATAATTGCTTTTACAGCAATTCCTAAGAGAGAGAGAGAGATAGAGAGAGCTATGTACTCAAATAAATTTAATTTCTTTAAAAAAAAATAATAATTAAAATTGAAATTGAAAATGGATGCAAAGTAGACGAACGAGACAGCAATATCAAGAGAAAAGCTTTGTGTAGCGGATGTGATGTAGCAGCAAGTTGTCAGTCCTTAACTCAGTCAATGTAAGCACACAAATTGGCAGCATTTGCATATTGCATATTGCTGCGTGAGTTGCTTTTAAATTGTATATTTCTAAAGGAAAATTCAACAAGTTTTCTTCACTGTCTTGAAACAATATTCTTGAGCATGATGAGCACTTAGAAAAGGAAGTACTGGCAACTGAGTATAAACTTATTTCAAATTAAACTAATGTTTATAGTTATTGTAAGTGCTGCTGCTACTGCTGTTGCTGCTGTTGATGTTGTCGAGTAAAGGAAATGTTAGTTTCATTGCATTGAAATGTGCTTCTTGTAAAGTTATTGCTTTGGACTTAACGATGAAAGCAAGCAATGACACTGTTGATGCATACAAAACTGCTCGACAAAATGATAAAAGCGCATGAGAAGATGACAATGTTTTCACTAAAAATAAGTTCGAGTCGTCGTCGTCCATTGTTAAGTCAGGAAACGTACGCTTGACGTACAATATGAATGCATATACAGCGACAAAAAAGTTCTTGAGTAGTCAGTCAAAGGCTTCATTCCAAAATGATGATTATCTTTTATGCAGCAATAGTAGATTGGCTTCAGAGACAGACTCATCATTAAAATGTAAATAAGTGTAAAAGTACTTTGTGCAAGTAAACGACTAACAATGCTGCCAGTCTTAAACTAGTTATGCAGGAATTAATGTAAAAATATCCTTTTTTTTTCCTAATTAAAACAAAATCTATTTTAAATTTACAAATACTAAAATCAAAAGCGTTAATCTGACTAACCTGAGGTTATGTAACACCATAAATGTTGTTGCTTCTAACAATTTTCTCGCTTTTTTTCTTTATTTATGCCACAAGCAGATTTCATAAAATATAAGCAAAAAGCATACAAACACAAAAAACAAAAAATGAAAATAAAAACAAAATCACCGGGAATAATCCTGCATAAAAATCAAAAAAAATGGCAAAGTAGCAGCACTTTATATTTATGAGCAACATTTGCAGGCAACTTTAATGACTACTAAAAAAAAAAAAAAAAAAAAAAATAAAGAAAAAAAAAGCTAACAATATTCGATTTGAACAACGCAACTCATTTCG
This sequence comes from Leucophenga varia, assembly GCA_018903435.1. Lineage (NCBI taxonomy): Eukaryota > Metazoa > Arthropoda > Insecta > Diptera > Drosophilidae > Leucophenga > Leucophenga varia. The sequence continues at coordinate 28,281 of JAEIFJ010000397.1, read as the reverse complement.
ATTTAATACCATACGGAGCTGTTGTAGAAAGCTCCAAATCGCCGGAGTTGGGCAACAAATCGCCATAAGAAGTAAAATCAAAATAAAAAAAAAAATATAAAAAGAAAATGTTCCATTGACGCCCACAAGAAAATCCATTACTTTGGATTATTTAACTATTGATGTTGGCGGTTTAAATGGTATAAGAAATGCTTGCAAGTGTAAGCGAAAAAACAAAAAAAAATAGTAAGTTTAATAAAACCGAAGCTCTTATGTGCTGCACAAAAGAAGGAGGAGTGCTTTAGTCTAGTGTTGGCAAGAAAAGTGATTTTTGCGTCGCAGTGAATCACAGTGACTGCAAAAAGTGATTAAATAGCAGGTCGCAACAACAATCAGCGATTATTGAACATGTTCACTGTTCGCGAAAAGTGATACACAAAATCGCCACTAACTGAACTGTTTCGCCACACCAACATAACAAACCGACTTTGTTTTAATTCATTGAAAAATAAAACTCTGATTTTATTGTTAAAATTGAAATTGCACAAAATAAATACTTTCGGTGATTTTTTTCACAGTGATTTTCGCAATGTCACCTGAGTTGCGTTGTTCACAATTGTGCTCTTGGTTGCTTCCTTTACAATTGCCGGTTTAGGTTAGTCACGACAGTTTGGCAGAAAACATTTTGCATTCGAACGTTTGTTTTTCTTTTTTGTATAAAAAAAATATCACATTTCACTTTTTTTTCTACTCATATTTTTATTGCAATTGCGCTTTCACCATTGAATCGTTTCAATAAACCGTGCTTTTAGTGAATTGCACTTTTTGACGAATCAAGTGACTGGCAAATGTATCAACGAATTTGTACAGGTTCGGTGATCAAGCGAATATGAAAGATTTGCGAGGAACGATACAAGCACCAATCACTTATAATAGAACAGATTTTATGTTCGCAAAGAGCGATACACAAAATCACCGATAGTTGAACATATTCACTGAGGAGCAATAAAATCCCAAATCACTACTTTTAGTCGCAGTGCGACATTGCGATTTTCAAATCACAGCGAAAAAATCACTGACAGTGATTTTTACCAACACTAATCACCAACCACCAACAACTGATCAAGCTCTGCGTAAAAAAATCCGAATTATAAGCAAAGACATGAAAAAGTTATTTTACTCCACTACAACACACTATTTCACACGTCAGCCAAGGTCCGAAATTACTTGGAGACACTCACTACCTCATTCCGCTAATTCGCCAGACCTGGTACCACCTGTTTTCGTCGATGGGCCACGCTTGCTGAGCAGCACTTCAAATCTGATGAAGACTTCCGATAATGACTAGATGAGTGGTTCGCATGTTTAGAAACTAAAATAACGTTTTTTAACCCGTTTAGGCATGAAATCATATAAAACTCTAAAATATTCCGCTTAAATTTTGTCATACCAAACTTTTTAGTTTAGACATTATTCGGGGCTTCTTTCTTAGCATTTTTAGTGCCATTTGAGTCGGAATATTCTCGATCGGATTGAAATCTTGTTTATTACCTGACACATTGGAGAAATGATCAGTGTAGTATTTCTTAGACTGGGGGAACTTCAAAAAGTTAAAAAAATTGAAGTGCTTTTTTTTTTTCTGTGGGTTTACAGTTTAGCTGATTCAAAAACTTATTTCAAATACTTTAAAGATCTTCAGCAACTTCTGCTGGGTCTGACAAATTTAGTGTCGAATTAACCATAAATTTTTTTATACAATATATGAAGCGTATACCTACTAAACGAATAAAGAAAGTAACAAAAAATGGCATCAAAGCAATAATAGAAAGAAAATATGTAAAAACAAAAATTTCCACAAAGAAAATACCTTAAAAAAATAAAAAAAATATCAGAAAAAACTTAAATAAAATATTAGACTTATCAAGTCGAGTAGTGTTACAGGAAATCAGCAAAAAACATGCACCTGCAGGCAAGAAATATATTGGAATTCACTATACACCCACTCACGTTAGCAGCTTAGAACACATTCTTTTTTTTCTTTTTTTCCACTTGTATAAATACATTAGAACATACATTGAACTTTACGACGAACTCTAACCCTAAGCAAAAAAAAAAATCATATATATGGTATATAAGGACATAAACGCAGCGCTTTAGGCGTACTTACTCGCTCTTCCTTACTTTTTTTTTTTTTTTATTTCCTTTCATACTTGAAGTGGTTATTTATTTGCTCGTTTATTTTCGAACAGTTTTCGGCGCATTTATTAAGTGTTGCCAGTGTAGCTGAAACAAACAACATTGCCTGCCGTGCAGTGTTGTTGTACATATATCAAAAAGTTTGAGGTATAAGAAGTGCGGCTTGTTGTGGCTGAGATATATTGAAGTAAGCAATGTGTACGAGTATGTCTGTTGCGCTCTGATAGCTGCTTAAGAATAGCAAATGCCTAAAAGGATTAAGTAGCTTTGCTTTCTTCTGAGTATTTGCCTTGATAAGTAGCTTTGGTGGTTTTTAAAATAAATTTTAGTTTTAGGCAAGATTTGCAAAGTTAATAAATTTAAAAGAAAATTTGTTGTAAAAAAAATTTAATAAAAAAATGCTGTTAGTATCTCAGTAAAAAAAAAAAAAGCCTAATTTTATGCAATACAATTTAAAAGCAATATATTTGCTATTTGCTTTTAAACAAATTTATTTGTATGCCTAAAATGAGGAAATATAAACTTCTTGCATATCTTTTATATCTAATCATTTTATTAGAATTATTATTATTATAAAATAATAATAATTTCAAATATTTTGCCCATACTAAACAATGTTGTTATTCACATTAAAATGCTGCTCATAATTTACGAAACTATTTTTGCAAATGCATTAGAATGGCATTTAAATTAATTGTACTTAACCTATTAGACAATTTAATGCTCACACACACACACAAACGCTGATATTTAGATAGTTTACAATAAAACAAGTCAAACATTTAATTCCGTTAGAACCGATTCTGTTATACTCTTCGTTACTGATTTGTGTAAAAAAAAAGCATAATTTAATATCTTCAAGACTAAGCGTATAAAATCGAACTAGCCAAGTCTGTCTGTCTGCCTGTTTATTTCGACTGATTTCATTCAGCTAGTTTTAAATCTATTAAGATGTTTGGAATTTCAGTTTCTCTCGACAACAACTACACGAAGAACCATTATGCTAGAAAGCCTACTTTTAAATTCAACTCCCATGCAAAGCTGCTGCCCGTTTACGTGTTTTTGCAGTATCGAAATTGCAGTTTAATAAATGCCTTTGATATTTTTAACCAGATTGTAGTACTAACTTAAAGCCAACCGAAGCAATAGTAAGCTACTCTGAGAGTCAAAATACTTTGTAGTAAACCTTGAAACAAGCTTTAGAAGCGTTATCTTTCTGGAATGACCCATTGTTGCTGCGGTACTTTCCCAAATGTAGTGAAAGTTCTTTTTCGAGAACTCTTCTATTTTTTTTTTTTTTATACCCGCCACACATAGTGTGAAGGGTATTATCAGTTTGTCGAAAAGCTTGTAACGCATTAAAGGAGGCATCGGACACCCCATAAAGTATATATATTATTGATCAGCTCGACGAGACGAATTGATTTAGCCATATCCGTCTGTCTGTTGCAATGCGTTTTTCTCGGAAAGTTTTAAAGATATTGACCTGAAACTTTAAACTTAAGCTTTTTGTGTTCCTAGGCAGTTTGTATGGCAGAACCAAGGTGCCACGCCCATTTTTAGATATAGCCCCCATAGAAACTTGCCATTTTTTTCGATTTTTTGTATGAAAATTGTTATCATTTGTAAATGTATTTACTACAAATATGGATAAAAGCACTTCTAATGATATCCAATTTCAAAAGAAAGTTGCCACGCCACATTTTTTTGATATGGCCCCCCATACAAACCAAGCGCCCATTTTTCAGATTTTTTATGAAAATAGTTCTTATTTATGGATATATTCACTTTAATCTGTGTAAAATCACTTTTACTGTTATCCTATGAATATGCTTCCGATTTGACATGGATCGAGCAACTATAACATATAGACCCATACAAACTCACCATCGATTTTTTTATTTTTTCAAGAAAATGAATAAAGTTTCGTGTGGCGGGTATTTGAGCTTCGGTGCTTCCGAATTTAAAATTCTTGCTCGTTTTTTTTTTTCATTTATACAGTTTGACACAAAAAATTTTTGTGACTTCACAATAACACTAATTAAAACTGAAAAAGTGTGACTTAAATCATGTACATTGTACAAGAAGTAAAGACAGTTAGGTATGGGAAAGTGACTTTTGATAACTTGCGTTAACGCCGATTTCTCATATCGGTTCGATTAATTTGGCAATCGTAAGTTGCCCATATTTATGAAAACAGCTGACAAAATAAACGCAAAAATAAACATTTGCTCAGACGCTACAGCTGCACATATCCAAAAGTCGAATTACGTTTTCATGCTCGTATGGGACACGATCAACTAAAGTAAAAACATCAACATCCATTTTTTAGATAAATAAAACGTTCTTTCAGAAAAAAAACAAAACTGTACAATTGGTTTACCACATAACAACCAAAAACAGCTAATTGAACTCAAAAACGATCGTTAAACGCAATGGAACGCACTGTTCCGAGTTTTTTGATTAAATGTTAACTCAATAACAAACATTAGTGGAAATGTAGTATAAAAGTAGCCTATCTCAATTAAAATGACAACTCTGAGATTTATGCCCCGTTTCCACTGAGCCGCGTTTTGTTATCGCGTTAACAATTTATCGAAAAACGCGAAACCGTGTTTCCATTGCGTTTTAGCGTTAGCGTTCGAGTTGAAACAGCTGATTTTGTTCGTTACGTAGTAAACAAATTGTACAAGAGCTAAAAAAAAAAAATTTTTTTTTTTTTGAAATATAGTATTTTTAATCAAATGAATGGATGTTTGTGTTCTTGCTTTAGTAACTGCTTTCCAATACGAGCATGAAAAAGTAAGCCGTCTTTTGATATATGCAGCTGAAGCGTCTGGGTAAATGTATAATTTTTGCGGTTACTTTATCAGCTGTTTTCATAAATATGAGCAACTTTCGATTATTAAATTATTCGAACCGATAAGAGAAATCGGTTTGAAATCAGTGTGAAATCGGTTTGAACGCGTGTTATCGAAAGTCGCGTTCAAATTGAACGCTACTTTTTTCCATACCCAACTGCCTATCTTTTTTGTATACGATTTAACGCGAGTTTGTCGAGTTTTTAACGCTAACGCGGAACGCGGTCTAATGGAAACGGGGCATTAAATGCTTCCAGATGAGACAGACGGACAGAATCTTTTAAAAAGTTGCTATGAAAACTATTCTAGCATCTATTCACATTTTCTCTTAACTGATTCTCTCTCGAATCTCTAAAAAATATGCACTATCGTAACTGCTAATGCTGCTATTGGTTGTACTTAAAAATCCAATACTTAAAATTAATGCTGCTTAGGGTGGTCCAAAAAAAAAAATTTATGCCTCCAACCCCCTTGTATTGTTCTCTATCGATAAGAAAATGACCCTTTTTATACCGTGTACCCAAAGGTAAATAGGTATATTAAGTTTGTGCAAATGTATATAAAACACAGTAGATAGGAGGCTAGATAGATCCTATAAAGAAAATATATTTTCTTGAGCAGCATTGAAAGGGAAGTCGAACCAGCCGTATGAAAACGATAATCTTGGAGACAATAAGAGATAGAAGTTCCAAATTCGAAACTTAGACTCTCCTCAGCCGTCAAGTGTGCATGGTTTTTCTCTAGAACCATTTCAAATCTACCCCAAAATTTTGGGTTTTTGCATAAAAAACGTCACTGTTTCTTTTAGATATAGTCCCCATACGAATATACCCCATTTTTTGAGTGTTTGTATGAAAATCCAATACAATAAGGTATGATAGTACGAAAGGACTTAACTTAAGGTACAAAAAGGTTGGGTACTGGATAATTTTGTAAAAAAAATTTCCCATGTATTTTTGGAACACCCTAAAGCAGCTACAAAATGTTGGAATACGTAGATAAAAGAGTGTATAAGTAATTGTAACTGCACATTCACCACTACTTATGTACAATACACATCTACATGTACATTTGCACCTGTTTGTAGGTGTTGATCCACTGGGTATTTTGTACTTGATTTATGCTTTGTTTGTTCAATTGTTTGTTTGTCTGCATAAACCGTTTGCAAACGGATAGTTTCATTTGAGTACGGTAAATGTTACAAGGAACTACTTTAGACCTAAACACACACACACACATAAGATGCAATTTAATTCTGTTACTTCAATGCAATTGTTGTTGTTGCTGCTGCTACATTTTCGGCATTTCTACTGACAATGGCCAAAGTATTTTGTCCAATTAGCAAATAATTAATGAAGCACATTGTTTTGCTACGCTGTCAGCTGTTGTGTATGTGTGTGTGTATGCATATGTATGTGTATGTGAGCTGAATGTGGTTATACTTTGGTAACGAATGAATTTATACTTGCGGCTGCATTTGATTTGATGCTTACACATGTAATGCACATCAGATAGACAGTTTGTTTGTTTGTTGGTATTGATATGGACTAACTTAATTAGAATGGAATCTTTATTGTGTTTCTGTAAACTTTTTGTACACTCTCTCGAGTAGCAGCACACATCAAAGCTGCTGCTGCTGTGGGATATTTCAATCAGAGACAGCTTCTTAACTCTGAATTTTTCTGGTAATTAAGTTTCGTTAGTTAGCTGCATGCAAATCTCTAAGCGCAGCACAAATTTTACACGCTTTATATTTTTTTTTTATTTCCATAAAAAATTTGAAACAAAATTTAAGTTATGTAAAACTTTAAAATCCCTTGAAAATTTATCAAAAAAAAAAAAATGAAAAGTTTTAAACATTAAATCGAAAAGTTGCATCATTAAAAAGTCAAAATGAAACTTTTGCAATAACTCTGCTCAACTGCTGCATATTAAAATTGGTCAGAAGTGAAGGATTGCTTTGTTTCGAGCAGTCTGCTGTGCATAAAATTGCATTAAGGAAACAAAAAAAAAGATCAAAATTATTGCATGCTCATTTTTTGTATTTTTTTATTTTCTTCATTTACTGAAAAATGTCGCAAGCGCATAATGAAACATTTTTCTGCGTGGCAAAAGAAAAAAAATAAAGTTAAACGATTTTTTTAAGCCAATTTAAAAAAGCCGCATAAAAGTTGTTATAAAAATTATTGAAAAAAACCCTGAAAATTGTTGTAAAAAATGGCACCCACATGACATACATATCGTACGCCAATATGATGTGTATAAAAAAAAACAGAAATTAAATAGAAATATTGTTAATAAAAAAAAAACTTTAAAAATTGTAATCATGAATGCGTTTGACCATAGAAAGATGCGTTTAGCTAGATGAAAGTGGTATTTCCCTTCCATTTTTTTCAAGTAGAGTTTTACAGGCTCTCCAAATTTGTACTTGTCTATGCGCCTCACTTTATTTAGCCAGTTTTCCCATGTAATTGATTTACATTCCATTTCCAGTTTCCATGTTAGTATTATTTCTAGATAAATAAATTTTGTAAAATTTGAGTAATTGCCCTCTAGTGCTGGGCACACATCGTTTTCCGCGAACTAGTGAAATGGGTACCCATGAAAAGGGTACTTACGTGGGTACCCATGAAAAGGGTACTTACATGAGTACCAATGAAAAGGGTTCTTACATGGGTACCCATGGAATGGGTACATACAAAGTTACCCATGATATGGGTACTTTACATGGGTACCCATGAGAAAGTAACTTACATAGGTACCCATAAAAAGGTACTTATATGGGTACCCATGAAAAGGGTACTTACGTGGGTACCCATGAAAAGGGTACTTACATGAGTACCAATGAAAAGGGTTCTTACATTGGTACCTATGAAGTGGGTACATACAAAGTTACCCATGATATGGGTACTTACATGGGTACCCATGAGAAAGTTACTTAAATAGGTACCCATAAAAAGGTACTTACATGGGTGCCCATGAAGGGTACTAACATGCCCATGAAATATTTTTTAGGTTTTTCAAAATTCCAACTTGCATAATGTCGATCTTAACTGCATCAATCTGTAAAAAATAAATAAGAACACAGCCCTGCAAATTTCAAATTTTCGGATGCGAATAAAATGGGACCTAGTGTTTCCGAAGGGAATTTTCGTGCTGAACACGAATCTGGGCTCAGGGTTCTGCTGTACAACTCTTTAAAAATGTCCAAAAACGCTATTCTTAGGGTTTTCAAACCCCCATTTTCTCGAAAACCTGACGTGATGGAAAACTCCCAGATTCGTTTTCAGCACGAAAATTCCCCTTCGGAAACACTAGGTCCCATCTTATTCGCAAAACTGATGCAGGGCTGTGGAATTAGACTTACAGGAAAAATTTTAACTGAATCCATACTAACATAATGCTCTCGGTTTGTGTCGTTGATTTCCATGTTCATCTGATTTAGATCCTTCACAGTTTGAATCAAGAATTTTATGGCTGGCACTGTTTCTCCTTGTCCTTGCTGCTACGTCATTCCTTTGATATTATTTAAATTTATTATTTCCTCGACCACTTCCATTTCGATTTCACTGTCATTGTTTTCGCTTTCGAACGCACTTTTTTTTACTCGATGGTTCGGTGATCGCTTACTATAGGGTCAATCAGGAAAGTACTCATGTAGGAATTAGTGGGGCAATGGTTTTTATTATTTCTACTTTCGATTAAATTTTGTGAAAGTGAAATTGAGAATAAGTCTGATTAAGGACAAATTTCATTAGTGTTGTATATCGACTACGTGTGTTACTAGTAGTGTTGGCATAAAGAGTGATTTTTGATTCTTGAAAATCACAGTGACTGTAAACAGTGATAAAATCGCAGTTCGCAAAAAAAAACAATCGGCGATTATTGAACAGGTTCACTGTTCGCGAAGAGTGATATACAAATGCTACATTGCGATTTTTAAATCACTGTGAGAAAATCAACGAAAGTGATTTTTTTTTTGTACAACATTATTAACTAGAGTCACCCAACAATTTAGATGCGTACCTAGCATAAATCCTGGTTATGAAAATAAAATGATTAAAAAGACACAATTATTTTCAGTATCCTTGGACGAGAGTTTGAAGCGAACGCTAACGCCAATCTTTTTGGGTTAATTTACTTTACACTAATAAAATTTAACACTTTCAAATCTTGAGCTAGAATCTTCTGAATAAATACGTAGCAAAACCAGAAGAATTTAAAGAAAATTACAAAAAGAAAAATATTTTATTTTTATTTTTTCTGTTGGAATTTCACAAAAATGCATAAGTTGCGCTGACCTTTGACCAGCATTTTAATGAGAAATAAAAGAAATATTTTAAAGAAATAAATGCACAACATGCGGCATGCTACCAGTAAAGGTCAAAGGTAACATATGCTTCATTGCGGCTGTTGCTGACAATGACGACGACGATGATAGCCAACTGCGAGAAATACACGCATTACACTTACTAAACTTGTCACATATTTTCTCGCGAATTATGCTTCATAATTTAAGTACTTTGCTGCACTTCTGCTGGTTTCTGGCACCAGCTGCTACAGCTACTGCTACTGCTACTGCCGCTGCTTCATTAAGTGATGCCACTTGCAGTGTCCCTGCAGTGTCACAACATGCGGCATGTGACAACGATACTTGATGCTGTCGTCATCATCATCATTGCTGCTGCAGTAAAGCCACATGTTTTCGGTCAGTCAGTATGTTTTAATGCTTACTGGCCGCCAGCGAATGTTGCTTGGTTTGGTTTGGCTGGCAGCTTCTGTGTCTGCGTGTGTCTATGACAGAAACAAAAAAAAAAAAAAGAAAAGTGAAGTAGCGCATCATAAACAAACCGAAGTAAACGTAAACCACGTTTTTATAAACGTTCGTTCGCTCCCTTTTATGTATGACGACGACGTCATGCAGTCTGTGCTGCAAATGCAACGTGGCGTATGTGTGCTCTGGGCGTAGTCGGTGCATCTGTTTCTAGTTACTTATACGCAATGTTTGTTGCGCTTGACATGACTTTTAGCTGGCCAACGCTGTGTCTGTCTCTTTCTCTCTGTTTGTATTTATGTTTTTTTTTTTTTTTTTCGTTGACTTTGTCACTTTTTCACTTACGCTTTATTGAGTTAATCGGTTTATGCGCAGCTTTGTGTTTATTTTTTCTTATTGTTGTTGTTGTTGTTTTTTGTTTTATTTTTTTGTGGAATTTTAACTGCCAACATTGTTTGCTTTTCTGCACTTTTGTTCACCGCATTGCTTAATTAATCTGTGAAATATTTTTTTATTTTTATTTTTATACCCTTTAGCCTATAGTTTATATAGAGTTTAAACGAATTTATGTAACATGCAGTTAATGTGAGGTTTTATAAAATACTAGCGGCTACCCGTCGTGTGCACTTTGGAAAATTTTACCAGTTTGTGAGACCAAAACCAATAAAAGACGCCAATTTAAAATATTTTCGAGTGCAACGCGTTAACAAAAGATTGTTCTTCAATCTTGCGTACCAGAAATCACAATAGATGGCGCCACTACGAAGATATTAGCTGATAAACAAAGCTTTTGTTAAACAAGTAAAAACGTTAACTTCGGTAGCACCGAAGCTCAAATACCCGCCACACGAAATGAAATCGATAGCATATTCATTAAGGGAAACCGGTATAAAAAATTTAAGAAACTTTGAAACATTCGAGTTGCTTTTTAAACAAGAAATGGAAACGGAATTGAATATAACTGCTCATAAGGCCGATATAAACTTTGTTTTTTACTCGAACCCGCTCATCAAACGCATCATAATCTGCTGAACCAAACCAGCGTTTTAAATCGATCTTAGAAACTTTTAGAAAAATTTGCTATTTTTTTATCAAAAACACAGAAGGCGGGATATTTTTCAATTCTCAATTTCTCAAGTCTCATCACACTTCAAAAAAATGTTCATTCAGTTACATATTTTCAACAGAACCAGACACAAAAGAAAAATTATATATTTTATACTGGATACACATAATACTCACACACAAAGATTTGTTTAAATTGAAAATGGCTGAAGGACTGGATTCTGTAAGCGAAAACGAGACTGCTAGCTGTTCCACTACAGAAGATGCACTTTGGAATGACATCGTCGGAAAATATCCACCGTGTCCCAAGATAGAAGCAGTTTCATTCGTTGACATGGGATATACATATTCCGATAAATGGGTGCATGTGCCGGCGAAGAAGACTAAGCTGGAAACATTGCTAAAAGAAAATTATGAGAAGCGCAAATTTACTAACATTATAATTAAGATTGGATCTGCACAATTCCCCGTGCATGTGGAAGTTTTACAAGCCTATTCGAAGTTTTTTGATGATTGTGCGCCTGGTATGTGCGTAGTACTACCGGAAGACAACATCTCTAAAAAATGCATTCGAAGTTATATACGAGTGGATGCTTAGTAAGAAGGACATAGATGTAAAAAAAATTACGCTCTGTGAGTTGCTAAAGGCGGCCACATTTTTTAAAGATCGATCAACTAACTCAACAATGCTGGCATTGCTTAGGTGACGATCAGTTGTATACGGAAGATAGAGCGGTTCTTATGTTTATGGATGCCAAGCGACAAGGTATCGCCGAGTGCAACTATGAGCTGCTGTCGCGTGTAAAGAAGTTCTTTTTGACACTGGTTGCCAGCAGGGAATTCATTGAGCTGGACATAAATGCAATTTCAAATTTACTTAAAAACGATAATATTGCAATTAATTCGGAAATTGAGATATTTTATGCTTTGGTGCGTTGGTTGCATCACGACTGGGAACAGCGTAAAAAGCATGTTCTCAGTTTAGTGGAATTTGTGCAATTCGAAAACGTCAGTCCCTGTTTGCTTCGAAAATTGCAAAAGACTCAAATTGAGGAAGTAAAATGCATTATAGATATTACAGAAGTTTGCGATCGGATAATGGATGCAGTCGCATACTCTTTTAAAAGTATCTATGCCCTAAATAGTGTTGGCGACGGTAAAGCTGTGCAAGGATTTCAGCAAAAGAGTTTCGCCCGCGTCACTGGATATATGATGCAAATTGCAAACATCATCACCGCATAGACTGTGAGAGTACTAAAGAATTTACTTACACATCTTTTCTCGAATATTTGACATTTTTGCGCTTACAAGAAAAAGATAACTGGAAGACAATGGAATCGGCAGAAGAGGGCCATTGTAAATGTGCTGAGACTTCTCCGAGCAGTACCAATCAAAAAATAACAATGATAATTCTGATGAGATTATTCTGAGCAGTACCGATCAAGAAAATAACAATGAAAATTCTGATGAGATTATTCTGGGCAGTACCGATCAAGAAAATAACAATGAAAATTCTGATGAGACTACTCTGAGCAGTACCGATCAAGAAAATAACAATGATAATTCTGATCAGAGCAGCGATCTACATGAAGGCCAATAACAATTTTCGTTTGTTTTTTTTTTTTTTTTTTTGAGGTATTTGGAAAATTGTATATATTCAAATAATATTTGACTAAATTGTTTCGATGAATAAATAAAATATATATTGATTTTAAATGACACAAATTGGATTGATACTTTGAAAAAAAAATAGATTCGTTTTTGACAGCTCAAAGAGTACCTTAGATTTCGAAAATGTTTTTATAGGATAATTTAAAAATAAGACAAAAGTTTCTTTTAAGTGTAAAATGAGATTAAACGAACAAAAACGTTAACTTCGGTAGCAACGAAGCTCAATACCCGCCACACGAAACTTTAATAATTTTCTTGAAAAAAATGGAAGGTGAGTTTGTATGGGGTCTATATATTATAGTGGCTCGATCCTTGTCATATCGGTAGCATATTCATAGGATAACAGTAGAAGTGATTATACACAGATTGGAGTGAATATATCCATAAATAAGAACTATTTTTATAAAAAATCTGAAAAATGGGCGCTTGGTTTGTATGGGGCCATATCAAAAAATGTACGTGGCACCTTTCTTTTTAAAATGGATATCATTAGAAGTGCTTTTACCCATATTTGTAGTAAATGCATTTACAAATAATAACAATTTTCATACAAAAAAATCGAAAAAAAATGGTAAGTTTGTATTTCATAGTCTAACAAATGAAAAATTTTCATTAAGTGTCACTTTTCAAGAGGTATACAAAATGAGTCCAGAAGAGTCCATTCATGAAAAATATTGTGTGCTATGGAGTATTTAATTCTCGTTCTAATGATTATAATTTAAAAAGCCACTTTTAACCACTTTGCGTGAAATTTAAATTTTTAGAACCTAATTCCAAATTTTCCAATGCAGAAACCGAATGCAAAAAACCGAACTTAAATATCTTGCTTCGTTTTTGAGTGATTAATTTTGGCCTCACAAACTGCTCAAATTTCCTATAGTAGCGTTGCACGGGCATCTCGTCTACTCTTCCACCTTTTTCCGATTGGCATCTGGTGTTTTTTTTTTTTTCGATGGCATTTTTGTATTTTTTTTTTTTTTACAGCGCAGAATAAAAACATACTAAAAAATACCGGTTTCGTTTTGATTGCAGCGAATCGCTTAAAATGTTGGAACTATTAGAAAACCGACTTCTTAAATGAACCAATTGTGTCTAATGCATTGTTTTAGTGGCATATAAATTTACTTGCATTGCTGTCTTTCGAATAAAACATGTTTGGGACTCATCGGTTGCATGGTTTCAACGTGCATAGCGGACATAGAAATATTTTTACTATTTTGTTTTTGTAGATATATGAGTTAATCTTTCTCAACGGGAGATCCGCTTGCTCCCAGAATATGATTTGACGTAGAAAGTTCAAATCGGGCTTGAATTTAAATTAATTATTCTTTTCTAAAATCCAAGATGTAGGCTTGATTAAAAAATGATTCTAAAAGATCTTTTCTACATTATGTTTGCGAACAAATATACTCTAATTCGTAGGGTATATATCATAAACAATTTATTTCTTAATTTATGCGTTTGATAAATCGAATTGAATGTGATTTAATTTGTTGCTACAGCTACACGTGTTTATATCAGAAGTTCTACAAACGATTGCGGTTCTCGACTGTTTGATACAATTAGGAAACAGTTTGATGCATTTCAATATGCATTAAAAAAAAAATACTTTTTATTTTTTTTTTTTTTTTTTGTATAAACCAAACAAATGCAAAAGAAAAAATAAACAATACGATTGCTGTGAAACCTTTTACCGAGCAGCTGGCACAACAAAAACAAATTTATTTCCGGTGCTTGTTTTCTGTGAAAACGCCTGCAATAAATTGAAAAGAGTCTAAAGATGTGAAGGAAAAAAACTACTGCTGACTACTGGCAATAATAATAAAATTCATCATACGCTATATTAAACCTTTATTTATGCAACAGAAATACATGAAATGCAAGAAAGAAAGAGCATGTGTGTGCAAATGAGACAGATGTATGTGTATGTGTATAGACAGCGGCAGCCATTTGTGCACTCACAAGGAAATGAACAGCAAAATGTAGAAGAAGAAAAAATGGGGAAAAAGCAAAGCACACATATACGATTGGTAAAAAGAGTAGCAAAAAAAACAGAAATAATAAAAAATGAAAGAAAAGGAAATAAAGGAACACTGAAATTAATTTCCGTTAATATGACATACTCAACACGTTTGGCAGCCATTTTGAAAAAAAAAAAAAAAAAAAAAAAAGTATGAGAGAAGCAAGTAAAGTTTGTATGAAGCAGTGTACTCCTTCAATGATAACATTAATAAATGCTTGTGGAGTTGAAGTAGTAAAAAGAAAAACAGTTATTTTTTTTGTAGGCAAAGCTTGAATACGCTTCGTGAGGGTTTTTTGTACCCGTTACACAGAGCCTTACTAATAATCAAAAGTAAAGTCGACTTTAATTAGTGTCGGCACTCAATTTAGTTCTTGAAAAGAATTCCGAAATGTGCTTGAATCAAGTTCTTTTTCATTTTAAAAAATTGTGCTTGATTTGAGAACGGTGTGCTTGATTTGAGAATGTTGTGCTCAATTAAGAAAAAATCAGCTCGGTGCTGAACTCTTCATTTAATGCAGTTCGTAATCCCGTTTATAAATTTTTGCCGCGGCACTGTTTTATGTCCAAATTCGCCTCTAAGAAAACCCCCTCAGAAACGTCCCTCAGAAAATGTTTTAAGCCTTCTTTGGAGCACAGTTACCCCAAGAACTCCACTTCGTTGATTGAACATAACTTGGTCGACTGCTGATTAAGAATAGATATACTTTTTAGTTCCTTCTCTACATGTTACCGAGAAGGACACTACTAATAGAGCCGCCTGGAATCAAAGAGGGTGTCACACAAAATCTTTTGGGTTGATTTCAAATTTCTTATGTTTTTAGTCAACATATTGATACTTTTTTTCTATAAAAAGAACACCACAACCCTATCTCTTCTATTTTTTTTTTTTTTTTTTTTTTCAAATCTTTAGCAAAATCATGAGAGATTTTGCGTGACACATCTGATATACCCTTTTAACCTTCAGAAAGAGTATATAAAAAAGAATTGTACAGCATTTAGTGAAGCGTAATACGGTGCACCACATATGATGTATAAAAACATCTATAAAACTGGTATTTTTTTGTTTTCTTTTTTTATGTTGCTACCATTTGTTATTGGTTTTTTTGTGTCTGTGTGCGGATGTTAAAATTTTTTAATTGCCATTTTAATTGAAGCTATCGAAAGCTCATTGAAATGCGTTTTCATGCTGTTCGTGTATTATTATTTTTCAATTTGGTACAAATTTGAACAAACAAAAAAAAATTACTTAACTCACTTTTTTTTACTATTTTGTTTTAAGTTTGTAAATCATTAAAGGAAACTTCTTAGAACCTATAAATTATAAAGAGAAGAATCGATTTATCATGTCCGTCTGTCTGTTTGAAAATTAATATTTACTGAGTTATATTTTATGAAAAACGCTACTTTACGTACTTTTTCAATTAAAATACGACCATTTTTTTTTTAACATTTTCTAGTTTTTGTATGGGAAACATATATTATCTCTGAATGAATTCAGTTAAAATTTGGTAGAATTAATTCTAATGTCCACCTAAGTGAACACTATCGATATGGTAAGGATCGGTCAGTATAACATAACTCCTCAATCCACCAAATACATCATGAAATTTAACCCGTTTAAACCAAACCCAGTGTTAAGGCGGAAACCTTGGGTTCTATCTAAAAAAACTCAAAAAAATAGAAGATAACCCTGGGTTTCATTTTAACCCAGTGTTAAGCGCAGAGTTGCATTGGAAAATAACAGTGTTGAAAAGCAGTAAAAGCCAAAATCGGCTGCTACAAAACACACATCACTAGAAAAGCAACAACAACTGACTGAATTGACCCGTAACAACCAACTCATTTATTTTTAATTTTTTTTTCTATTTCTTAATTTTTTTTATTCGCTCAGTTTTAAAGATATTGCTCTGAATTTTAAATGTAAGCTTTTCAATGACCTGTGTACTTTTTATGATAAATCAATGCTCCATGTCCACTTTAGGTATAGCTCCCATACAAACACACATCATTTTGTCAAGTTCTTATACGAAAATAATTTATTTATAGCGCACAAATGTTCAACCAATTTTCAGTTTAAAATTGGTTGAGATTGACACGCGATTTTCTAAATTGTAAATCGTATTTTAAGACAATATTTAATACAAATGAAGAACACGCAGATCTATTATTAGTTATAAATGCTTTGTTCCAAACGAAGTTAACGTTTTGCCTTGCTTATATTTAAAGTATTATTCCAGATTCTATAAAATGTTTCAGTATAAAAGATTTGCAATTTCTCAAATGATATTTTTGTTGTTTGTTGAACGACAACAGCTGATTTATGTCAAACCAAACCCCTAACCCTAGCCCGAGTCAGTGTAAACGCTCTGCGTTAACTAATAAGTCCATAACACTTCCAGTGTAAACATGGCATAAGCCCCCTGTTAACAACCGTAGTTAACATTTTTTCCTTGTTTTTCCAACACTTTTTACGAACCATTTTGTTAAAAAAAAAAAAAACATACAGTTTCCAACACTTAAACAGAAAACCAACATACAACACTTGTTTCAGCTGACTTAGCCATATTCTTGTGAATAACCAAATAGTGTAATATAATCTGTGAATTAGTATAACATATGTACGTGATGGTAAAAATTCTATCGAAATCGGTTGTGTTATTTAAACACGTAAAACCAATGAAAATTATTAAAAATCAATTAAGTTTGGAATTTTTCACACCAAATCATTGGCGCATAAAATATATATTATGGACAATCCATATACACTTAACTTCCATTTTCTGTTATTTTTTTTTTTATTTTTATACCCGTCACACACAGTGTGGAAGGTATTATCGCATTAAAGGAGTCATCGGAGACCTCATAAGTATATATATTATTGATCAACTCGACGAGACGAATCGATTTAGCCATGTCCGTCTGTCTGTCTGTCCGTCCATCTGTCCGTCTGTCTGTTGCCATGCGTTTTTCTCGGAAAGTTTTAAAGATCAATATCTGAAACTTTAAACTGAAGCTTTTTGTATTCCTAGGCAGTTTGTATGTCAGAACCTAGCCACTCCCATTTGTAGATATAGCCCTCATACAAGCTTACCATTTTTTTCTATTTTTTTCTATGAAAATAGTTACTATTTATGAATGTATTTACTACAAATCGGGTAAAAACACTTGTAATCCAATATCCATCCATCCAATATCAGAAGGAAGGTGCCACGCCCATTTTTAGATATAGCCCCCATACAAACTTACCATTTTTTTCGATTTTTTGTATTAAAATTGTGATTATTTGTAAATGTGTTTACTACAAATTGCGTAAAAGCACTTCTAATGACGTCCAATTTCAAAAGAAAGGTGCCACGCCCATTTTTTGATATGGCACCCATACAAAACCAAGCGCCCATTTTTCAGATTTTTGTATGAAAATAGTTCTTGTTTATGGATATATTCACTCCAATCTGTGTAAAATCACTTCTACTGTTATCCTATGAATATTCTATCGATATGACAAGGATCGGGCCACTATAACATATAGTCCCAAACAAACTCACCTTCTATTTTTTTATTTTTTCAAGAAAATGAATAAAGTTTCGTGTGGTGGGTATTTGAGCTTTGGTGCTTCCGAAGTTAACGTTCTTGCTTGTTTTTTTTAAACAAAGTTTCTAAAAATTTGATCCCATTATTGTGTCTAATCTTAAGTTGTATCGGATCAGTGCTTCCCACCCACAGCTTCGTGAAATATTACCTCATATTACCTAAGCCCTTCATCAGACAAGTATTTAAGCTTCGGTTAAGTTAAAGTTTTTTCTTATTATATTTCCAAATGATTATAATCAATAGCAACATTTTTGATGATAATGATTTGGAAGAGAAAAAAAATTGTTGGTAAATAAACTATTCCATTCAATCAGACACGCGCTGTTGCACAAATACTCCAGAGAGATACAAAAATTTACTGTGGGAGTAAAAAACAAAAAAAACATAAAAAAAGTTAACAAACCAGAAAATCCGTGATTATTTATTAATTTGGCAAATTATTCATGCAATGCTGCGCGCATATACAAACTAAATACATACAGCAGCAGTAAATGGCATCAAGTACACTAGAGAATTGCTCGATTTGTTATAGTTAAAGTTGCTGCTTTTGTTGTTGCGTTGTTGTTTAGTCCATTTAGCAATTGTACATAAAATGTCCTTGGTGCTGCTAGTGGTGGTGCTGCTGCTACTTCCGCTGTTGCTGCTGTACACACTGCGCACATCTGTTGCTTGCCACTCAATCTAGTTAGTTATTTTGTTTGTTCGTTGAGTTCGCGCGTGTGTTTTAGTTAGTTTGCATGATTTTTTCATAACACACATACACACACACACACATGTATAAAATAAATCAACAGCGCTAAATTTGACTTACACACACACACATACACACAAATTTTTACGCTGAATGTACACGCGGGACACTCAATAAATTTTTTACCACAAATTTATGCAACTATTTTGCATGTTTCATTTCATTTCATTTAGTTTTTTGCGCTTTTAATATTTTTATTTATTTAATTTTTTATTTCTTTTTTTTTGTTCAAAACTGTGATTTGTTGTAACTAGTTTTGCATATCAAATAATTTATTATAGAATTATATTTTATGTTGCATGCAACAAAATATACAAAATATTAATCATACGCATAGTTTGTTTGCTTGTTTGTTTGTTTGTTTGTTGCATTTAGCAGATCTAAACTACTTAAGTAATTAATTAGCATAAAGCGCACATTTATTTTAAGTAATATTTTCTGTTTTATTATTTTAATATTTAATAAAATAATATTTACAAAATACTGATTGCAATTTATTCGTTTTGATTTCAATTTAAGCATTTTATAATTTGTATTTTATTATTATTTACACTCGATAACAACAGCAATGTTTGCGTGCAATGTCAATATTTAAATATTAAATTGAATAATAATAATTTTGTAAATTAAATTTTTGTGAAGACAAGCTTATATTACTTTGGTGTTTATGGTTTCGATAGATAATATGGCTTATTATGGTTTAGATCACACATAAAATTAATTGAAATAAAATATTTTTTATCTAAATTACAAAAAAGGACATAAATACAGCTATTTCTGCGTTTGCACTAATCAAAAAAGAAATATTCCTTTTCAGGATATGAATGCTTTTATATATACACACCAGAGAACGGCTTCCGTTGAGCGCATAAACGTTCATGCACGAACAATAGCCGAATATTCCAACCCATTCGGCATAATCGCTCAAGCTAATGCTCGCATATTATTTTACACTTGAGTTAAAATCACTCAATTTTGATACATTTGCTTTGCTTGCTGAGTTTCAACAATGATCGTGTTGAGTCAAAAAAAAAAAAAACTCAAATGAGCAAACTCAATTCGTATGAGTAAACTCAAAGAGTTTTTTCGCCAGCTAGACGCAAATGAAATTATTGCAAAAGCAATGAGCCGGATGAGCCGTTCTTGAGAAAAGGCTGAGTTTATTTAATGCTTAGCTTACTAGAGTGTGCAATGGTGACCATTATGGAACGAAGGCTTTACGTTGTACACGATTGACGTGTTCGTCAGCACGAGCTGATTTTCTTTCGACGCTGTGTTTCGCTCAGTTACTGGAATTGAGTAAGAATTTTTGCGTCTGAGCTGACTTAAGGAGTTTTGCAGTTCTCTGATACACACTAGCTAACCCCGTGGCTTTGCTCGCGTTTTTTTTTTTTTTTTTTATACCCGCCCGGTATTATCAATTTGTCGGAAAGTTTGTAACGGAGACCCCATAAAATATATATATTATTGATCAGCTCGACGAGAGAATCGATTTAGCCATGTCCGTCTGTCTGTATGTTGCAATGCGTTTTTCTCGAAAAGTTTCAAAGATATTGACCTGAAACTTTAAACTTAAGCTTTTTGTGGTCCTAGGCAGTTTGTATGTCAGAACCAAGGTGCCACGCCCATTTTTAGATATAGCCCCCATACAAATTTACCATTTTTTTGATTTTTTTCTATGAAAATAGTTATTATTTATGAATGTATATACTACAAATTAAGTAAAAACACTTCTAATCCAATATCCATCCGTCAAATAATAGAATAAAGGTGCCACGCCCATTTTTAGATATAGCCCCCATATAAACTTACCATTTTTTTCGATTTTTTGTATGAAAATTGTTATTATTTGTAAATGTATTTACTACAATTATGGGTAAAAGCACTTCTAATGACACCCAATTTCAAAAAAAAAGGTGCCACGCCCATTTTTTGATATAGCCCCCATATAAACTAAGCGCATATTTATCAGATTTTGTATGAAAATAATTCTTATTTATGGATATATTCACTCCAATCTGTGTAAAATCACTTCTACTGTTATCCTATAAATATGCTACCGATATGACAAGGATCGAGCCACTATAATATATAGACCCCATATAAACTCACCTTCCATTTTTTTCTTTTTTCAGAAAAATGATTAAAGTTTCGTGTGGCGGCCATTTGAGCTTCGGTGCTACCGAAGTTAACGTTTTTCTTGTTTTTGCTTCTTCTTGTCAACTTAATATATTTTTAATAAGAAGCAAGAGTCGACTTTGCCAAGTGCGTTGTCAGTCCGCCCAGGGTATGATAAATTAACATAGTCGCCAAGCTAAATATTGAATAAAAAGAGCATGAGTCAATATTAAGTCTCTCGATTATCATCTTTTTGATGCGCCCAATATCTAGTTTCTAGGTATTCTCATATCAAATATATGGCTATTCCGGTTCTAATGCCTCTTTTTAAAAAGTCAATTATGGGTCCACCAATGGGTCCTGGATCCAAAATTCGCCAATCCCTTGAACTCGCAAAAACCTTATTTGCAAATCATTTTTCTAATGCGCCGATTCAACTAATCATACCAAAGGTATGGCTTTTCCGGTTTCGAGAACCCCATTTATAACCGTGTAACAAATTTTTACAATTCAAGTTTTATTTGTCATCTGAAAATTAAAAACAAAACAAACAAAAAACAAAAAAATTGGACAAAAAATCTATTTTGACTACACCCAGGTCCAATCCCTTGAATACGTCAAAAAATATTTTCTAACCATCTTTTAAATGCGCCCAATTTCCAGTCTCTAGGTCTATTCATTTCAAAGGATATGGAGTCGTCAAAACTATTTTCTAACCATCTTTCTAATGCTCCAATTCAACGTGTCTTTTAAAAGCTATGGATTTTACGGTTTCAAGGTCCCTGTCTAAAATCCTGCCTAAGTATTTACTTAAGCCGTTTGGCCTGTAGGTCCATTACCTTTAAATCAGTAAATCAGGTGAAATAGATTTATATTTATATAGATAACGTAAAAAAGGTATATAAAACCTTATATTATTAATAATGTAAACATTTTTTTTTTTTAACTTTTTCTTTTTAGGTAAGTCATCATTTTTCCGTAATAGTTAAAGTATCTTGGTAAGTTATAATGACAGTACTAAAAATAAAAGCAATATTAAATTGATATCCAAAAAAAAAAAAAAATAAATAAATAAATAAGTATTACTTCGACCTTCGAACAAAGTTAAAATTTGGCAACCAGAAACATACGTTTATGCATAAGAGAACCGCTCCCGTGAATATTTAATATCTTTAAATGACAATCCAAAGATTTTTCTTTTCACGATATCGGTCATATTAGAGACTTTATAGCGGAAAAACTTGTTTTTAAAATGTTTAAAAATCTTTTGAGATTTTGATACATTAAAGGAGACAAGTACGTCTCGAAAATTGACTATCTATTAAAAACTGTCTAAAGTTGAAAAATTTAAAAAACGAAACAAAAAACAAGAAAAAAGTTAACTTCGGTTGGACCGAAGTTTATATACCTGTTACACATCATTTGACGTTGATAGACCTTCGTGTGCAGCATTTGTATTAAATTTTATTTCAAAATACTAAACAAATTAAATATACTCTTAAAAATTTAGGAACTCGCGGTCCGATTTGGACCAATTTTAAACTAAAGATTTTGGCATGGGGTAAGAAACATTTTAACCATATTTGAAGCCATTCGCTTTATAAATACATTTTTTCATATAAGAACTTGAAAAAATGTTGTACTTTTGTATGGGAGCTATACCTAAAAGTGGGCGTGGCACATTGATTTTAACATAGAAACTACAAGGACCTAAGCTTTAGTTTAAAATTTCAGCCCAATATCTTTAAAACTGAGCGAATAAATCGCGCAGCAACACACAGACAGACGGACAGACGGACGGACGGACAGACAGACGGACATGGCTAAATCGATTCGTCTCGTCGAGGTGATCAAGAATATATATACTTTATAGGGTCTACGATGCCTCCTTTAATGCGTTACAAACTTTCCGACAAACTGAATATACCTGTTTACACTAGTGTAACAGGTATAAAAAATGCGTTTGCCTTGAAAATTCTCACTGATAGGCTCTGAACTGTCATTACATTTATATATTGTTCGAAAGGTCTAAGTTTTTTCTTTCCAAAACAGATTAAAAAATAAATTTCGATTCGAAGTTTACGGAGTTATGGCCACATAAGTGAAAAAGGAAAAAAAAAATAAATAATAAATTTTTAACCGTAAGTCCAGATTTTGTGAGTTTTCTACAAATTCCAAGTATGCAGTTTTGTTTATCTCGACCAGACCTACAAGACCAACTATAAGACTTCCCAGCTATTTCAACTTTTTTTAACCATTAAATTGAAACCCGATAATTTTAATCTATATTATCTCGGAAATGCAATCAGGTTTCAGTTTCAATTTTTTGCAGTTTTGGAAACTTGAAATGTATACGAATTAAGAACCAACCTTGGTTTTTGCCGAAAATTGCCGATAGTCAAACCAGTGACCTCTTGAAGACCAGTGTGACATCCTAAATTACTTCTATTTGTGACTCAAATACCAAAAAAAAAAAAAATTGTACACTATTTTTTTGTCAAACCATTTGATATGTTTTAAACTATCAAAATAATATTTTCGAACATATAACATTGACCAAAATTGTGCAACATTTTATTTCGGATGAAGTTATTTTGAAATGAATATAATGTGGCATTGGTTAATTATACGCTGATGTACTCTGATCTAATTAAATTGAAAATATTTTTGATATTTTTAATTTAAACTCGTTCTTGCATTAAATATCTAGGATATATAAACGTATTTGCTACACTAATAAATTACTTAAAATATTCGGAATAAAATTTTCATTAACAAACAAATTGTTTTGAAATTTCGATTTTAGAATAGCAAATATTCACTTGCTTGCTGCATTAATAAATCAATAAATTGTTAAACAATAATGAAAACTTAGCATAACTTGAGGCGCACTGTACAATATGTGTACTTAACTGAACAGTTACGCCCAGTTTCTGCAATATGCTGCATAAATCATTCGCTATTGTATGTATTTGCAAACATAGTCGTTGCTGTTTTTGTGGTTTTTACTTACAACATTGTTGCATGCCAAATACAAGTATACAACACACACACACAGATAGAAAGGACAACTGAATGTTCAACAATGTAAAAAGAGTATAGAGCAGACATTCTATGGTTTATTAATTACATTATTTTGCTAATAAATTTAAAGATACTTTTAAAACATTTCAAAAATAGTTTAAATAGTTTTGCAGGATTTCATTTGCAGCAAACACCTCAAGCGTAACAAAATACCTCAGATTAAGATTTCTTTGCACTAATAATACTTAATTTTATATTTTATATTTTGTATATAAGTGTATGTGTGTACCTAACTATAAAGCTTAAAGCTTTTTATATGTGCTGCATAAAACTAGCAATGAAAAATATATATTCTCCAGATACTTAGTTGTTCCCATCAATTCTGCTTTTAGCTAACGAAGAAACAACAAGAAAGAACACTACGAACGCATACTATCAGAATATTTTCTGCGGTTTTTTTCCTCTTGGAGTTCGTATACAAAAACTTTTCAATTACGTTCAAGTAATTCTAAACTCGAAGAGCCAAAGTCCAATAAGAGCAAAGTAAATCCCTGCGGCATTTAAATCTATTTATATATTTTCTGCGCTTGCTTATGTTGGAAGAATGTTGCTTAGTAATAGCACAGCATTCGTTTTAGTACGCATAAAATGTCTTGCAATTTTTTTTCCATTGGAGTTGTTTTCTGAGTGTTTGGGATTTGTCTTGAATTGCTTGCATTTAATTTCTTATTGAATATTGCGTGAACTGCATTTGAAATGCTAAGAAATTGCTTTAACTTAAAGTATGTAATTTAATTTATTGATAGAAGCGCATATTCGAGGAACGTTTTGCGTTAGTTAGATTCTATAACATTTATTTTTCGCGTATACGCAGCTGATCTCATAGAGTCCGCAGTTTTTATTAGTACTAGCCGCTATTCTATGATAACTATTTTTGAAAACGAAACATATCATTCCAAAATATGGCTTTTCCGGTTTCAGGGCCCCCATTAGGCCCCGGGTCAAAATTTTCTAAGTGCTCACCTGTAATAAAAATAAAAAAATTGGTCAAAAAATATATTTTGGGTCCAAATATGGGTCCCAAGTCCAAATTCAGAAATCCCTTGAACACCTTGAACGCTAAAAATGTTTTTTAACCATCTTTCAAATGAGCCCTGTTTCAAGTCTCTACGTCTATTCATTCCAAAGATATGGCTTTTCCGGTTTCAAGGCCCCATTAGGCCCCGGGTCAAAATTTTCTAAAATCCCGTCTAAGTGCTCACCTGTAATAAAAATAAAATAAATTGGTCAAAAAATCTATTTTGGGTCTACATATGGGTCCCAGGTCCAAACTCCGGAAATCCCTTAAACACCTTGAACGCCAAAAATGTTTTCTAACTATCTTTCAAATAAGCCCTGTTTCAAGTCTCTACGTCCTATTCAATCCAAAGATGGCTCTTCCGGTTTCAAGGCCCCATTAGGCCCCGGGTCAAAACTTCTACAAATCCGTCTAAGTGCTCACCTGTAATAAAAATAAAAAAATTGGTCAAAAAAATCTATATTGGGTTTAAATATGGGTCCCAGGTCCAAATTCGGAAATCCCTTGAACACCTTGAAAATGTTTTTAACCATCTTTCAAATGAGCCCTGTTTCAAGTCTCTACATCTATTCATTCCAAAGATATGGCTTTTCCGGTTTCAAGGCCCCATTGGGCCCCGGGTCAAAATTTTCTAAAATCCCGTCTAAGTGCTCACCTGTAATAAAAATAAAAAAATTCGTCAAAAAATCTATTTTGGGTCCACATATGGGTCTCAGGTCCAAGT
This sequence comes from Leucophenga varia, assembly GCA_018903435.1. Taxonomy (NCBI): domain Eukaryota; kingdom Metazoa; phylum Arthropoda; class Insecta; order Diptera; family Drosophilidae; genus Leucophenga; species Leucophenga varia. The sequence goes on along the minus strand of JAEIFJ010000397.1, from coordinate 2,426 downwards.
TCCGGGTCAAAATTTTCCAATTTTTTTTTTGCCTTAAACCATCCTTGTGTGAATACGAACACACATGCAAAATTTCGTGAAAATCCGTCCAGTAGTTTCCGCGTCCATCGATCAGCAACAGAATTTTGGACTTATTTTTATATATATAGATTCAGAATTTTCATAGCGAATTAAACGAATGAATTAACTCTCAAGAAAAGTCGGTTAATATCACACCAATGTATAACACTTGGCATACAGAAAGGCGATAGGGGGATGGCGACAATATTCCTCACCTTTGGTCCACTAGATATACACGGCTATAGACGCATGCAACTATATCTGATGGCCTTTTCCTAAGCAACGTACAGACGTATTGAGTAAAAGAAGTAGCTTCAATCACTTCCAATCACTTTCGGTGATTTTTTTCACAGTGATTTGAAAATCCTAATATCGTACTGCGAATAAAAGTAGTGATTTACGATTTCTTAGTGAACATGTTCAGTTATCGGCGATTTTGTGTATCGCTCTTCGCTTTTTAATACTGTTTGCAGTAACTGTGATTTTCAAGTCACAGTCGCTCATCACACTGCGACTCAAAAATCAATCATTTGCCAACACTGGTAACTTCGATCAGATTCAACTGTTGCAACATGTGGAGCCGTTCAAACATAGGACCATCCTTGATTAAAAAATGCCTAGATGAATCACAATCTAATTGCGACTACTGCGTCTCTATTGTACACTTCACAAAGAGGTATGAAGTCATTATTATACTGCGACATGACTGGTTTTGTCAGCAGTGGACAAAAAAAAAACTCAGTTAGCATAAAATCGAACAGATCCAAACTTAACAATCAAGCAGGCGGTGCAGTTCGCATCCTTTAGTCTCCCCGATCAATGTAGTGTCTATCAAGCGAACGATAATTAAAGTCACGAATCTTCTCAAATCCCGTAATACTTATTAGACTGAAATATATTTATATTCGGTTTTAAATAGCCAAGGCCTTTAAGGCGGTCTTTAAGAAATAAATTGGTCGGCATCCCCTTGGCAACATGCAAACAATAAGTTTCTGAACATAACAAGATCCTTAAAAGGTCCTTAAAATAATAAAATCTGGATATATGTTCACTGACAGCAGCAATTGTCCTTTCGAAAGACTTATTTAGAAGCTGTGTCGATTTTCAACATCAGCTCTGTCACTGTCCAGCCCTAAGTAGAAAAAAGATTGCAGTGTGTGGGAAAATACTTCTTTGTAGATCTATCAGAAATATCCTCGTACGACCGCCGTGACACTTTTTGCCATTGGGGCAGACGGGGCTTTTCCTTCCTTCCTTCCTTGATTCGGCTTATACTCACCTACGGCGAATTAGTATGGTGACGAGCCCTACTTAAAGGCTCAATAAGAAATATGATGAGGATCAAGCGTGCATCAAGCGGAAGTCATAGCAATACAAGAATAAAAAGCTCAATTTTAAACCGTGGCGTAAGACGCTAAATGCGGGTTAAACTACTCAGACAGTCAAGCAGCCCTTAAGGCACTGGACTACTGAGTCCCGCAGATCCCTAAATAGAATGGCTCCAGCACTGCAGTGCCCTCCTTATTTGGGTGCCTGGGCCCAAAGTGACATAGAGGGCAATTGTAAAGCAGATGAATTTGCTAGACAGGGTACAACGACCGAAATCCTTCCCTAAAAGGAGTCAGTGTGTCGTTGACAACATGCAACTACTGAACCAGTCTCGAAAGCTACAACATTGCTAGAATAACCTGGTCAGGTTTCAAGCGTTATAGGTCTAGGGTTATTCAGAAAATAAATAGGACAAACACAAGCACAGGTCACTGTCTTATAGGCAGGAACGCCAGGCTGAAGCTGAAGCTGTGGCAATAATGTCGAAGAGGAAAGCGTTGAGCATCTACTTTTGCAGCTGCCCAGCCTTACGCAGAACTAGATTTAAAAATTAAGAAAATACTTTCTAAAAAGACCTATCTGAGGTGTCTAAAATTGAAATTCGTAGCATTGTTAAATATGTTGAAAAATCCGGGTGGTAGTAGCAAGTTTGTCTTCTCAAGATTTCCTTGTCAACCTTGTGGACTCGTTAAGCAGTCTTTAAATGAGAGTGTATGTAGCGGTGAGTGCGTTTGCCGAAATGATGCGGAAAATACCGAAAAGTTTTGAACGAAACGTAATGTGCCGAAACGAGGAATTCTAACAAATGACTTGCAGCTAGAACAGAAAAAGTCTGACAACTGATGCAGTGCTAAGTTGTAGCGAAAGAAACTACATTACAAATGTCATTTCTACAATCAAATCATCCTGAAATCGTTCACGATAGATTAAAAATTCTCTTGAAATTCGTCGTTTCTTTAGTAGGTTCTTATGTATTAAAATTGTAAAATTCTGAATAATTTTGCTCTTAGAACTTCTATCCTTCTGATGCAATATTC
>JAEIFJ010000396.1:0-20574 GCA_018903435.1 Leucophenga varia | reverse complement strand
TTAGTTAAAATTTGGAGAAGGGATGGCTTGGAGTCAATAGTCCAAAGTTTGGACATAATAATGGTGTCAAAAAAGGACAGAATTATAAACATTTTCTTGAAAAAAATTAGAAAATGGGTGGTGAGTTTGTAGGGAGGGCTATATGTTATAGTGGGCTGATCCTTATAATATGAGTAGTGTATACAAAGGATAGCATTAGAAATGTTTTTACCCTATTCCGAGTGAATACATTCAAAAACAATTACTATTTTTATACAAAAAATCTAAAAAAAAGGCGGAACTTTGCCCTTAAGATGGGCATGGCATCTTGGTTTTGACATACAACTAGGTAGCTTGTAAGTCAAAGAGAGAAGCTTAAATTTTTTATGTCAAGTTGCTATCTTTATTACTTACCGAATAAAGCGCAGATAGACGCGCAGACGGACATAGCTAGGTCGATTTGTCTCATCGAGCTGAGAAGTAATATATTATATATACATTAGAGGGCCTTCAATGAGTACTTTCATCCGTTACAAACTTTCTGATACCTGTTTGCAATATATGTGACCTTAGTCAACAAAAAGTTACTAATCGGTTATTATTATTATATACTGACGAACGAAGGAGTTCTTCACCAGCTGAATTGAACTGAACTTCTTGACAATCTGTGTAAATATGTTTATTTCTGGGATTAAATTCTCCAGAAGATGCATTGTCTTTGGACATGTTGGGAGTAATGATCGGAATCAGAAAAAGTACTTTTGTATCGATACTCCCGAAAAAAAATATAAATTTCAGATTTATAGAGTACACAACATTTGTTTTTTCAAAAATAAATAGGAAAAAAACAAGGAAAAGCTTCAATATAACCAAGCTCAAGTCACCCGTTACACCAAACTGTGAATAGTTTATCAGTGGCTTAGGAAAAATTTCAAGAAGGGCTGGTTTGATACATCACAAGCTTAGACACGATATTCGGGTTCAAAAAAATAAGTATATTTTATTGCTGTGTTTCTATTTTTATACCCAGTACCTGAGGGGTAAAAAGGTGTATTAAGTTTGTACAAATATAACAGGCCGAATGAGATATGATAGACTCTGTACAGTATATATATTCTTGATCAGCTTTGATATGAGAATCGTTCTAGATATGTCTGTCTGTCCTTCTGTCATGCTTTCTGCCGTATGAAAACGATTATCTCGGAGACTATAAGAGAAAGTCCTACCATATTTGAAACTTAGACTCTCCTAATGGTCAATCACAAATGGTTTTTCTCTAGTCCCATTTTAAAGGGTAGCCCGCATACAAAAATATTCCAAAATTTTGGACTTTCATATAAAACTAGCGGATACCGGGTGTGTGCTACTACATCGTACAAGCGTTTTGGTTGCTCTTTCGTCTCTTTTTCTTTTCGCATCTGCTGTTTTTTTTGAATGTGTCTAACGCATTGTTTTAGTTGTCTATAATTGTACTAGCATTGTAGGCTTTTTAATGAGACTGGTTTGAGACTCACAGGTTGGATGGTTTTAAAGCCAATAACGGAGATAGAAACATTTCTATACACAGATTATGTCTTTAATAGTCCCAATGAAATACTTTAATATGGGTAGGGCCAAAAAATTTTAGTTATACAAATATAACCCTTTTTTATTAGTTTTTTATATGAAAATTCAATACAATAAAGTGTGGAACCAGAATAAGAGTTAACTTAAGACACATAAAAATTGGGTACAGGGTAACCTGCAGACTGGTTTTCTTGTTAATTTTAAAAGTAAACAATTTTTATGATTTCAACTAGAATGGAATATTTTCTCTAGATTATCGTAGGTGTAATCCATAAACTAGTAAAAAAATTTTAGTAATTTCCAAAAAGGTTCTACAGGATCTAAGTTTTAATCGGTTTCGGACATAGCTATTTCGACGCAGCTTGCGTTTATGGTCGATTCAGACAGACGGACATACAGACAGACAGACAGACATTGTTGCATTGACTCAATTGTTAAGTTTATTTCGTTATACAAAGAGATTGATCCATTATAAAATTAAGCGCTCATTCAACTTGTTAAAATAAAACATAAACTAAAAATTGTTTATGTCAAGAAAAAAAAAACATCTATAAATTACAAATAATATTTTTTTTTTATTTTTTCAATTCATTTAAAAAAAAAAAATATTACAAAAATCTTTGCAAAAGAACTTATGGTAAACTATATCGAACGAACGCGAACGGAAGTTAGCCAAACCAAAGTCATAAATAAATCACTTTAAAAAACTCGAATATACAAAATTTATGAAATCTCAAAAATAATTAATGTAGGCGTTAATTTTGGAGCTTCTTGCTGAAAAATGCGTCGCAACAGCAGCAAACAAAATTTTTATACGAAAAGAAAAAACAGTTCCAATTGTGCGTAATGGTTTTCGATATTTTAAAGAAGAAAGAAAAAAAAAACATAAAACAGCTCATAATTCAGACGCAATTCGATAGTAAAATTATAAAATTATAGATCAATAAAAACAATAGAAGAACGAGCGAACAAGTGTAATTTGACCATGAAGAAATGCATAAATAACATTTTTTTTATAAGAATTCGTTGGATAAATTCGCGCGGTGTTGCTCCGTTTTTAGGAAAGGGACTTGAGATATTTCATGACTTGACTTAGAGAGGAGCGGGGAATTAGATATTGAATTTGATGCCAATTCCGCAAATCCATGCATTTTTAACAATTGTCTCACTGGTCTCATCAATAGTATAGATCATCATTCTATACATATAAATCTCTTTCACCTGCCTGATTTATTCATTCATTCACGAGTGATCGGCCTATAGGAAACCGAAATTTTTACAGTTGATTTGTTTTATGTTAAAGTGAGGACTAAGAAAGAATTTTGATGAGGGGGGCTAATGGGACCTTGAAACCGGATAAGCCGTAAGACCTAGTGATATGTATTAGGCGCATTTGAAAGGTCGTTAAAACATATTTTTGGAGTTTTTCGGTATTTTACGCAATTCGAAACTTAGACCCACTTGGGGACCCAAAATTAAATGTACCATCTCTTTTAAAACTTTTGTTATAGCTTGATAATGAAGATGACTAGAGACGTATTTGAAAGATGCATCAAAAATAATATTGACGTGTTCAAGGAATTTCCGAAGTTTGGACCTGGGACCCATTACTGGTCCCAAAATAGATTTTTTAACCAATTTTTTTTTTTTTCAGATTTCACGTGAGCACTAAGAAGTGATTTGAAAATGTTTGACCCGGGAACTAATAGGGGTCTTGAAATCGGAAAAGCCATGTCTTTGGAATGAGTAGACGTTGATATTTGAAACTGGACGCATTTCAAAGATGGTTAGAAAATATTTTTGACGTGTTCAATGGATTTCCGAAGTTTGGACCTGGGGCACAACAGGCGACACAAACCTCAAATTTTATCAATTTTGAAATTTTTTTTATTTTGCTGTAGACTTAAATTACGAACATTTGGAACATTTTGGAACATTTTGATTAGGGGGCTCAATAATGCCTTAAAAGATATATATTTGGAATGGTAGACCTAGAGACTTACTAGGCGTCTTAAATAGTTGATTAAAAATGATTTTTAATGTGTTTCATGCGATTTCGGAAATTTAGACCTGTGGCCCAGAGGGGAGTTCAGAACCGAAATTTTAATAATTGTTAAAAATATTTTTTCGGTATATTCAAAGTACAAAGAGGCTCAATCGGGGGTGCTCAACCCGTAAAAGACATATCTATTATATAAAAATACCAAATATTAGGCCCATTTAAAATTTGTTAAAAAAAAATTGTTTACGTGTTCAAAGGGTTTTCGGTAATCTAATATATTTTGTTGACAAATTCTTTACAAAACAACAATTCAACAATTTCACTTACATTTTTAGATGAAATTCATATTGTTAATCAAACGACCGAAACCATATCGGAAACAATTGATTAAAAAATTCGAAATTCAATTCGAAAGCAATTATCACAATTGCAAAGCAAAAAAAATATATTATTTTTATTTTTAGTACAACTCTGATTATCAGCGTTTTGGGTGTACAAATTAATAATAATTTCTTATACATCGATATCTTTTTATACACGTCACACTATGTGTGTGTGTGTGTGTGTGTGTGTGAACGGGTATTATTAATTTTGTCGGAAAGTTTGTAAAACGGTTCTACTTAAGTTTAAGTCTAGAGATAATTTTTGTGTGAAGTACTTTTTTGCCAAAAATGAAATTAAAATTGCCAAAATATAAATAAATATTTAAGTGCTTGAAAGTGTCACACAAAACCACTTTTCCTGCCTTGCCATAAGAAATATTGTGTAAGGTCGACCTTATCTTGACACAAACGGATAAATATCGCCAATAATAATTGATCAAGCGTGTACTTCAATCGAATTGATGAAGCATGTAGTTAGTTGCGATGCGTTGAAAAAGGTTTTAAATATGTACTTAACTATCTTTCAAACGCAATTAACTGCTACAGTTACCAGTTAGCAGCAGATATCAGCGTCATAGATTGACTGACTGACGAACTGACTGAGTCATTAAATGTACAATTTATACGTAAAGAAAATAGGAAAGATGGGCACGATACTACCCAACCTGATGTGCAATACATTGTTCCGATTTTGCCCATCCCGTGTTTTTTTTTTTTTTCAAAATTGTCCCGTGGGTCCCAAGTTTTTCAACATTTGTCAATATATTATACGTACGTATCTTGGCTAGAACTCTGTACGCCCCTACACCTAGTAGAGTGCCTAGCATCAATCACCACATTATATATTTGGGTGCGGAGACTTAGGTCGACACTGCGCCATGTTGCCTTGTGAATCTCGAGATGTGGGAATTTGGTACTACTTATGATACGCATTTTCTGGATAGCAATAATGTCTGCTCTGAAGTTGTCAAGAGTGGTAATGAGTTCTTCTTTTGCACCATCCCTGTTGAGGGTTCGGACGTTCCAGGTGCACATCCAAATATCGTGATCCTTATATCGTTTTCGGGGGGTCGTAATGTTTTCTTGCTCTAACGGTAGTTGGGGCCTCCATAATCATTGTTAAGACTAGCGAAATCTTTTATTACACTTTTATTCTATGTGTGTTTCACGGTTTATTTTTTTTTTACGTCATTGGTAACCATTCCACCGACCAACCTCACATCGAGGAGTCGCTCTTTAGACGGCTCTGACGTCAAGCTAAGCCTGCTGTGGTAAGGAAGAGATATAACAGGACAGATCCCATAAAATGTATAGTCGAAATTGTTATGTTTGTCTGCCTGCCAGTTTATGTGCCATACACAACTGATTATCACGCAGAATATTAAAGATAGAACCATCAAACTAAAACTTAGATTCTGTATCTCACGGAAATCGAATTCGAATTTTGGCAAAATTTAATCAGGACTGATGGCCGATCTGACGATGCCAGACTTTTTCCTATGGATATACTTGAAGCGAAGAATATTTAGCGATAAACCAGAGACCCTGGAACAACTCAAAGCCAACACCTGCAGAGAAATCATCCATATTTTCCCAATCTGCAAGGGCATCTGTCTTACGGCTACATGATAAACAAATTTCAAGCATTTTACAAGTGATTTTTTTTTAAACGGAGCAAAAAGTAGCAAAAATAATTAATATCGTCGTATTATACACACATTTAGGAATTATATTTTGTTAGTAGTTAGGACAATCAGTCTTCATATGGTGGCCAAAACCGACGGGCTGCAACCTCTGGCATGCTTATGCATGACTGGGGCAATGCGAACCTGTCCTACTGCGGCACTAGAGGCGATTATTGGTCTACCTCCTCTGCATATTTTCACCAAAACTTCCTTCCAAAACTTTCAACGGCGGTACACTACATGACACAGACATTCTAGTATCCTCCATAACATTTCTGACATCGAGATTTGCAAAGTTTCAGATTGTATGATCACAGTTTTACGCTTTGGCAGACGCTTTTCTGTCTTAGTCCTCGGTCGCAAAGACTGGGAACTTGGGACTCCATGTGGGGGCAGTTGGTGAACCACTGATATACTGGAGGCTCTCTCACAGAAATTGACACCGGTGCGGGTGTCTTCGGACCCAACAACAGGATAGTGATTGACATGGGTGTCTGGACCACAGTCTTTCAATCAGAGATCCACGCCATTGAAGTCAGCGCTCTCCACCTTTTGGACAATAGTCCAAGGGGGCTACGATCACTATTTTTTCGGACAGTCAAGAGGCTTGCAGAGCGCTAACCTCGTGAACTTTCTCTTCTAAAATAGCTCTACAGTGTTATGACATTCTTCAACGTCTATCCGTAGGACGCAAAGTCACCCTATGTTGGGTTTCTGGTCATAAAGGCATTGAAAGAAATGATGTTGTAGACGAAATAGCCAGGATAGGCTCGTCAACCTAAGAACGGCCCTAACCCGTATTTGGGCTTAGTTGGGCCTCAGCAAAACTATCCATTGAGAAACATTTCAGAGACTCTGTCTCTCAACACTGGTCTTCGGCAGGGTAAGCAACTTACTCTGCCAATTTTTCTAAATCTAATATTCATCTCAGATGGGTATCTTACGAGTCACAACGTTCAGAGATTGTACTTGAAAAAAGTGGGTCTGACCCTTTGATGTTATGCGCCTTCAACTTCGCTTGCATGTCTTGTGACCGCGGTCAAGACACTACGTTAAGCTCTTTATGGTTATGGTTATACATAGGACAATCCATAACAATCAGGTATACATTTTTTTCAAACGAAACAGGGCGGCGTTTGAAATGAAGTTACAATTTGCCGGGTTATCTCAAAATATTTTTAATCTGAGCATTGATCATTTAATTTCACACATTTCGTCCATCTTTTAGGCAAATTATGGATACCATTTTTCTCTTTCGAGGCAAACTATTCGATGAGTTATTTTTTCAACTTCTTACAAATTGGCGAGGTATTTCTTTGCAAGTCAGAGCGAAAAGGTGAAAGTCGAACGGGGCGAAATCTGAAGAGTACAGCGTGTGCTATAATATTTCCCAATTAAGTATTTTTAATGTGTACTCCACGGGTTTAGCGGTATGAGATGGTACGTTGTCATATATAACAAATGGTTTTTCGCTTTTTTATTTGCCTGTCGTTCAATAAGTATGGCATCCATTTTCAATACTTCTGGATGAAAATGGGTGCCACACGTTCCATTAAAATAATGAAACGAAACAGTTAAAAAAAAAAACTTAAGAAAGTGCAATAATCGCAAAGAAAATGACAACTGTTTTTTGAAATGAAATAATTGATGCAGCTATAAGAAACAGGTCTCATTTGATGTATAAATTAATTATCCAAATATAAACATGACGACAACGGAGTGACGAGGATAATTTCTTTCTCCCAATTTGTTTGTAATAAATTTTACATTTGTTTTAAATTTTATAAGCATATATCTCGAGTTCTACCGAACCGATTTGGCTTAATAGACAGTTAAGATAAAGATAATTAAGTCTTTTATAATTTTCACGTACACAGTTTAAAGATCAGTTTAGTTGTTTATACTAAAATTGCAAATAAAGTTCAAAAAAAAAAATGGAAATCATACAATTTACTTCTATTTCACCCGCTACGTTGCTGAGACTTTCTTTCGTTTTTTATTTTTTTGCACATCATATAAACGCTTTGATCTCAGCGCCTATCATATAACGAACTCATACCACTCTGAAATTTTGTATATATTGGCAAAAAAAATGTTGAAACAGCTTCAAGAAAAATAAAATAAAAATAAAATTTTACCAATAAAATTTCAATTTCTTATCTAGATTATAATACTCGTTCGAGTATGTTCATAGCTTGACTTGATTCACTTTGAGAAAAAATAGAAAAGAAACCAAGGAAAAACTTTAACTTCGCTTAAACCGAAACTCAAATACCCGTGACACCAGCCTTTGGATAGCTTATTTATGATCTTTAGTGTAGTAGATTATATTCTGTGAAGGGAGTGGATTGAAGTCAATGAGTGTATACAACCCGAGTTTAGATAATTTATTGGATTTGAAGTAAATTCTTTCATAAATCCGGGGAGCATAGTTTTGTGGTCCCCGGTGTAAAGCTGCTATACAATTGACGCGCCAGTCTTGACAAAAGAAGTGATTTTTGAGTGTCTTAAGTGTCTTAAGCGACTGCGATTTGAAAATTGCAGTGACTGTGATAAAATCACAGTTCGCGAAAAAGCAATCAGCGATTACTGAACAGGTTAACTGTACACAAAATCGCCGATAACTGAACTGTTTCGCTACAACAACATAACACACCGACTTTGTTTTAATTCATTGAAAAATAACACACTACTTTTATTGTTAAAAATTAAAAATAAATAATATTTTCGAAAAACAATTGTGTTCTTGTCACATTTGTTTTGAACGAATGTTCGGCAGAGAATATTTTGCACTCTGTCTTACTTTTTTTGTATAAAAAAATGTCACAAATCACTTCGTTTCCTATTAATATTTTGGTTGCAATTGCGTTTTCACTGTTTTCGAAGTTCGATACACAAAATCGCAGATAACTGAACATGTTCACAAGAACAAGTAAATCGCAAATCACTACTTTAAGTCGCAGTGCGACATTGCGATTTTTAAATCACTGTACAAAAATCACTGTGAAAAAATCACTGTACAAAAATCACTATGAAACAAGAAAAAACGTTAACTTCGGTGGAACCGAAGCTTAAATACCCGTCACACGAATCTTTGAATAGTTTAGTGTGATCATCAGTGGCTTATATACTTTTATAAAGATATATTGGAAAATAATTACCTTTTCATACATTTGTTCGAAAATAATCGATAAGTTTGTATGGGGACTATAGCTAAAAATAGGCGTGGCACCTTGGTTTTGTTATTGGATGTCATTAGAAGTGTTTTTACATAAATTTGAGTCAATAGTCTCATAAATAATACCTATTTTTATACAAAAATTCGAAAACGGGCGTTAAATTTGTATGGGGGCTATAGCTAAAAATGGGCGTGGCAGCTTGGATTTGACATTGGATGACATTAGAAGTATTTTTACCCAACTTGGAGTGACTACATTCATAAATAATAGCTATTTTCATATAAAATTTGAAAATGGGCGGTAAGTTTGTATGGGGGCTATTGCTAAAAATGGGCGTGGTAGTTTGGATTTAACATAAGATGACATAAGAAGTATTTGTACCCAACTTGGAGTGACTACATTCATAAATAATTGCTATTTTCATACAAAAAATCCGAAAAAAATGGTAAGTTTATATGGGGGCTACCCCTTAAAATGGGCGTGGCACTTTGATTTTAACACTTGAACTGCTTAGGACTGAGAAAAGCTTAAGTTCCGAGTTTAGGTCAATATCTTTAATACTAAGCGAATGAATCGCATACATACAGACAGACGGACAGACAGACGGACGGACAGACGGACATGGCTAGATCGACTCGTCTCGTCGTGCTGATCAAGAATATATATACTTTATAGGGTCTAAGATGTCTCCTTTAATGCGTTACAAACTTTCTGACAAAATGATAATACCCTCCACACTGTGTGTGACGGGTATAAAAATCACTATGAAAAATCACCGAAATTTTTTTTTCTAAAACTACTATACACCAAAACAACACCTTCATGACGACTTTAATACGCCAAAAACATGCAAAAAAATTTAATCATTAAAGATCGACTCGTCTCGTCTGATCGTCTTATAGGATTAACGATGCATCCTGCATTAATGTGTTACAAACTTTCCAAACAAACTGATAATACCCATTCACATTCGCTCTGTGACGACGTGTATGTATGTACGTAAAAATACAAAACAATACTTGAAGTGATAATAACTGATAACACTTGAAAGATCGAATCGAAACGCAATGAAATGAATTCAACTGTAGCGTGTCAGTTAGACAAAAATTTAGTCAGTCAGTCAGTCAATTGGACAGAACGTCAAAATCTTATGGGTTAATTTAGATAAGGTTTTTTTATTTTTTTTATTTATTTTTGTTCTATTAATGCATTGAATAAATTTATTTTTATTAATCATTGACATCGTATGCACGTGTACTTTGATTTGGATTTTTATTTTAGTGTTTGAATGTAGATTTCTTTTTGCCTTTTCTTTTTTGTTTTGTTTTTATTTTTGAAATGTATCTTTTATTAGTTTTTTGCATTTTGTAGATACTTTACTTCATTCATGTTCATATGTTATTGAGATACTTTAAATAACAAAAACAACAACGACGAGAAAATGTATATGTATTAATTTCAATTTCATTGTATTGTGGCGCCAAACAGTCTGTTATTTTATTGATCCCAATTTTTTTTTTTTTATTTTTATTTTTTTATTATCAACAAACCCAACAGAAACAAGAATAACAACAATAAAAATACATACTAACATAATAAAAATACAAAAAAAAAAAAAAAAAAACAACAACAACAAGAACAAAACGTTGATATACAACTTTCAAAAAAAGAAATATAATAGCTCATACCTAAAAATAAACTAACCTAACCAAAGCTAAACTAAATCGAAATCTACAAAACGACAAACGACAGATCGATTCGAAACGGTTTGAATTGAATTAGATCGTCGCCGCGTTGGTCAGTGTGAGACAGTCAATCAGTCAGTTAGACAGACAGACGGACAGTCACTCATACAGTTAGTTAAATACAATAATAAGCAATACACACATTGGCGAACAGTCATTCATTTAATTTGTCGTCTTGTCTTGTCTTAAGCGTTAGCAAGCAAAAGATTAAAAATTATTATAAAAGATTCGGAACAAACAAAATTTTAATACGCTTCAAATGCTATATTTCTGTACTTCAATCTAAAAATGTATCTCAAGTTTAACTTCAAGCAATTTGGAATATGATCTCTAACACATCATAGGACACCGTGTCTTCATGGCATATCAATAAAAATTGAAGCTCAGAGCTTAAAATTATTTGTATTGGCATGGAGATATGCAAGGTTCAGATTACAGCACTGTTTGAGCACGGTTTGAGCTTTGGTAGAAGCTAACAAGGTGCCTACAACTTGCATTGTGACCGGCTCTCAAAAAAACAGCTAAAACAACCAAAAGTTATCTAGGGTACCGAGATCAGCTTGTATTGGGGTCACGTGGCTATAAGAACTCGTCCCTTCGAATCCCTAAATGCGATGCTGCACCTGTTACCCATTGACTTAGACATCAAACAGATGGTTTCGATCAGCGTTCTTCGATTAAAGGAACAAGGCTTGTGGTCCTCACTAGAGATGGGCGTCGAGACGGGTATACCGCTGAATTTCGACTACTTTAAAGTACGAAACTGCAAATATTTATAAATTATAACACTGTACAATTTAGTTTAAAGCTTTTTGATTAATAAATCAAACAAATATTTGAGTATTTAAAATTAAAAGCAAGCGGGACCCATTGGATGCCCGTCCTGACGCACATCTCTAGTTCGCACTAAGCTATGATCACAGCGTTGTTGTATGAAAAATTCCGACAGATTTAAGTGACCCTAATGACATGCTGTTCGAAACTTTGGATTTTTAGTAAATCCCTTAAAAGCATAATACCTTCATGGATGGTGGAGCTGCTAAAAAAGTGAAGCTGGTCTGTGGGAACAGATCGGTGTTCATTTTCTCAGACAGCTAAGCTGCCATCAAAGCTGCTGAATAACTGCGTTACCAAGTCTAAACTAGTAAGGGAATGTAATGTAGCGATACTCCCGGGAACGAGCAAGCTGACATGCTGGCTAGAACAGGTTCATTATGTGAATCCCAGCCAGTTGTGTTACAGATCTTAATGAGTGAGGGTTGCACACATTAGAAATCAATTCACCTCTTTAAACAACAATAAATGGTCTACGATTGACCCCAAACGCAACAGAACACTACTATTAAACACCCGTAAAGACCTTGCGAGACTAACAGCCGCCATCACGGATCATTGGCACATCGGGTAACACGCGGCCTGTTTAAGAATCCCTTATAAGAGCACCTTATGTGCCACAGAGGCAGCAAACTTGTTAGTATTGCTTTGACAGGGCTTCAGTAAAAGGAGATCCATTCTTTAAGTAATTACAGCTAAAAAAATTACAGAATGCTGCTTCAGTAGCTGTGAATGGCAATAGCTGTGGTCTACAACTGGATAAGCAATTAGTTCCTTGAATTTAATCCAAAATTAATCTACTTAATGGAACGGAGTAATCTGTACAGGCACGAAACAATTGGTCGAGATGTTTTTTTTTTTGGTTGGGTTAGTCTCTGATTATGATCAGCATGGATGTAGTAAGTTAAATCTGACCCAAGGACTAGTTAGCTCGAATACTACAGTCAGCTGACCAGTTTAGCTAGGTCAAAACTTTGGAACTAAATGAATATAACTTAATTTTAATGAGAGATACACAGATGGATAGATGGATGGATGGATGAGTGGATGAATGGATGGATAGATGAATGGATGGATGGAAGAATAGATAAATTGGCAAACAGAGACAGAGTCAGACCGGCAAAACTTCGATGAGAATAACAGCGCTTGGCTTATTCTCCATTTACCATAATAATGAAAGCCCGTTACAAACTAAAGGATAAAATAATATTTAGTATACGTATATGATGTGTAGTGTATTAAAAATGCCACGCGTATTCAACCTAATTCACGCATACAAACACATTGCAAATCCATTTTCTAGATTCACTCGTTGTAGTACTATGGAATGAAAATGGAATTTCTAGAATTTATAGACTCTATTAAAATGTTCTCACTTTTATTAATTCCGATTTCGATTTCGAGCGTCATTACGTCGTCTTAACGTCAATTCTTGTTAAGTTGCGTCGTTTCTTGTAGATTATTGGGAACGATTTTAAACTGAAGAATTTTTTTTTCTTTTTTTTTTTTTGCTGATAGATCATTTTCATTGCAAAACTTTTGTGCATGTTGTTTCCATTTAAGTGGAAAATCATGACACAGCTTAGCTTGTCGACTATTTTTCTACTTAAATCAGTCTATAATATTATTATTATTATTTGATCAGTTTGCAACTGCAAAAAAATGGAAAAAAAAAGTAACATTCTTGGCAGTTATTGACTTGATTATCTCTAACTGAAATGTAGTTTAATAGGAAAATGTGAATATGAACTATTTAATGAAATTCGGAAGAATCTTAATGGCATGTTTTATGGTCGTAGATATATTTATATTGACTCAGATGTTTTTGTTTTTGTAACTAATTTAAAAGCTTAAATTATTAAGAATAAATTTAAATTAACCATCGACCACACTACGAAGATTAACTACCATGAATTTTATCTGGAATTCATTCTCATGAATCTATATCATCATCTGAATTGGCAAACTGTTGGAAAATCGGTTACTTAGTGATGGGTGGTACCTACATAGGCGGCGAGTTACAGCGGTTTTCCAAAAGGGATATGGGGGGGGGTTGTTGGGGTCCCTCTAATTCTCTCAGATAGCAGCTTTGTGTAAACCTGAAGATCTCCTGATGAGCCCAAGGGACTTCAAGGTCTTTGTATATATCCCTATTCGTATGGAACGGGTGCGCATTGGAGATTGTACAGAGTACTCTGTTTTGAAATTTCTGAATTAATTCACAGTTGCTATGTTATATGACCTTATATATAGGATGGATCTTTTTACAAAAGACATAGGTACTTTTTTAAACTAACGTTCAATTGCTTTGTCTTATTGATAAGGTGAGGTCTCCATGTCAACTTTTGTCGAGCTCCAGGCCTAGGTACTTGGCAGTGGCACAGGATAAGTAGGATAGGTGGACCGACAAAAAAAAATGTAATGATATTTGAGCATCGGAGAAAGTGTGTGTGGTGACAATCTTAGAGGAGTGATCATATGAAGAAATCATCACTAAATCATATTTTAAAAATCTTGAAAATTTCAATTATTGGAAAAATCGAGGAACTAAGCGTTTTTTGTCGAAAAAAAAAACTCCAGAGCATCAAGCAATCCATTTTAAATACATCAAAAATTCATTCACATTTCTTATTATATTTTTGAATATTGCAAAGTAAAGACATTTATAGAAAAAAATAAAAAAAAAAAATTTTAATTTGTTAAAAAAAAAAATGAGCGAAACGAAAAAATTGTGGCACACAAACTACAGCATCGCTTCTCCATATGGCTCCAGTAGAGCTGGCTTGTGCAAGCCGAATGTAAAGCGGCAGAACTGTATGTATAGAAAACTGTTTGTACAGCTACCCAATCAAAGCCAAATTCATTTTTTCTATATATTTTCTTTTTTTAATTTATCTTTTAGTATCCACAGTTAAAGAGACCGAGGAACGCAAGGTCGCCAACGACTCAGAAAGCAAGTTACCTCGATGGAGCTGAGGGTGGTGATAGGCCCGAAAACTAAACACAACAGATTGAGAGCAACGTCTTTGATGTTGTAAAAATGTAGTCGTATAACTTGTGACAGATTTTTTTTTTTTTTTTGGCTCGGGGAAAGGATTCTTCAATAAAATATTTAAATTTAATTATTTAAAAAACGCTTTTTTTTGTTGTGGCGACAAATACTTTTCGCCTGCTGTAGTCAACATATTCTATTACAGTTGCCTTTTATATTCGGAGAATCTGCAATCCAAAGATATTGGTACTCCTTCCCATTTCAATCTTGGTTTTCGCTTGCTCATGACGATTGAACAAATTCAGATCTTGATCGATACTGGAGGCTCTAGCGCTGAAAGCAGCAGTACAATGAAGATGCTTTTGAAGGAAGATGCTTGCGAAGACGTCGATAGAGACGGTGGGAGTTGCAGCCTGTGAAGGACTTAAATGTAAGGACATGGAACCAGCTGTTGAAGAAAGCAGCAACGTCTTACGGAGAGGGTCGCAGCCAAACACAGACTACCGGTGAAAGGTGCTGAGGGGCTATGGTGGAAGCTTAAGGAACTAAAAGAGAGTCCGTAGACTTTGATGGAAAACCTCAGACCGTTAAAAAGTCTAAGGCGAGCAGAATAAAAATTTTAATAAAAAATTGAATAGAAATGAGCACGCAGAATAAATCGCATATCTTTGAGGTCTGTCCAAGAGACAGGAAAAATTATGCAATAAACAAATGCAGTAGTGCTTTAAATTTTATGTAAAAAATGCTAATAAAAAATGAGCCAATTTCAATTTAAAATATTGGTTATTGTTCTCTATTTCATAATTATAAAAGTTTTAGATCAGATCATTGAACCCCACACAACCCTATTGCTAAAGTTTATTCTACCTACTCATGGTGATATTATAAAAGATGATGTCAAATGGAACATTGGTACCTTGCAAAACAAGCGAATGAGGGTGAATGAGTAAAAAGAATGCTCGGTTCTTTATTTTATTTTGCGAGTGGGAAGGTGACAGAATTATTGGCTTCGCTTTTACTTTAATTTTTCATCGTTAAATATGACTGGTGTTGGTACAACATGTATTGAGAGAGAAAGAGCGCTCAACATCACCTTGTATAATTGCACCATGCTACCTACTCTATAGGATAGTGCAAATTGTTTAAAATTAAGTTTAATTTTCATGATTTTTGCATAGGAAATAGAGTTTAAACTTTACCGAAAATGACAGCAAACTCAATGAAAATTATCTGGAAATGGCATTGCACCGTGGGCCACAATACTCAATTTCGTGGTCAAAAAAAAATTAATGTAAGGTTGGTTTTTTGAGTTTGCTACGAATTACGAATTTGCAAATGAATGGATGAATTGAAAATAAACTGAACAACTTTTTGCCACATAAAGTGCGCTACTAGCCCACTGTGCAATGTTTAAACTTTACAACTAAATTTTTTTCACGCAAACTAAGCAAGCGTGGAACTTAAAATGTCTACCTAAACTATAAGTCAGCAATTTTGAAATCAGTTCAGTTTTACTTTTTACACAGAAAGCACAAAAATTAGTTTGTAAAAAAAAACAAAAATAAAAAATTACAAAAAAAAATTAAAAAATAAATAAAAAAAATAAAAAAAAAAATTGTAAAATATATGCAAAAAAATATTACAAAAAAATTGGTCAAAAAGGTAAATTTTGCTTAAACTTTTTAACCAAACTTATTAAATTTTTAAACGAAAAAAATGTATTTTTGCCAGATACCAAATAAACAACTTCGTTGCTGAATTTTTATTTGGTGTCTTTTTCTTTTTGATTCTGTTAATTTTTAATTTGACACGATGTGTGGTTTATGTTGTCTGTTGTGGTGAAAATAGTTCTTAACTTTTAATCGAGGAAATGCAGTAAGTAAAATTGTTTGCTTAATTCATAATTGATTTTTTTTTAACTTTTTAAATAGTTTTGTTTTTCCTAGACTGATGAGAATTTTCCTTAAAAATGTAAACAATTTTCCAGATGACGCAACATTGAAGGCGATGCAAAATGGGCGTCATTGGACAAAAACATTAATTTTAATATTGATAATAATAATTTCATAATCAACAGCAGAGTATTTGTTTTTTGTTCAGTTAAAAAAATTAGAAAAAAAAAAATTAAAAAATAAATAAAAAATATATCTGTTCCATAATAAAATATTTAATTTCATTAATTTTTAGCTTGATATCTCCACTATCCCGAACAACTCACTCTCATCCACTCTTTTTGTACATTTTATTAGTTAGGTATGTAAGGTCCGGCAAGTCGATCAAAGATTTTGCTAAAATTTCCTGCAGATACTCGCTGCGAGTGAATCAACTTGTAGTGGAGCTCTGTGTCTTGCGGTTTGATATGTTCGGGCAGCTGTTTTGGAAGAGTTGCAACTTCCGCCTTTTCGTATAACTTGTTGTGGAGGAGCTCTATATCTTGTTGGATTGATGTGTTCAGATCAACTGATTGGATATGGTGTATTGAAAGTTTGGATGTTTCAACATTTTTAGCTTGAATTGAAGATCGTTATTTGTCTCATAAAACTTTTTTAAAAGGTATATCTGTCCGATACATTTTAAACTTCGAACTTCCCTTTAGACATTGGATAAGTTATTAAAAGGTGTTTTTAATGAATTGAAATATAATACTGAGAACATAATAAAAAAATTGGCTTTATTTGAGAGCTTTACTTTTTAATTTCCACCTATTTGTCGACTTCAAAGCCGCATTCGACACGTCAACAAGATCAAAGTTCTACAAAGCACTGACTTAACTTGGTATTCCTTTGATACCAAGAGAGGCTTCAAACAGGGCGATGAGTTGTCGTGCGACTTCTTCAATCTCCTGATGCACAGTCAGCAGGGCGTTTAGTGAGTTTGAAGAGAAGTTCCGCTCAATGGGGCTATCGTTGAGCGAGAGTAATTTAAAGTATACTCAGATCAAGAATGCGCCCTACAAAATCTGAGTATGGAGAATTTCAACTTCGAGTTTGTAGAAAACTCTGTCTACTTTGGATCAGAGGCATTTAAGAACAATGACATAAGCTTGAAATCAGACGAAGAATTACTCTGGCTAAACGATACTACAATACTTAGTTTCGGTAAGTAAATGAGAAGTAAAGTTCTATCCAGAAAAATTAAAATCAAACTTCAAGACTTTGATACTTCTCGTCCTGATGTATTGCTCTGAATCATGGGTTATGTCAGATGCGGACAAATCGGCGTTGGAAACGTTTGAAAAAAAAAAATTCTACGTAAATGACGAGTTTTACCAGCTACACAACGACATCGATATAAGAAGGCGCATTAAGTATAAACGATTGCACTAGGCTGGTCCCGTGTTGCGAATGGATGCACTGGCGAAAGAAGTGTACAAAAAAAAAAAAAAAAAAAAACGTTAACTTCGGTGAAACCGAAGCTTAAATACCCGTCACACGAATCTTTGAATAGTTTATGTGTGATCATCAGTGGCTTAAATACATTTATAAATATATATTCGAAAATAATTCCTTTTTCATACATTTGTTCGAAAATAATTGATAAGTTTGTATGGGGACTATGGCTAAAAATGGGCGTGGCACCTTGGATTTGTTATTGGATGTCATTAGAAGTGTTTTTACCCAAATTTGAGTGAATATTCTCATAAATAATACCTATTTTTATACAAAAATTCGAAAATGGGCGGTAAATTTGTATGGGGGCTATAGCTAAAAATGGGCGTGGTAGCTTGGATTTGACATTGGATGACATTAGAAGTATTTTTACCCAACTTGGAGTGACTACATTCATAATTAATAGCTATTTTCATATAAAATTCGAAAATGGGCGGTAAGTTTGTTTTGAGCTATAGCTAAAAATGGGCGTGGCAGCTTGGATTTAACATTAGATGACATTAGAAGTATTTTTACCCAACTTGGAGTGACTACATTCATAAATAATAGCTATTTTCATAGAAAAAATCCGAAAAAAACGGTAAGTTTGTATGGAGGCTATACTTTAAAATGGGCGTGGCACTTTGATTTAAGCACTTGAACTGCTTAGGACTGAGAAAAGCTTAAGTTCCGAGTTTCAGGGCAATATCTTTAAAATACATACAGACAGACAGACGGACATGGCTAGATCGACTCGTCTCGTCGAGCTGATCAAGAATATATATACTTTATAGGGTCTAAGATGTCTCCTTCAATGCGTTACAAACTTTCTGACAAAATGATAATACCCTCTACACTGTGTGTGACGGGTATAAAAAAACGTGAACGAAATCGGAGAGGCACATCAGCGAGGAAGACAGCCGCTATGTTGGAAGAACCAAATCTTGGAAGACATCTACAAGATTGGAGTTCGAAATTGTTATAAAATAGCCTCAGGCTGGATGAATACCTTAAGTTATGCCCAGGCTAATAACAAGCTGTAATGGTTATATATATTAGCTGATATTGTATATGACTGTATCTAAATAGATGAAGTTTTCTGCAACATTGAAATGAAAGTTATCTATTCACATAGGTTGTTCCAAGACTTGTTAAATTTTTGCAAGTGAGTACCAAGTAGAGATGGGCGTCAAGACGAGAATCCCTTGGGTCCCCATTACTTTTTGTGATGAAAACGTAAATATTTTTTAAAGTAGTTTAGATTTATTGATCAAAAAAATTTTTTTTAGAGTTTTGTTTTTAAAAGTAATCGAGACTCAGCGGGACCCACAGGATTCGCGTACCGGTAAGACAACGCGTTGCCAAATTCAAAGCATTTTTTGATAATAGTTTTTAGTCGATGACGTAAAACACACACCCACCATACCACAATTTTTTTTTTTTTTTTACTGAAAATTCTAAGAAAATTTTGCTACAAATTTTTAATTATCTAGAAAATTAAAATCCATTGCCTCTTATCAAACTTTTAAGTTTTCATCGTCAAATTAATTGTTGCAATTTTACAAATAAAAAAAAATTCTTCGAAATTTATTAATTTTTTTTTAATTTAATTGTTAAAAATAATTTTACGTTGAAATTGAGCAGGGACATCAAAAATCGTCGTCGCTGAAATTGTGCACAGAAGAGCGAGGAAGTGTAGCGAAGCGAAGAAAAACTTTTTCAGTTGCAATGTGGGACGATGAAAATTTTAATGGGCTACATTTGCATATGACTCAAGCGAATATTTTTGAGATACAGCTGCGTCGTTCGTTGCATTCATTGCATCCATTAGATTGACAAACTATGAGTATGAAAAATTTTTATTTGTTCTTTTTTTTTTTTTTTTTTGCTTTTTTGTTGGCAAATGAAAAACAAAAATGTGTGAAAATGCAACTAAACAAATTTTTGTAGGTGACGCGGCGAGAAGACGGCGAGAAGTGAAGATAAAGTAAGAAAAATAAATGGCAGCAGGAAGAATTGTTGTTGTTTTTTTTTATATAAAAAGGGCGATAAAGTGACCAAGCAACAACAAAGTTAAAGTTAAACAAAATAAGGTGCATACAAAAAAAAAAACAAAAACAACAAGAAAGAAAGAACAAAAAACAAAAACAACAACAACAAAGTGATAAATACAAATTATGTACAAACTGTGAGGTGTGATTTCCTCTGCACTCACACTCTGCACACCCGTTGTTGTTCGTTTTTTTTTTTTTTATCAAACACACTGACTGACTCTCCCACTCACTCTCTTTCACCTTTAATTTTGTTTTTTTTTTTTTTGTTACGTTAAAGTTTAATGTTGTTGGCGTCGGCGGCAACTGAGGTGTTAATACAAATAAGCGGAGGTGATATGTTGGTGTGTGCTCAGCTCACTTCCTTTTCACACATGCTACGATCCAAAAAATGTTCTCGAACCGACAACACCGTCGACGACTATGATGACGATCCAGCGACAGCCAGCAGCAACAACAACAACAGTAGAGAGTCATGCAAACGCCGCAGTCAACGTCGATGACTCGCTTCGCTGTTTGTTGCATACTGCGTATGTTGTTAAATGAGGCCCGTTTTAAATAGGGGCGAGAAAAAAATTTAAAGAATTTGATTTGTTTTTTTTTTTTTTGCAAGACGACTTTCTTTTTTTTACCAGCAGATACACATCGGAAAAAAGAGAATCATCACAGTGCTCCGGACTTAAAATGTGAATGAATAAGATGCTTCCAATCAAACCATCGAAGCTACTTCCCCCCGATTCAGTTTCACTCGTGTTTTGTAGTAATGGAATACAAATTCTCTCATATTGAC
>JAEIFJ010000039.1:0-36447 GCA_018903435.1 Leucophenga varia | reverse complement strand
TGCATTGCATTTTTATAAGAACAACTCATAAAGTTCCGAAACGAACGAATTGTGGTCAGACGAAACAAAAGTGGTGCAGTTTGATACAGGTTCAGATAAACAGTCCATAAGACGCCCTCCTAAACAGAAATTAAATTTCTAATTTTATTTGTAAGACTATTAAACACAGTGATTTAAGGCTAATGCTGTGGGGCTGTTTTTCATGGAATGTTGTGGTATCTCCGTTGAAGATTGTGTGTAATATGGATGCCAACTACTATGTTGGCAAAATATTGAAAGATGTTATGTTAACTTACTCTAAAGAGGAAATGCCACTACGCTAAGTTTTTCAGCATGAGAATGACCCGAAACACATATCTAAAGGGGCAAAGAATTGGGTTCCGATGCCACAAAATCAATGTTTTGTAGTAGCCTGCACAATCACCGGTCCTCAATCCGTTAGAACACCTCTGGATAGATGTAAAGAAAGTTCTACGAGCTGCTACGCCAAAAAACTCTGAAGAATTATGGCAAGCAGCAAAAAATACTTGGAAAAATATATATCACTCTCCAGATGACGCACGCTGTTAGCTTCCATGAAGTCCAGATGCTTTAAAGTCATCAAATATAATGGGGAGCGACTTCTTACTAAATTTACGGGCCTAAATATGTATTTATAGTCTGTTAACATTAACTAACCACCAAACTTGCCAGAACAGCATAAAAGGACAAGCAGAAAATACATAAATAAATACGAATAAAGACGAATCGATTTAGCCATGTCCGTCTGTCTGTCTGTTGTAATGCGTTTTTTCGGAAAGTCTTAAAGATATTGAACTGAAATTTTTAACCTAAGCATTTTGTGCTCCTAGGCAGTTTGTATGTCAGAACCAAGGTGCAACGCCCATTTTTAGATATAGCACCCATACAAACATACCACTTTTTGGTCGATTTTTTGTATGAAATAATTATTATTTATGAATGTATTTATTACAAATTGGGTAAAAACACTTCTAACGGTATCCAATATCAAAAGAAAGTTGCCACGCCCATTTTTTGACATGGCCCCATACAAACCTAGCGCTCATTTTTCAAATTTTATATAAAAATAGTTCTTATTTATGGATATATTCACTCCAATCTGTGTAAAATCACTTCTACTGTTATCCTTTGAATATGCTACCGTTATGACAAGGATCGGGTTATTATAACATATAGACCACATACAAACTCACCTTCCATTTTTTTTCTTTCAAGAAAATGATAAAAGTTTCGTGTGGCGGGTATTTGAGCTTTGGTACTACCGAAGTTAACGTTTTTCTTGTTTTAGTAAAATTCATATCTGCTCAAACTCATACCATTGCGGACGTTACATAAATTGGTATACATATGAGCATTTTTTATACCCTGTACCCAAAGGGTAAAAGGGTATATTAAGTTTGTGCAATGTATGTAACAGACAGAAGGAGGCAAGATAGACCCTATAAAAGTATATATATTCTTGATCAGCGTTGGAAGGGGAGTCGAACTAGCTTTGTCTGTCTGTCCGTCCGTCCGTCTGTCCGTGCTGTCTGCCGTATGAAAACGATTATTTCGGAGACTATAAGAGGTAGAGCTTTCAAAATTGAATCTTAGACTCTCCTAGGCCGTCAAGTGTGCACTTACAAACGGATTTTCTCTTAGACCCATTTTAAGGGGTACACCCCATACAAATTTACCCCAAAATTTTGGGTTTTTACATAAAAACGTCATTGTTTTTTATTCTAGGAAGTTCAAATTTAGGAAAAATTATGTCTATGATAGTCCCAATAAAACATTCCAATATGGATAGGACCAACAAAATTTTAGGTATAGCCCCCATACAAATTTACCCCCAAAATATTGGGTTTTTACATAAAAACGTCATTGTTTTTTATTCTAGGAAATTTGAATTTAGTATAAATTATGTCTATGATAGTCCCAATGAAATAGACCAATATGGGTAGGCCCAACAAAATTTTAGGTATAAACCCAATCAAAGATATACCCGATTTTTTTAAGTTTTTCTATGAAAATCCAATTCAATGATGTATGGTAGTCAAATAGAACCTAACTTAAGGTACATATAGATTGGGTACAGGGTATCTTGCAGTCGAGCATACTCGACTTCAGCGTTCTTTCTTGTTTTTTATATCAAAATAATTTCGAAAAAAAATTTTTTGAAATTTGTTAAAAAACAAAAGTTATTTTTTTTTCCTTTGATTTTTTTTATCCGATTATTCCAGTACTTAAACAATTAAACTGAAAACAGTTTTTACATTTTATATTTTGTAAACCTTTTTACGGATTAGCCCATACTTAACGTATGTACGAGTATGTATGTATTATGTATAAAAAAAAATTAAACTCTTTACAAGCAATTAATTTAGCTTATGTTAGCGCATATTTATGTATTTAATATTTTTTATTAATTATTTAAACATGCGTGTTACTTTAATAGTTAAAATATTTGTTGAATAGTTACATACAATATTATTATTATTAAAAATTATTTTTAATTGCAGTATTAAAAGCAAATCTATGCTTAACCCAATCCATTCATTGCAGCAGATTTATTTATAAATGAAAAAAAAAATGTATCTCTGGCTTCAAAGGCAAACATTTCACTTGACTTGAAAAACACTCAAACAGTCACTCACTTATTCAGTCAGTCAGTCAGTCAATATACAAGTTAAATATGTATAATAAAAAAATCTACATAACAAAAAAATATCTTGAAAGACCACAGGTAAAACATGAATGAATACATTTTTAAGTATGCATGAAAAATGTGACGTTACACACACACACACACACACACAACCACACATACAAAAATAAAATAAAATAAAACAAGAGCGAAAATATCTTGACAGAAATAGTTATTTATGTGCGAATATTTAAAATATTTTTTTCCAAACAAGAGAAAAAAATGTGTACTGCTGTTGCTGTTACTGATGAGTTGAGTTATTTCTTTAGGAATACAAAAACGAATGATTTTCTAACTAAAACAAAACAACAAAAAAAGAGTCAAAGTTTCGTGTATATCCGTAAGATACATGTTTATATTTAGATTTCATTTGTACTGTTTGAAATAAAATATATTTTCGTGGAAAAACATCTAACTGCGCTACTAAAAAAATGTATCTGTTTTTGGTGTTACATGCAAATCTGGAAAAAAATTTTACAAAGCAACATGAGAACATTCATGTTATGAATTGAATGCTAAATCTATATCGACATCGACAACGCGTTGTCTCTATATGAACGCACTGATACCCCCAAAGATACGAGAAAATTTTTTGTATTTTTCAAAAGAATATTTCTTCGAAAAACCGTTTGCTGTAATCCAACTTAAAAACGCTCAAATAAAAACTTTTCTCTGTTATGAGATGAGTTGAGCTGAGCTTAGATTCATTTCAATTGAAAGTTGTGACATTCTCTTTGCTATAATTATAATAAAAATTCATTGTTATGGAAACTAATAAATCAGAATGCAATGTGCAAACAAAAAAAAAAAAAAATTGGTTCCAAGTCTTATATAACTCAATATCGCCCAGAAAATCGAAAAAAAGAGATAAGTTTGTATGGGGGCTGTATCTACAAATAGGCGTTGCACCTTGGTTCTGATGTGCAAACTAAATAGAAGCACAAAAGGTTAAGTTTCAAATTTCAGGTCAATATCTTTTAAAACTTTCCGAATAAAACGCATCGCTCGCTAAATCGATTAGTCTCATCGAGCTGATCAATAATATATAAACTTTAGGGGGTCTCCGATGCCTCCTTGAAATAAAAAAAATTGATTAAAAAATCTATATTGGGTCCACATATGAGTCCCAGGTCCAAATTCCGAAAATCCCTTGAGCACCTTGAACGCCAAAAATGGGTTTTAACCATCTTTCAAATGAGCCCTATTTCAAGTCTCTACGTCTATTCACTGCAAAGATGTGGCTTTTCCGGTTTCAAGGCCCCCATTAGGCACCGGGTCAAAGTTTTCCAAAATCCTGTTTTGTTGCTCACCTGAATTCTAAAAACACACAAAAATAAATCAATTTTTTAATGTCTTTTTGTTACAAATAATTGGCTTTAACAGATTCAAGGGCCCATTAGGCCCCGGGTCAAAATTTTCCAAAATGTATAAACCTTCCTCTTTAATCACACTATCTATTAAAAAAAACCGTTGCGTAGTTTTAAAGAGTTAAGCATACAAAGGGACAGACGATTGAAGGAAGTTTTTTTGTTTATTTTTTACGATTTGGGTTAGATTATTCAAGCTTTAGTAAGCATTCCTAATTTTTTGAAAATGCAACAAAGCCTATGTCACTCGGGAATAGTGTAGCCTGTTAACGGTGAAAGATTTTTTTAAATCGGTCCAGTAGTTTCGAAGCCTATCCATTTCAAACAAAATACTTTAAAAAAAAAACCCGGTCATAGATGCAGATGGGCTATTTATATTAAATGACAAAATTGACTCAGTTAAACATTAACAAAAAAAAAAAAAAAAAAAGGTATATAAGAATAAATAGAAAAGAAAAGAAAGAATTGTTATATTCTAAATCAATAAATTCAATGTTCACTTAAATGTTATATTGCATAAACTAATTAAAAATTATAAATAGTTTATTATTGTACTTAAATGAAAATTATAGGGGTGTCCCAGAATCTACGCAAGTCCATGAATGAACAAAAGATTTGCAGTAAAGTGCTGGCAAGTAGCAAGTAGGGCAAGTAGAAATGAAGCGATACACGATGGAACACGATTCAATTTTGTTAGGGTTGCCAGCACTTGATTGCAAATATTGCGGTAATTCTGGGACACCCTATAGTATTTATCACATAGTCGAGCCTACTTAAGCGAAACTTTCTATTCAAATTGGCTAAAATCACTTCGAATGGCCGGACCAAGCCAAACATTAAACCCTAAAAAGATTTATATTAAGTCTCTAGACTCTTGGAAACCCTTCGAATACGTAAATATTTTTTTTTTAAACCATCTTTTAAATCAAGTGTCTAGGTATTCTCGTATTTAAGATATGTCTTTTCCGTTTCAAAGGAACCTATTATGCCTCGGAAAAAAATTTTTTAAATCGCGTCAAAGTGCTCAACTAAAATCTAAAAAAAAAAAAAGAATATGGTCGGTAAATCAATTTTGGGTTCACCACTGTGTCCCAGTTACAAATTTCAGATGCGTCAAATGCGTCTAATTTTAGGTCTATAGTCCTCTCCGTTACCGAATTATAACAAAAGTGTTTAAAGAGTTGCGATTTTGAATGCCCAAATGGGTCTAAGGCTCGAAATTCGAAAAACAACCCTAAAATATTTTCCAACGACCTTTCAAATGCGCCTTTTTTAAAGTCTCTAGGTATATTCATTCCAAAGAAGAATCTGCGTTTGGCTCAAATTAAAAAGGAAAAAAAAAAAAGATTAAAATAATCCATATTTGGTCCGTCACAGGTCTATTAGTATTGAGTCTCTGGGTCTTACAATCCCAGAGATATGGCTTTTCTGATTCCAAGGACCCTAGGTCAAAATTTTTCCAAATCCCTTCTTAGTGCTCACTTTCATTGTTAAGCAGTAAAAATTTCAGTTCTCTATTTTTGGCCGTTAAAGCTGTAGTAGTGTCTTCCGTCATTAAGTCAGTCAATCATTGGGTCAGGCGTAAGAGATTTATATATATATATAGATTCTGGATCAGCATTGAAAGGCGAGTCGATCTACCAATGTTGTCTGTTCGTCCGTTTGTCTGTCCTGCTGTCTGTCTCGGAGACCTTATAAGATAGATCCACCATTTTTGAGATTTAGACTCTTCTGAGCCGTCAGATTTTCTCTAGCCCCATGAAAAAAATACCCCAAAATCTTGGGTTTTTCAATAAAAAAAACTCTTTTGATTCTTGTTCTAAGTCCTCTAAATTTAGTAAAAACAAGAAAAAACTTTAATTTCGATGGAACCGAAGTTTAAATACTAATTTGAGTAGGACCAAAACAATATTAGGTATAGCCCCCATACAAATGTACCCCAGTTTTTAAGTTTTTGTATGAAAATCCAAACTAAAGACAGGACTTAACTTAAGATTTGGTACAGGGTATCATGCAGTTTAGTATATTCTTTCTTGTTTTTTCACTTCAAGATACTTTAACATAGCTCACAAATCTTTTCCGTGTGTGTGTGTGTGTGCGCGTGTGTCTTAATACTTATTTTGAATGTTTGTAAATTTTGTGTGTATTTGTAATGGTTTAACAAATTCATGCGAAGTCAACTTCGTCGTCACTCTTAAAATTTGATTTTTTTTTTTATTTTGTTGTTGTTTGAATGTTTTATCTTAAAAATGTTTTGTAAAATATTTATTTAACAAATTCTTTTGTATTCACTTGCAGCACACGCAACCATTTTATTTTATTTTATTTTTTTCTTCGCTCTAAAAAAATATTTTCTTATTTTTTGTATTTTTCTTCATTTTTACGATTCTGAAGTAGGCCGAAGCCATTGAAATAACAACAAAGCAGCAAGCTTAAACAGGCGTGGTAAGCTGAAGAAGGTGTTTATATTTTATATGTGCTTTTGTATGAAGGTGAAAATGACTTGAATATTGAATGGCAATTAAGTAAGCTGTATTTTGTATCTGTAAGATACTTTTTTCATTTATTCTTTCTGGTTTGTGTGTGTGTTTATGCGCAAAGCAGCCTTGAGTTGCTTTGCTGTTGTGAAAAAGTTTATATTTTCTTTTTTTTTCTTTTCTTTTTATTTATTGGTAAATATTTTACGAGTTAATCGCACGATTTGTTCTTATCAAAACCAGTGCAGCCAATGTGCTTTGACAAGACGAAAAAAAGCATACGAAAATGAATAAATATTATTTCAATCGATATAGCTGATGTGGGTAAAATGACAACTCATAGAAAAAAATGTAGTAAAATTTAATTAAAATTTTATAAGCAACTTTTTTTAATAAACTTTAAATTTTTGAATATTATTGTTAACCCACTCGCTTTAGTAAATATATACGACATAATTTATGCATTTCAATTTAAAGTCATTCAAGTTAAATACTTCATAAACTTAAAGCTTTATGGAAGAACCCAAAGCAATTTGAAACTTTTCTTTTGAAAGTTTTTTTTTTTTTTTTTTGTAAAGTTATGCAAGTAATGCAATATCTCTGACGTTAATAGTGCAGCTGTTGCTGTTGTTGTCATTAGTGCAAGTAACAAAAACAT
Organism: Leucophenga varia; assembly: GCA_018903435.1. Classification (NCBI taxonomy): domain Eukaryota; kingdom Metazoa; phylum Arthropoda; class Insecta; order Diptera; family Drosophilidae; genus Leucophenga; species Leucophenga varia. The sequence continues at coordinate 29,238 of JAEIFJ010000039.1, read as the reverse complement.
AAACAAAACTTAAAAAAAAAAACCCTAAATGAAATCAGTGAACAGCATACGTACATGTTAAATCTCAGTGCTTTAATGCATTACAAAAGTATCTTATAGATACATTTGGTATGAAACGCTATATATAAACTTTTTCATTGCAATGAGTCTATTACATTTGGGTATTCGATTGACGCAGTACAGCGTCAAAGTGCCACAGTGGTAAATAAGGCCAAATGACAGTAAAAGATGCAACAGAATAGTTGTGTTCTAGGGGAAATATGTATACAAGTAACTATCTATAGTGTGTATGTATGTATGTAGCTCATTGTGTGCATGCGTGTGTGTGTGCCAGTTAGTTATAAACATTTTAAAGAGATTTTTGAGTAACAATCTTGATTTCATAGTCTAATTTTTTTTTGTGTTGAATTTATGAAAAAAAAAAAAAACGGTGTTTCATGTTTCGTGGAAGAAAAGTATAACGAATTGTTATGGATTGTCTTAAATTGTAATAAAATATTGTTCCTCAATGTGTATATAATACAGCGATATTAATTATTTTGCACCTTTTGCGCCGTTTCAAAAACTGGCAGTTTGGTTGCTCAAAATATTTAATACGAATCCTAATAAAATAAAAACTGAACTGTATTCGCCTCACTATTACATTTGTGGTGTGGAGTAAGCGTAGCTAAATTGATCTAAAATTTTTTGGTTATAGGTCTGTTTAATTATTTTTCGAATTTCATTAAAAAAAATAAATTTGGAATCAGTGTGCACTGCATATAGTATCTATTTTATGAACAATGTACATATAAATATAATAAACACGCATATTTTAGTTAAACATAAACAATCTAAATTTATATGCAATTTTAAAATTCTTTTTGCGGAAATATTATGCTGCTTTTCATACGGAAATACGCATACAAAGTTGACAGCAGCTGCAATGACAATTTCAATATCTTAATAATATTTATTTCCGGTCAAGTAGTATTGAAATGTACAGCATTTTTGCTTCCGTTAAATGTTTGCACGAGAGACTGAAAGACAGACAGACAGACAGATAGAAAAGACAGATTTACTAACAGTGATTTGTGTTTGCTTTCAGCAGAGACACACACACACACATCAGTACACAGAGCAAAAACAATTCAATTCTTCTAAGGGTGCCCATAACCAAGCACAATATATAGTATATGTACATTTGAACGTGCCCACAAATAACACACGTACCCAAAAAAATATTAAACGTTCTCATTTCAAGAACATTTGTTTTTATTTATCAAGAACCAGTTTTTTTAAAGACAAAAATAAAATTAAAACAAGAAAAAAACGTTATCTTCGGTGGAACCGAAGCTTAAATACCCGTCACACGAGTCTTTAAAGAGTTTATGTGTAATCATCAGTGGTCACCTAAGTTTACACACAATATTAATTTAAAATTTTGAGCTAAAAATACAGATATGTATAACAACATATTTCTCAAATATATCTGGAAACGGGCGGTAAGGTTGTATGCAAGAAACACCTGAAAATGGGCGTGGCACCATGACATTTTAAGAGTTTTTACCCAAAATGGAGTAAATACATGAATAAATAATAACCATTTTCATACAAAAAAATCGAAAATGGTCCGAAAGTTTGTATGGGGGGCTATACCAAAAAATGGGCGTGGCACATCTAATTTGACATTGGATGGCATTAGAATGTTTTTAGCTAAATTGGAGTGAATATATGCATAATAATTAGTATTTTTTTACAAAAATCGGAAAAATCGGAAAAAATGGAAAGTTTATATGGGGGCTATGCCTAAAAGAGGGCGTGGCATTTTGGTTTTGACACTGGATGACAAAAGAAATGTTTTTACACAATTGGGAGCGAATACATTCATAAATAATTACAATTTTTATACAAAAATTCGGAAAAAACGGTAAGTTTGTATGGGGGCTATACCTAAAAATGGGCGCGGCACTCTAATCTAAAAATTATTGTGGAGAAAAGAAAGGGTTAAATTTAAATTTTAAATAAATATATTTATATATTAAAAAAAAGATTTAAAAAAAAATAGAGGGGGAAAGAGAGGGGGATATGGGACTATCGTTTGTTCTTGTCGAGCTGATCAAAATATATATACTTTATGGGGTCTGGGGGCTCCCTCCAATGCGTTACAAACTTTCAGACAAATAAATATACCCTTCACACTATGTGTGGCGGGTATAATAAAGATTGCGGCGAGAATTGAATTTAAAAAAGGGTAGATTACATTTTACAATAATTTGATCTCTCTCGCTCTCTCTCTCTCTCTCTCTCTCTCTTTGATTTGACAATTCTTGAATCAAGTACGTTTGTTCTCAATACAAGCACATTGTACATATACATAATACAAGTACTAATAGAAACATTTGTCTTCATTTTCTATGCTCCGACTCACTTAGCCTCATGTCTTTAAGAAGTTTAACTGCCAGAAATTTTATTGAATATCAACGCTGACACTTAAGGTTTTATAACATAAATAATTTTATAAATTTTCATTCTTTCATAATTCTGACAGAGAATTTACCATCAGATAGTCAAGCAAAACAACAGGCTTCAACTGTTGTGGGTGCCAGGGCATACAAACATTCCAGGCAATTAGCAAGCAGACGCTCTAGCCAGGAGGGGGACCGCAACTCCTCTTATAGGCTCAGAGCCTTATTGTCCCATTGGAAAGCCACACACTTAATGAGACAATACGTAATGATAGGAAACGTGCCAGGGATGAACAAAGGATTTTAAGGCAGGGCATGCGACAGGCCAAATTATTTATGGAGCAATTCAACTCTAAGGTTACTAAAGCATTGTTTAAGCTGAATAGAACTCAGCTAAGGATCATGATATGGCTCTTAACACCTACACCTACATGTAATGGGTGTAGCAAGCTCTTCTGAGTGCAGATTCTGTGATAATATAAAGGAAACACCTATCCATATTCTATCAGAATGTGTAGCTTAGGAGGATAAGCACAAACATTTCTATCAGCCATGTTCCCGTAATCGTAAATGTAAAAATTTTGCGATTTACTTTTTAAATCGAAAATTTTTCGGTAATATATTTTCGATTTCAAAACGGCAGAGTTCGAGTCAGTGAATAGAAAAGTAAATGCATAAAAAAAAATTGCGGTTTGGTTAGACCGATAACTTTTTATAAATTGTAACCGATAGCAGTTTTCGGTCAAGTACAATGCTACGAAACGTTTTGGAAATGAAACATGACTTTTGCGATTGTCAGAACACGAATAGTTTGGAATCGTACAAATTTATTAAAATGATGTGTGACAGGTATTTAGGCTTTGGTCCAATCGAAGACAACGTTTTTTTTTCTTGTTTTATTTAATTTCGCTGCTAATATTTTTATTTTACCCTGTACCCAAAGGGTTAAAGGGTATATTAAGTTTGTGCGAATGTATATAACAGACCGAATGAGGCTAGATAGATCCAATAAACTAGCTATGATTGTCCGTGTGTCCGTCCATCCGCTTCTCTGCCGTATGAAAGAGATTATCTCGGAGAAATTAAAATTTATTTAAAACTTAGACTCTCCTTCGCCGTCAAGCATTGCTTCGCAGCGATGATATTGTTTCAGCCGCTCTTCTCGTCGCTCCAGAGCACGCAGTTGTGTCATTACTTTTTTTTGCGAAGTCACTGACAGCATTCCACGCTTCTAAACCTTCGATCATATTCCCTAGATAGGTTTCTAGTGTTCTCCTATCTGACTTGAACCTTGGGCACTCGAACCATAAGTGCTCGGCGTCCTCTGCTATTTTCGCGTTACACAAAGTGCACTCTGGAGAATTCGCATGCTTGAATCTATATAGTAGTAGCTCCTGAAGCAACCATGTCCACTAAGTAGTTGCGTTAGATTAAAGTTTACCGTCCCCCGTGCTTTCTTTTTTCCACACTTCTCGATATTGAGTATCAATCTATGCGTCCATCTTCCCTTGGTGGTTGCGTCCCAGCGTGTTTGCCATCTCTCGAGGCTCGAGGGTTTCCTCGCTTGCTGTGATAGAACCTTGTTCTTCTCTGCTTGTTCTTTCACCAGCTCATAGATCGGAATAGTGCCCGAAATGTAAACAATGCGCCTTAACAAAATTCCTAAATAAGTCACAACAGACCCTCAGCGCGCCTAAAAGATACGTCGACTCTCCCTGGCGGTATCTAACGTATTGCTGTTTTGTCACGCTCGTCAGAGTGTCTTTGCTGCTGCTATGGGTCCTTAGGTTAGGCATCATTTTTTGCAAAACGTTTACTTCTATCGGTTCAGTATGTCAGGATTCTATCCTTAAAACAACTTCTTAACACGCATTTGAGGTTTGTCGGCACTCCAAATGAGCGAAGCGCATTAAATATACAAACCCAGTTCGCAGTTTTGAACGCATTTCGGACATCCAGCGTGACAACGATGCAGCTACTATTTCGAATCACCATTCCACCTTGTACCTTAAATGGCTTTACTGGCCATCACAGTCAGTGCGGATAGTGCATCCAGAGTTGACTTAGATTTCCTGAAGCTGAACTTTCATTCCAGAAAAAGACACCGCCGTTCTGAATGGGTACCTCGAACCGCTTTGCAATGAGCCTCTCAAAAATTTTGGCCTATTGCGGTCCAAGGATGATCCAGTGGCTTGTTCGGTTTAGGAAAAAGCTCTAACTTCTGAACCTTCCATCTGTCAGGGAATTTTCCTTCTCTCAAGCACAAGTTGTAGAGGTCGGCGAATACGCTTGGGTGTAGTGCAATGGCTAGCCTCAGTGCGCGGTTAGGAATAGCATCCGGTCCAGGTGATTTGTTGTTTTGCTGCAGCAACGACTTCCTCCTGGGTAATTGGTACAATTTCTGCTCTAAGAATACAACCACTATGCGCCATGTTCGGTAGAGATGCATGGTGCAGGTTGGAATAGCCATACAATTTGCCATACATAAATGCAAGAAATTGTACCATGCATATGTACAAATGTGTGTGTGTGTGTGTGTGTGTGTGTGTGTATGTGTGATGTGTATGTGTATTACTTGTTTGTATGTCTCCATTGTATTTGATTACAGCAAAATGCACTCAATATAAATTTTCGCTTGCTGCACTATGCAGTACCATTACATTTTTCACTTTCCCTCTCTCTTTCCCTCTCTCTTCTTTTTTGTACACGCTCTCTATTACACTATACAGACTATAAATATATATATATGTTTGTAGGGTAGCAAATGATGTTTGTAACAATACAAGCGAAAAGAAACAACAGCAACAACAACAAAACAACTACTTTGGCATACATACATACATTTATTTACAGTAGGATCAAGGACATATATGCACAAAACTATGCTATATATATATGTATATATATATATATATATATAAATATATTTACATTATATATATATATTAAGTAAAATGCGAGAGCTGTTCGATAAATAATGAATGTAAACTTAATTCAAATAAATTCGACTACTCGAGTCTTATATACAAACGTAATAAAGGGAAATCGCAGACTCGAACTGGAAGCAGAGAGGGCAGCATGTGAAGGTGACAGTGCCACCGTGACAGGGAAATTCAAACAAACCACTTCTTAAAGGATAGAAACGGTCGCCTACTTAGTTCGGATGAGGAGCAATAAGCTAGGTGGAGGTGTTCTTAACTATGTTCTGAAGGACGATGTCTCCCCATGTGATGAAAACTTGCTCCGCGTGGACATCAGTTCCCGAATAAGAACCGAAGCCTCCAGTCGTACCGAATTGATTGCTGCTATCAAGTCGCTTCCTAACAATAAGGCAGCTGATAGTGACGGTATTCCAGTGAAACTGTACAAGGCGGACCCCGACCTTATCGCTGATCGTCGATTTTGAGAAGGCTTACGACAGTGTTTACCGGTATTGCATATCGGTTGCCTTACGCCAAAGGAATGTGTCCAAAAAGATTATCGCTATAATCAAAGCAACGTGCAATGACGCACAATTTCACGTCTTACACTGAGGAAGTCTTTCTGATCCCTTCGACATCCAAAGCGGAGTACGCCAAGGCTGCATCCTTTAACCAATTCTGTTTCTAACAGTCGTAGGGGATGTTTTGCTGTCGGCGCTGCAAACTTCAGTACCTTGATTACGTTGATGACATTTGCCTTCTCGCGCATACCATGACGTATTTATCCCGAATGGCCAGAGCGCTTGAGAGGGGCATCTTCTTTTGCTGGGATAAAAAACATGGGCGGAAAACATAAGCCCTCAGTTTAACGGACCCGAACACGAGTAGAGTTGTAATCGATGGACGACAAATCGAGGTGGTTGAGAACTACACATACCTAGGCGGCATTCTTGCAGAAGAAGACAGAACTGAGCTGAATTTCTGCAGCTGAATCAGCAAAGTCAGAGCTGTTTTCGGTATGATGTCTCCCATCTGGCAAAACAACGCATTGAGTACAACTCTTAAGATTAGACTGTTCAAATCTATCGTGCTTGCAGTGTTACCCTACGGATGTTGCACTTGGAAGGTAACCACAACCTTCACCAACAAACTTCAGGTGTTTGTTAACTACTGTTTGGAGGTGTACCGCAGGGCCAACATCGAGCCGCTCAGCAGAAGGATCATTAGTCATACACTTCGCAAGCTCGTTTGCAACATCACACGAAAAGCCATGCAACGGAAGCCTCTTGATGGTAGAGGTCGAAGAAGAAGACGTCTCCGAGAAACATGTTGGAGTCAACTTTCAGCCCTTGCAGAGAACAGGACGAGGTGGAGAGCAGCTATTGACACCCAAATACGAACAAATACGAATCACTCATCTTTTCAGATTAATTTTTGTTAACCGACATCATGATCTACTCTTAGTCATAGCAAAGAGTATATATGCGCCAGGAACAAATATGTATATGCATAAGTTCATGCATACAGAGGCTATAACAGCGTTTTTTATAATGCAGCACACGTCACAGCTACTGAGAAAACAGTATACAAAAATAGTTTGTTTCGCACAAGTTGACTAAAATAAATCATTCTTTAGTCAATTACTTATCCAAGATAACTATCGGTTCTCTGATTTTTTTCGCACAGTGCTGGGCAATGCTGTTTGTAGTCTTTGTTTGATACAATTTTCTTAACATTGCAAATCAAGTCAGCAATTATGCAATTGTCAAAATTAAATAAATAAAAAAATTTGTCAAATCAAATCTATAAAATATTTCTGGAACAGTTTCAGTGTCTCTTCAGTGTTTAAGACGATCACATACAAAAATTTTTTTTTTTTCTTAATTTATTTGTGTATTTGTGTTGAGAAAAAAAAAAATAAATAAGTCGTGCATATATTTTCTGTATTATATTTCGTAAAAAAAAGTTTAAAAAAATTTAAAAGTTTCAATGGATTCGACAAATAACGATGATTTCAAACCGCATGCAGCGTATTGTTACTGTGATTCAATCTCGCAGATTGAATTTTCTGATAATGATGAAAATTCGATAATGCTGTCCGAGTCTGTGACTGGTTCTAATCAAAGTTTTGACAAAAGTGTGAGCTGGAACTGTCTCCCGCAGCATTGCCAACCGAAGCAGTCGGAGCATCACCAAAGCGAAGCGTTCGTCAGTTGATAGAATTGTTTAATACGGCAACAGAGAAAAATCTGGAACTATCGCAGGTGAAGTCTTTTTTTGTTGGCGAGACTAAAACAACGACGAGTGGCGTCGAGAAAAGCGGCGATGGTGCATCCGGACTTGGCGATGGTTTAGTGGAAAACCGACGCTTTGGAGAAGCAGTTGATACAGGTAACGGCAAAGTAGGCATGCTAAATAGTTCGGATGATATTGATGACCTGTATCTGACGCCGTGTAATTCCAATTATGCTGATGGTGGCAGCCAAAGGATTTTAACACGCGGTGCTTTGGATGATGATAGTTGGCAGCTTATTGATACAAACTACGAGAGCACTACGACAATTAAGAAGACGGAGAATGGTATGTACATTTTATCGTACATGTGATATGTTTAGAGTATTTATAGGCCGATAGGCTGACGTACAGTTTAGTAGCAAGGGACTGTTACTTCTGGCTCATGATGGAATGTGGATTGTATGCTTTGTCTCATAGATCTCGCTTCAATTTTGTCATGTGTTTGAGGTAGTAGTAGTAATGGTCTTTCGTTGTAAGCTGTTTGATTGCTTTTTATAAGCAAATCACTATCTCAAACACATGACCAACATGGAGCGCCATCTATGAGACAAAACATACAATCCACACTACATCACAAAAAAAGTGTTTGTTGATCGTGAGCCAGAAGAAATAGTCCCTACAGCATTCCATAATACTTGATATACGTACAATATTCCAGTGGTTTCCTCATGGCCTTTAATTAATTTTTATTTTCAGTTTTTTACGATATTTCTAAATAAAAATTTTCTAATCTTTTCTTAATATTTTTTAGGTGTTCGCATAACTATTGACATTGACCTTAATCGAGATGTCAGCTTAAACAGTACAATTGGAAAAAGACTGGATACTGAAATACCGCACAGTCGCATTCTAAAGAAATTCATAGCGGAATCATTGCCATCAAAATTGAAATTAAATTGTAACTGAATTCAGCTGTATTACAGGATCATCACAACTACTTGTAGGTTTTTCCCTGAGCCAAGAAGATTTTTTCCTACTTAAAACAAAGAAAGTTCGAAAGTTTTTTATGTTAAAAGGTATTCACATGATTTGCGAAACGTGTAACATTGCAAAAGTGCAAGAAATATTTAAGATTTTAAATTTTTTAGTTGGTTGTGCAACATTTGTTTTGCACTTTACTCCTTTACTAGAGTGTCAAGAAGACCATGAATTTCCTTGCACTGAGAATTAAACATTTTTTTTTTTGCTCGAAACATATCCATTTGATTTATAGATGATATTACAGATATTTTTTAATGCATTTTGTGGCATTTAACTTACATATGTGTACATAAAATTTTAACAAAGTTGCACAACTTAACACAACAAAAGTGTGCTCATAATGCTACTTTTGCATTGATGCATTTTTGCATAATTACCTTAATTGTGATCCAATTAATAGGCTAGGATCCCTAAAAACTTTTTATATAATAAAAAAAAAAGAATAAGTTTGCTAATTATTGAACACACATAATTAACCAGCAGCCCTCGTAGATTGTGTGAAAGAGGAGAGAGAGAGAGAGAAATACAGCGCGAGTTAACAGTTGAGTTACACATTTGCAGAGGCGAGCAAAAACACGCCTCAAAGTTTGCAAATTACATTTAAGTGCATCAAAGCGCAAAAAATAAATACAAAGCGAATGCAATGCGATATACCAAAACAGTGGAAAGCGAGAATAATGAATGTAAAGAGAAGCAATGCGAAGCGAAGCGAAGTGAAGGGAAGACGCGAAAATCAAAACGACTTTTGGTCGTGGCAAACGACATATTAACATAATGTGTGGCTAAATGTGTGGCGCGGCGGTTTTGGGGAGGCAGAAGCGGAGGCGGAGTAGTTAGCAAAAGTTTACAACAACAAATTCTATGAATTTGAATTAATGTGTTTGTGTGTGTGTGTTTGTTTGTAATGATGGCTGGTTTTGTGCATGAAGTGCTGCGCACTTGAAAAATGTTTAATAGGCGCTGATTTTTCATTTGACAGAACGTCGACGTCGTCGCGTCAATGCTGCTGTTTCTGTTGCTGTTGCAGCTCCTCTTGTTGCTGAGTGAACGTAATTAAGCTTTTAATTCTTTTTTTTTTAAGCTTTTGATGTTTAAAGAAGCAACTAAGCAATTGAAATAAAAACAACAACAACAACAACGACAACGGTAATATCAACAAACGACATTCAAGGATATGCAACGAGTTGAAAATTAGCTAACAATTTTCTATTCCACGCCAGCAACAACAACGACAAAAACAACAACAACAATAAGGTGTGACAGTGACAACAAATTGTTGTTGTTGTTGTTATACCAGTTACACATAGTGTAAACGGGTATATTCAGTTCATCCGAAACTTTGTAACGAATTAAAGGAGAAGTCGGAGACGCCATAAAGTATATATTATATATTCTTGATCAGCTCGATGAGACGAATAGATTTAGATATGTCCGTCTGTCTGTCTGTCTGTCTGTCTGTCCGTTTGTTACAAGGCGTTTTACCCAGAATGATTTTAGGATATTGACTTGAAACTTAAAACTTCAAACTTAAGCTTTTTTGGTCCTAGGCAGTTAGCATGTCAGAATTAAGATGCCACGCCCATTTTAAGGCATAGCTCCCATACAAACAAGGCGTTTTACCCAGAATGATTTTAGGATATTGACTCGAAACTTAAAACTTCAAACTTAAGCTTTTTTGGTCCTAGACAGTTAGCATGTCAGAATTAAGATGCCACGCCCATTTTAAGACATAGCTCCCATACAAATCTACCGCCCATTTTCGAATTTTTGTATAAAAATAGGTATAATCTCTGAATATATTCACTTCAAATTTGGTAAAATCATGTCAAATCCAAGGTGCCACGCCCATTTTAAGGTATCGCACCATACAAACTTACCGCCCATTTTCGAGTTTTTATATGAAAACATTTATTTTTTCTAAATGAATCCAATTTAAATTTGGTAAAATCAATTCCAATGTCCATCAAAGGAACTCTATCGATATGGTAAGGATCGGTCTTATATAACATAAAGCCACCATACAAATTTAACCAAATTCATAGTGAAATTTAATCTAAGCATCTGTTGAACATATACATTTTTTTAATGTGTTGTGTAACAGGTATTTCAGCTTCGGTTCCTCTGAAGTTAACGATTTTTCTTATTTTTTTTTAAATTTGTGGTTAATGTGTTGTGACTTTGACAAGAATACGGACGAGAATAGTTAAAAAAAGCAAAGCCAACTTTTTTGTGTGATTTATAGAAAAAATTAAAAAAATATTCACTTGAAAACTGCTAAACGCTCAGCCGTGTTCCCATAAACACAAAAATTTTGCGATTTACGATTTAGTGAAATCGTACGATTTCAAATTATTCGTGTTTTAGCAAACGCAAAAGTTAAGTTTCATTTCCAAAACGTTTCGTTGCATTGTATATGTTACATGACAAAAACTGTTATCGGTTATAAATTAAAATGTTATCGGGGACTAACCAAATCGCAAATTGTTGTTGCTTTGATATTCAAAAGTTTAGAGCTCTAAAACTCTCTAAAAATAGCATTAAAAATTAAAAAAATTTTAAATAAATCTTTGTGTTATATTATGCATTTACTTTTCATTTCTCTTATTCGACAGCTGCCGATTTGAAATCGTAAATAATTTGCAATTTGAAAAGTAATCGCAAAATTGTTGCGATTGCGTTTACTGGAGTATGGCTGTATTAAATGGAAAAGTGAAAGTTTTACAACTTTGTGGCTGCTGAGTGAAAGTTTTTTTATTTAAATTTAAAATTCATTTTAAGCTTTTTTTATACAATTCTGAAAACTTGTTTTTTTTTTTTTTGTTTTATAAAATTTGATTTTCGAAACTTTAACGAATCTATCCGTGAGATACTTTTGCAGTCGGGCATACGCTATCGATTACAAATTTTAAAACGTTATCGGTCTGAAGTTTTTCCGTATTTTCATTTAAATTTTCTTTTTTACATGCAACGCATTGTCAAAATCAACAAAACAAAAAAAAAAAAAAAAAATGTCCAAACAATTTGAAGTGGCAACGCTTAATTCAATTGCTTTTGTTGTTGTTGTTATTTTTTGTTATTGTTCTTTTTAGTGTTTTTTTTTTTTTTGTTTGTAGTGCTCTCAACTGAATTTCAGTGCTTCATCAAAAGTTTTGGTGAAAAGTTATTGAGCTAAAAATCAAGTAAACCGCTTGAAAAAATCACTACGACTGCCACTCAAGTTATTTGCATGTAAGTGAGTGACTTTCTAAATGGCAAGAAAACGATTGGAGTAGGAAAAAAAAAAAAAAAACAATGTTAGGAAGGAGGAAAAGAATGAAAGCGAAACATTTGCACTGATGTGTATCCTTTTTTTTTTTTTGTTTTTCTTTTTTTTTTGTTTTTCCTTTTTTTTTTTTTTTGTTTATTGCGTTCTCTAGCATCTAAATCAATTGGCTAGCGGCTAACCAGCAGAAAGTTTCTTTCCCTTTTTTTTTCACTTTTATTTCTATCACTTTTGCGCTTTAACGTTTTCATCGAAGCGCGATAAAAAAAAACAGTTAACTGCAATTAAATTACTTTTGCACAGCAATCCAAAACCAAAACAGTGACAAAAAAAAACAAGATATTACATATGTTAACTTGCGTGGAAGTGAAACTTTGATGCGTAAAAGTGTTTAATAGAAAATAAGCATAACATATTGCACCATTTGTAATCACAAAAACGAGCAATTGCAGCGAATTCCATTGAATTGCAAAAATTTTATAAAATGATCAACGCAAAGATCAACAGAAAGCCTAACCTAAAGATCAACACAAAGATCAACATTAAGATCAACACGAAGATCAACATTAAGATCAACATAAAGCTTAACCTAAAGATCAACACAAAGATCAACATAAAGATCAACATAAAGATCAACATTAAGATCAACATAAAGCTTAACCTAAAGATCAACATCAGGTTCTAAAGCTTAAAGTTCTAAAGATCAACACAAAGATCAACACAAAGATCAGCACAAAGATCAACACAATTAGATCAACACAAAGATCAACACAAAGATCAACACAATTAGATCAACTGAACCCTTTGAAATGTACAGTGAAATATAATATTTTTCTAAAAAAACTTCTCAGTTTCAACCGTGAAATTAAAACGCCACATACAGAGTCAGCTATTCCGGTTGTCATTTCCATTTGTTTCCGTTTCTACATGGCTACAATTTATGCAACAATTTTTTTCTACTAATTTCCTTACGTTCTACTTTTTTTTGTATTGTTTTGCAACACCTGCAAAATAAACGCGATAAGGAAAAAAAAACAAAGAATAAAAAAAAAAGTTGAATCCATAAGAGTACAGATGAAGTTAACGACAAAATTCCGGCGGAAAAAATATTTGCAGCTCGAGCGATGCCAGTTTATGCCGACGACTTGTGCATTCTTTAAGCGACTTCTACTTCAGAGTTTTAGCTTTTTTTCACTCTGCTTTCCGCTTATAAAGTAAACTTTTCACATCTATTTTTTCTGTTTTTTTTTTTTTGTTTTTTTTTGCTTTCCTGGCATGCCTTAACTTACGTCCTGATGTCAGGATGCAGGATACAGTTGAGTGCAGTGCACACACACGCTTCGTTTACTGTTGTTGTTGCTGTTGCATTCATAAAATTTTTCCGCTTTGTAAGCGACACAACAGCAACAACAACTACAAAGCAACCACAACAACAGTGAAAAGAAGAATGAAAGAAAAGAAAAGAAAAAAAAAAAAAAGAATAAAAACTTTTCAAGTACTGCAGCAAATGAAGAAACACTTTCAAGGTGTGCCACTCAAGACGAACGAAGAAGACCAAAAAAGAGAAAGTCAATGCAGCAACTCAAGTTAAATAATTTTGTACATTGCTAAATTTTTGTACTTAAGTAGTACAAAAAAAAAAAAATATTGATTGATTAAGAAAAAAAACAAAAAAAAAAAAAAAATCGAAGAAAATCAAGTTGGAAGCAGCAATGTTTTGAAGAGTACAACGGATGAGCCAACACTTCCCATTTGGCCGGCTTCTTTTCGCTTGGAGTTATCGTAATGTATCCATTTATTATCGCCACTCCTACTCCACTGTTTTTCTTTTCCGTTCAAGCAGCTGTTTCGACTCTCAACGTACATCGGCTTCAATTCAAGCGGCTGCCAATAACCTTAGGTCACCTAGGCCAAATTAGGCACATTGTGATACCTCATGATCTCTTGTTTTTATTCTCCTTATTCGTACCAGAGCTCGATTTCCTGATAAAGCCAAACTTGACTGATTTGATTTCCGCCTGACTATCTAGAACATCCTACCAAGAACGGTAAACCTTATTATCCCAAGCTCTGAACATTGACAGAGAAAGTGTTCTAATGTCCTCTCCTCATTGAATGTCACCCCCTAGTCATGTCTGCCAAGCAGGAAGTGTCCCGTGAGAGCTCCTACCCATATAAATAGAGACTGTCTATTGTGGCGCTTGAGTTGGGCTGTTCGCTTGGTGCAGTATTCTAGAAACGTGAGATTCAAAATATTGGATTTATGGTCCATCTTAACACTGCTAGCCTGGTTATTTTCTGCTTCACTCGCAGCTTCAGAGTGGCCATAGGAATTCTTGTCAAACTTCTTCTTGTAGGAATAATGAAATTTGTACCTTCTCTTCACGAGGCAATTGCCTTTATGATGGCGAGACTATCTGAAAAGATGTATATTTTTTTGCCTACTACCTGAGTGATGCATGGCTTCGTGTTTAGCGACCATTTCAGCTTGAAAGATGCTGCAGTGATCGTGATTTTTCTGAAAAATTCTCGGTCCGTAGAAAAGATTTCTCCTCCGACCCAACCATTAAGTTTAGACTCAACTGTATAAATATTAATGAAGTTTGGTTTATAATGTTGTAGGTTTTGCATTGTGATCTGGTTGGTATAAATATCTCGAACTTCCTACCAAATGCAACCTGTGGCTGGTGGCGAGGGTTCTAGAAGGAAGAGGATTCTCGAGTGACCCTGGCTGCAATTCTACCAGCCTGATGTCTCCCTTACTCTCATAGCCTATAAGATCTAGGGGTACTATGCTTAGGAAAGTATTTAGTAAATCGGTTGGTTTGGTACCTAGTGCACCACTAATGCAGATCTCCGCATGTGATGAACGCCAATAAATCTTACTTTTGATTAATTTCCAAGGTTTTCAAATGCCTGAAAATGATTGCTTGAATCTGCAAGTTCTTGTGGCGTTTGACATGGTTCCCCCATCGAGTATGTTTCAAATTTTTCATCGTTTAACTTTTTCGGCTAACCTGAACGTTTTTTGTTTTCCTCATTAAAATCACCACTTTTAAAGCATTACAGAAGCTTGCAAGCAGTTAAAATGGCTGTTCCGAATTTCTCAAAATTTTTTGAACTGATTTAACGATTTGAAATCGTTAGCTACTTAAATGATTCGCTATATCCAAATATACAATAATTTCTTTCCATTTCACTTCTTTCTTTTGTGTCGCGCATAAAAATGAAATGGAGCAAACAACAGAAACAAAAAAAAAAAAAAAAAAAAAAGTGAAAAAGTGTTGGAAAACACGCTGTTCAAGTGCACTATGCGCTCTCTAGCTCGCTCGCTCGCTGGCTCGCACATTGTGTTCTGCTGTTCTACTTTGTAAGGTGTAAGGTGCAGTGCAGGCAACAACACTGCTTTCATAACGCTTACTTCAATCCTTCAACTAGTTTTTTCATTTTGTATACGTTTTTCTTTTTTTCTTTTCTTTTCTATTTTGTTCTGTTTTGTTTTGTTTTATATCAAGTTGAGTCTTTTGTTTGGCATATGAACAATGAAACTTAATTCAAGGCAGGACAACTTGGCTTTGCAAAATACATACAATAAAAGAGTATGATAAGCGGAAGAGAAGTAGGCAACGAGCAGACCAGAGTATTTTATAGGCAGGAAAACATTGAGAATTGCGAACAATTTAAGTAAGTTTTTGTTGTTTTTGTTGTTTTTGTTGTATTATTAGTGCCATTCTCGACAGACAGACAGACAGACAGACAGACAGACAGACAAAAACAAACTCACTTAAAGTGAAAGTGTTAGCATAAGAGAGAAAGAAAAACGTTAATTTCAGTAGAACCGAAGCTTGAATTCCACTTAAAATGAAAACGTGCTAAAAAATACCAGAAATTTGAAAATTGACTTCATACATGAAACGAGTGTAACTAATGCATTGTTTAAGTGTTCTATAAATATACTTGCGCTGTTAACTTTCAAATAAAACCGGTTTGTAATACATTGGTTGTATGGTTTCAATGTGCATAGCGGACATAGAAAAATGTTTACTATTTTATCTATATTAATGCGTTACAAACATGCCTGGCAAACTTATAATATATTCGTGCAGTAGAATAATAAAAAAAAAAAAAAAAAAAAGTATAGCAAATACACTTTTCCCGCACATTTCCGCTCACTCAAACCGGGTTGTCGGCCATTTTGTTGTAGCAGTTATTGTTGACGCCATTGTTTGTTTGTTCGTTTGATAGTTTTTTTTCATTCTCTCTCTCTCTCTCTCTCTCTCTTTTGCTACTTCAGCGACAATTGGCATAATCTACATTTTCTAATTAAAACTATTGTTTTTTGTCTATTTTGACAAATTTTCTATCTTGTCGCATAAATATTGTAAACTTTATAAACTATTTAGTAGATACTTTAGTATAATAATAATAAAATAAAGAAAATCAGTAAAACAATAAACGTAAATTAACATTTTTAAATGACCACTTATGCATGCATGTCGACAATGTCACTGCTTAATGTTTTTGCTAATTGTATTTCTATGTTTTGCAACACTGCTCTTTACCGCTTTTCACTTAGCAGCACTACTTAGCTCACTTACAACACTTTATTTTTTTCGTTTTTTAATTAGTTATTGAACTTTTCACTTGATTCAGTTGCAGCATTTGATTGTATCGAATTGTTTTATTTTTTTTTTATTTCAGCATTTGTTCTTGTTTTAAGTAGCATTGAAACTTTGCACAAAGTGCACTCGATAACAAGCAAAATTTTTTTTTTTTTTTTTTGAATGAGTTTAATGACGCTTGGTGTTGGTAAACACTTGCATAAAAATATTAACTGTATTTTTAAAAGTACTATAAAACACTTGGCTTTATATACTAATTAAATACATTTTGAGTTTGAATGGTCAATTGAGTGTGATAATATGTATAATTAATTTTTAATAAATATGAATAATAAAAAAAAAATAATGAGATTTACTTTTTAAAACGCATATTTAAAAGTTTTGCAATATCAAAACGGTGCAGTTTTAGTAAGTAAAATGAAGAGTAAATGAAAACGTGCTTCTTATAATTGCATCATGGCATTGCGAAGCAATTTGAGAATGAAATATTGCTTTTGCGAAATATTTGAAATCGTACGAAATTTCTTAAATCGCAAATCGTAGTTACTTTACGCATGAGTCCTGATCCCGTAATCAGTTACTTTTTCGATTTGTGCTTTAAGAGTGTGATTTAATTTCGTACAATTTGAAAATTGTCCATTTTAAACTTATTTACAAAAACTGAAATTGTGAAACAACAATTTAAATCATTGCAGCGGCTGCTCTTTAGTTTCAAATGCAAAGTGGCAAATATAATTAAAATTGCTTAATGCGCTATTATATCGCAGTCGCTATTTTCTTAATTGTTTTTATTTTAAAAATTAACTTTTTAACTTATTTTAATTTAAATTAATTTAATTTGTTTTTTTTTCGTTTATTTGCGCAGCTGCTTAATGCTTTGAAGCATTTTTTATACGCGGCGTATACGCAGTATTGATATTCAGGGTTGTCACACAGTATCGCTCATAGCATTTATGGAAATAATTATTTTAAACTCTATTTATAAAAATAACAAAAATAGTTTATAACAATTATGCGCCCTTAATCGAAATTGGGGAAAAAAAATTTAAAACTTACTTTAATTTTAAAATACTTTCGATTTCAAATCGGCAGCTTTTGAATCAAAACGAGATTTGTGTCACACTCCTGATACTATTTTATTAAGAATGAATTTAAAATGTTTTAAAACAGTGTATATCAGCCATGAACACTTAATTGAAATCGGAAAAAATTTAAATCTAAAAAAAATTTATGATTTCAAATCGGTCGGTTTCGAACCAAATAGAGATTTGTGTGACATTCCAAATAATATTTTATTAAGAATTAATTAATATTGTTTTAAGTCAAAAAACAAACACTAATGCTCCTTATTTTGCTACCAGATTTAATCGAGTAATTTGTTTATAACAATTAAAACCGTTATATCTTATTTTTAACAAAACGCTTTATAATTCGCAAACAGTTTATGTTTCGTAAAAAAAAAATTTATTTTATTTTATTTACCATTGCGTCATCCTGTAATCCGTTTGGTTATTATATGTAGTTTAATTATGATACTGGCTGTTTGTCTTTTTGTCTGTCAGTCTGTCTGTCTGTCCTATGCTCTCAATGTGAAAAAGAATAAATTAAAAAATGTATAATAAAAATAATTACATTCGACAATATTAATATTGTTTTTACATTAACATGAGCGGACCAGCACAAAAATAAATAAAATAAAAGAAACAACAAGAATAAATTTTTAGCTTCAATAGAGCCAAAGTTATAATACACAATATTTAAAATTGAAATTCACAATATTGCTAAGCATACATGTAGCTTTGGGTTTATGGGTTGGCATCAATGGCTCGATTAAACCCAAATTTTTTTACATTAAACTATCTCTTTCACCTGACTGACGGACTGACTGAAGACACGACTACAGCCCAAACGGCTAAAGATAGAAAGCTGACATTTTTTGCTGTAGAATTGTTTTTAAAATAAATCTGAGCACTAAGCAATAATTTTGAAAAATTTCGAACAAGGGCCCAAAGGGATCCTTGAAACCGGAAAAGTCATATCTCTGGGATGATAAGATCTAGAGACTAAATATTAGGCGCATTTGAAAGGTAGCTAAAAAATTTTTTTAGACGTATTCAAATGATTTCAAAATTTAAGACATGGGACATGAAATTAGGCGCATTTGATAGATCCAAAAAAATATTTTTGGGGTGTTTTGGTGTTTTATCAAAATTTGAATCTAAGACCAAAATAGAATATACAATATCTTTTAATACTTTTCTTATAACTCGGTAACGGAGAGGACTAGAGGCTTTATAGAAGGCGCATATAAAATACGGTTCAAAACAATTTTTGATGTGTTTGAGAGGTTTCCGAAATTTGAAACTAGGGCTAAGCGAAGGACCCAAAATAGATTTTCCGACCAGTATTTTGTTTTAGATTTTGTGTGTGCACTAACACGATATTTCGAAAATTTTTGACACGGTGCCAAACAGGTGCCTGGAAACCGGAAAAGCCATATCGTTGGGGAGACTTAAAACTGAGCGCATTTCAAAGAGGGTTAGAAAATATTGTTGATGTGTTCAAGGGATTTCCGAAATGTGAACCTGGCACTCATTGGTGGACCCAAAATAGATTTTTTGAAACAATTTATTTTAATTGACTAGTCACAAAGCCGTGGGTACTAGCTAGTATAAATATAAAAATGATTTATATAATCACAAATTTCGATCTTTAATGCGTTACAAAGTTTCCAAGGCAACCAAACAATATAATTTTCAATACATTTTCACACTCAATATAACTTGTAGAACACTAATGAAAACATTTAAATGAAAATCATTTAAAATCCATTAAGATGCATTAAAAATGTTTTGTATAAAAATGAAATAAAGCAATGCATTAAGTAAACAACAACAACAATAATAATAACAAAGTATGAAAGAGATGAAAAAAGTGCAAAAGAAAGAGATAGCAACATGAAAAAAAATGTCGCAATATGGCAATGAAATAAATTGACACAAAAGTAGACTATGAACTCTTATTGCATTCCATTCCATTCCATACTATTTAGCTTTCTTGCTCTTTCTTTCGCAACATCTCTTTACATCGCTATCTCTTTTACACACACACGTTGTTTGTATTGTATTTTTAAGTGTTCATTAAAAGCAAATGAACAGTTAAAAATAAACAAACATAACAGACCAAGACATGCAGACACATACATATATGAAATCGAAAGGTTCAGTTAAAAAATTTCTTTATAGACAAGCAATATCCCAGATAGGGCTGTGTGATTGTTGAAAATAATCGATTGTTAATGATTGTAAAAATAAATCGATTGTTGCTGATTAATCTTGATTATCAAAAAATATTTTTTTATATAATTTTTTTTTTGATTTTCCTTACATTTCATAATCTTAGTTTAACTTAAAAAATATGAAAAGTGAAGACCCTTCTTTTTTTTTTTTTGTTTTTTGCTTCTCACCTGAAAAAAACCATTCCTATCACGCTTGCAAATCAATGCTAAGTCAATCCTCTTTCAACTACTTGATTATTGAATAAATAATCAATTGATTAATCAAATATTGATTCTTCAACTAATTGATCAGTTGATTATACAAAATAATCGATTGTTCCTTGATTAATCGATTAATCACACAGTCCTAGTCCCAGATCCATTAAAGTGTATTCCAGCAGAAATGTGTGTAACTAAAGTTATTTTATCGTTGGATGTCGTAAATACTAGAACCGGTTTAGGAATTTTTAACTACGCACAAAAAAAAGACACCGAATTTTACGTTTCCTTAACTAGTCGGATAAACTGCCCCAGCGTTATTTAATAACCTTCGAGAGCTCTCGATCTGAGAAATCCTAATTTTTCCGATATCAGTGATATTAATGATAATATAGCGACAAACGTGTCAGTCCGTCGATTTTCTCGGAGACTATAAGAGGTAGAGCTTTCAAAATTGAAACTTAGTCTCTCCCAAGCTTTCAAGTATTCACTTACAAACGTTTTTTGTCTTAAGCGGTTCCCCCCATACAAATCTACCCCAAATTTTTGGGTTTTTGCATAATAACATCATTGTTTCTTATTCTAGGAAGTCTAAATTTAGTATAAATTATGCCTATAATATTCTCAATGAAATATCCCACTAAGGATAGGACCAAAAAGATTTAAGGTTTAGCCCCCATAGACATTTGCCGCATTTTTTTAAGTTTTTGTTTAGCAATTCAATATAATAAGGTATTTTACAAAGATTGGACTTAACTTAAGGTACATAAAGATTGGGTAAAGGGTAACTTGCAGTCGAGCGTACTGGATTTCAGCGTTCTTTCTTGTTTTATTTAAATTCTGCTCACCGAATTGATGAAATATTTTAAAAATAATTAAAAATTTTTTTTTTTCGTAAGTAATAAATATATTTTCGGGGAAAGACTCTATCAAATTTTTTTTTCCGAAAATTTTAAATAATAATTTTTTACACCTTCAATTTTTTAATATTTTGCAGTGTTTGCAAAAAAAAAAATTTGTCTCTGATTTTTTCAGATTTTAAAAATATTTGGAAAGCATTTAAAAACATTTTTTTACTCAAAATACAAGTAAATGTTTACATGGCACACTCCGCCATGTATTGTCGAGAAGACTGCCATCTGTCGGCCAATAAAATGTTAGGTAGCAATTAATAATGCGAAGCACAAGTTGAAGCCTTTAATATTTTTAATAAGTAATAAAATACTCAAAAACACAATTTTTAGGTTCTTGTTTTACTATTTTTTAGCCCTTTTCTTCTTTTATGCCTTCCTAAAGAAATACATATGTATTCTGGGTTTAAATAAATTTATTAAATCACGCCTTGTATATGTATTTACATATTAATAGCACAGGAAATATGTATAGTAGCCATACAAGGTACAAAGAGATTGAAGATTTCTATACCACATAATGGGTGTTACAATAGAATTTAACAATTAAACTAAATTGGTGCTATGTAAAATTTTACAACAAGAAACTCTGCACAACAGCTGCATGTGCGTCTTCATGGCGCAAACTATCAAATGGGAACCCCTTTTTAACATAAATATATACATTTGCACAATTTTACATCAAAGCACTTGCATATTAATTTATTTATGAAAATTCATTAAACACTTTACATGCCATAGTGTTATGTACACGACACACACACACACATACACAAATACTTATCGCTCGAGTATGTTAAATAAGTAAAGAGCAACCAAGAAAATATGTAAAAGAGTGAAATAGATTATACGAATCGTATTATATGGCAGCCAGAAGCCAGTTAAGTATTTTTGCCATTTATGTATGCACATATTTCATATGCAAAGCGAAAGCATTGCGTATGATTAACACATTAAATGTGCTTTTACGAGCAGAACTGTCTATATACGAGGTCATTGGGTTGTTATTATTATTATTGAACTTTAATATTTATAATGCATAACAAATCACTTTACAAACAAACAAAAACAAAGAAGCAAATTAGTAATTTTGTAACAGATCCAACTCCGAAAATTATGTTGACAATTAAATTTCTATTGAAGCGATTAAGTCAAGTGAACGGTTAGGCTAATAACCGAAAGACTTGACTCTCGAGCATTTCGACATCGATTAAAATTGAATCGTTTACTCGGCTAAGTTGATCGGATACTTGCGATGTAATTGATTGCGATTGGGAGTAGGACTGTGTAATTAATCTATTAATCAAACAGCAGTCGATTTTTTATAATCAAGTGATCAATTATTTCAAGAATCAATAATCGATTAATTAACAATCGATAATCACGTAGTTGATAGTGAACAATAGCCGATCATTAATAATCGATTATTTCCAACAATCACACAGCCCTAATTGTAAAGCATTTAAGAATTTTAACAAAAGATTTTTTTTTATTTTAGAAGAGTGATGATATTTTGGCATGTAGCTTAGTGGAGAAACATTTTGGCTTTCGTTTAAATTTCCGGCAACTTTGGTTTTAATAGAAAAAAAAAAATATTTGTTTTATCTGCCATGTTCCTGTAATCACTTTATTAAATTCGTACAAATTTAAATTCTTCGTGGTGCTCCGACAAACGCAAAACTAATGTTTCAATTCCAAATCGTTTCTTTTGCAATGTACATAAAAAAAAAACTGTTATCGGTTACATATTAATATATTATCGGTATAAATAGTGTTTTGGCTAAATTTAGACATACGAGGTGTGTTCAAAAAGTATCGCATATTTTGTGTGTTTTTTTTTTTAAATATTTATTTATTCATGAATATCTATTTTGTCCCCTTTAAAGTAATCCCCTCCCGATAAAATACACCTATGCCAACGTTTTTTTCCAATCCTCGAAACATGCCAAATAGTCCCTTTCCGGTATAGCCACCAGCGCCTTCTTCGATTTAGCTTTTATCTCCTCAATCGACTCGAAACGCGTTCCCCGGAGTGGTCTCTTGAGTTTTGAGAATAGCCAGAAGTCACACGATGCCAAATCAAGCGAATACGGTGGTTGCGGAACGATGTTGATTGGATTTTTGGCAAAAAAGTCACGAAAAATCAGTACAGTTTTTAAAAAAAATTTTTGGTACCAACCGAGACTTGAAACGACGGTGTGCAAGCACTAATTCTTTTACTCTTTGGATGTGAGCATCGTCCGTTGAGGTCGATGGTTGATCAGGGAGCTCTTCGTCTTCAACCTTCGTTCGCAACCTTCTTTCAACAATTTATACCAATCAAATGTTGTTGATTTTGGTAGAGCTCGGTCCCCATAAGCCTTCTTCAATATTTTTATTCCATTTATTCCATTCAGAAAAAAAAAAATTTGATACAGGTTCTTTGAATCCATTTTTTGAATAGGTAAAAACTCAAAGACGATCCAAAACACGTGCAAGCAAAGCAGCTGTCAACAATTAAGTGAACATTCAAAATGGCCGAGCTTGTCGACATAAGTGAGAGACATGAGTACCAACATAACGCCACAAAAAAATCGAAATTCGAATATACGTAACCCGCGAAAATTCAAAATTAGCGATAATGTTTGAACACAGCTCGTATTTAGAAAATATTGATTTAAAATTCAAATTCAAAATCAGTGGTATTAAAAAGTATAAAGATAAAATAAAAATATTTTTAAATTATAAATTGGACCTCTTTTTATCAGGGATGTCAGTGAAATATTCATTAAAACTGACATCGGTTGCTTCATAAATCTCCAAATAAAATCTAGGTGTCACAAAAACTTAGAAAGCTTTCACTGTTGGAAGACAGTTTTATCAATATCAGTCAGTAAGGAGTTGTCATCACAGTTAAATATTTACGTAGACTTTTGTAGACTTTTCACTTGCATATTTTATTTTTTAAATTAAACCAAAGAAAATTTCAAATAATTTTCCCACCCAATGGTTGCATGACAACTCTGCTGCTCTGCACATAAATGCTAGTGCGGGCAAATGATCGATAACATTTGCAATACTTAAATTAGATAACCATTTTTGCCACAATGTACACACATTAATAATAGTTTTTTAAAACTTTTGAAGTGTTCGTAGACAATATTCATTTGATTGAAACAGTTTACCGATAACATCAAAAATCTAATATAGACTATCGATTGTTGAATTTATTAACAATTTCCCATCACTAGCACGTTCACATTTTAAAATGCTAACTAAACAATTATTTCAATGTCATTTTGAGTTAAAAAAAAACTCTACTAAATCTCGAGAGATTTGAAACCAACCCAAAGTATTTTATTACTTGAGATTTCCGTGACACCCTTTGTATTTTATATTATGCATTTACTTTTCATTTCACTTCACTCAAACACTGCCGATTTGAAATCGGGAAAAATTTTGCGATTTGAATCAAAATTTGCGATTTGAAAAGTAAATCGCAAATCTGATATGGATAATCATTTCAGACTTGAAGCGTATACGAGCTGAGCTCAAGGCATTCGGTTCATAGACGAACGTTCATCGGCTCGAACAAAAAAAAAAAAAACATTTCATGCTCATTATCTTCATCATCATCTTCATCATGATCATCCTTCTGCAAACTGAAACAAAAACCAAAAAAACAAACATTGCGGCTTTGTTTTAAACTTAATAGAAATTTTTCGACCACTTAAATGACTTAATGACTAAAACCGACGACAATATCCTGTCTATTCGGTTTTCTTCTGTTAGCTTGACTGTCTCTTTGTCCTTCTGTCGGTCTGTCTGTCAGTACAACACTGTTTATTTCCAATCGTAGCCAACAAATGCAACAATGGCATAAGCTCGTTTTGGAGTTTTTAGTTTTGTCGCTGCTGAATTTAAATTTGGTTAGCTGCCAACATTGGTCCTTTTTCGAATTTTATTATTATTATTTGTCGGCAGCAGCATACTAGCAGCTGTGTAAAATCGCTTCATTAGACTTCAGCCAAAAACACCAAAAAAAAACAAAAAAAAAAAAACGAATTAAAATAATAACTGAGTGACTGACAGAACATGGAGTTGTCGTCAAGTTGCAAGTGCAAAGTTATACAACTTCAACAATAGACGCCAGCTCGTCAGTGTGTGTGTGTCCTTGCTTGTCCTTGCCACTGCTATGGTTACTAGCTGTTCGCTGTGGCTTTGTAAGCTGCTCATTGAATAACGACGAAGATGACGACGACATTGTCTTTCGTCAGCTTTTATTATTATCGCAAAAATGTCCCTTTGCCAGCTGTTTGAATTCTTCTTCATTAATTCATACATTCAATTGGCTAACCATTTCATTCATTCATTCATTCATTCATTCATTTATGTGCTGTTCTTTGCTGCCTATCTTTTTGGTTCAGTCGCATCAAAATTTCTTTTTGGTTTACATTTGGTTTGTATTTATTGGAATAATGACTTCATATTGCAGACATTAAAATTTTAAATGCGGCTTTCTTATGCGCATATTTAAAAGTTTTTATTTTATAAACAAAAAAAAATGTGTCTCGGCATACTAACTTTGTGTAACAACGAATCACAACAGTAAGTATCCAATTCGGATTACATATTTCTTAAACGGGTGAAAATGATTCATTTAATTTTGTTAACAAATTTATTAAGACCTAAAATTTTGGCTCGATTATTACGCTCTGGAAAAGATCTCTCCCGCTTTGCTGCATTTTAAACGAGTTTGCTTTAATCGCGCTTAAAACCGATTGTGCAAAAGGATCGATTAATCGAAAAGAAGACATTTTTCTTTCTTCTTTTTCAAAAAATCGATTATCGAAAAGAATAGATTTTTAAACAAATCGATTTATCGAAAATCGATTATCGAAAAGAATAAATTTAAAAAAAATTAGTTAATCAAAAAGAACCAACTTTTCAAAAAAATCGATTTATCGAAAAGGGTCGATATTTTTTTATTTTTTAAATCGGTTAATCGAAAAAATCGAATTTTTTAAAAAATAAATATGATAATTGAAAAAAACGATTAATCAAAAGTAGATTTTTTTTTAAATCCATTAATCCATTTATTATTTTTTTTTTAAATCGATTAATCGAAAAGATTCAATTTTTTAAAAAATCAATTAATGAAAAGAAGTGATTTTTATAAAAACAGATTAACCAAAAAACATTAATTTTTCAAAAAAATCAATTATTTGAAAGAAATCGATGTTTAAAAAATCGAATAATCGAGAAGTCAATTTTTCAAAAGTTCGATTAAATTTAAATTCTTTTTTTTTTTTAAAGAATCGATTGATTTAATTGATGGTTTTTAAAAAGATTTATCGTTTTTTCAGAGAGATGATAAATGTTTCTTTGTTTTCTTCTTCTTTATTTTAAAATCGAAATTACCGATTTTTTTTTTTTTTCCGAATCGATTAAAATCGTTTAGTGCTAAATGCACCCTAGCGCATTATGGTACGTTACGGTGCAGGCTCGTTCTCAAGTTTACTTTAGATCTCAAAAATTTCTTAACAACCCAAATTAAATCGTTTTGTTTCGTTTAAATTATTAACTCACCAAATATTCAAAGATATTTTATTGTGTATGTTCTAAAGTGTATGTAATCCGCGTAGATATGTTAAACTTACCTAAAAATAGAAGAAAGAATAAATTTAAGAAAATATTTTTTATAAAATTTATTTTGTTTTCAAAAAAAATATTTTTGTTTAAAAAAATCAAAAGAAACAAACAAAAAATATTGAAAACGAAGCCATAAAACTGTACAATTGTGTATAGTCTCACATTATTTTCTTTTGAATTTTAAGAAAAATCGAAGAGAATGAATATGAGAAAACTTATACAATATAATTTCTAATAAATTGGCTCTGACATTAGTTCTTATTTTTAATATTTTATTTTGCGATTCGAACTGAGTTGTTTATTTGAGTAGATGAAAAATATGAAATATTTTTTTTTTTTTTTTGCAATATTATTTTAGCATTTCAATCAGTGTTGTTGTTGTTTCAATCGAAATGCAAATATTTTTATATTTGTTTAACACTGTTTTTCCATTATTTTTTTTTTTTATATAATTTTTTTCTGATTATTTATTTATTGAACAATATTTGCTTTCAGTTCATCGAATATAAATGAAATCAAGTTTTTCAATTGAATTTTTCAATATAATTTCTACGACATGATTTCGCTTTTCTTTGACATCTTCTCCACATTTTGCATTATATGGATTTTTTCCGATTAATCTTTTTATTTTTTTTTGCTATTTTTTATATTCTTTTGTTGACAAATGGCTCAGAAATCAATTTTGCAAATAGTTATTATAAACAAAATTTAAATATAAAAAAATAACAAATAAACATGAGGCGAAAAATAATATTGTGCAGCTTCAATGCAAAATAAGTAAACAATTAAAATTATAAATAAATATAAATCAGAAAATAATAAATAATCTGTGGTGGCCACACACTCATACTAAAGCAAAAGCTTATATGTATATGTATAGTCTATGTACATATGTCAAGTTTATAAAAAAAAAAAAAACTTCCAACACTAGCACAAAAGATCGATATATATCGTAATCGATGTGTCATCAGCTAGCTAGCATTTTTTAGTTTTTGTTCGCACTTTTGTAAAAAATCGATTAATGTTCCATATATCGATATTAATGATTATTGCCGAATATCGATAAATTTTTGTATAATTCTTTAATTATTTTAATACTAAGCGAAGATTCTGTGTGCGTTTGTTGTTTTTTTTTTATTTAATCTTTACTAAGGCAAAAAAAATAAGAAAAACGTTAACTTCGGTGGAACCGAAGCTGAAATACCCGTTACACAACACTTTTAATAGTTTACATGTTCACCAGGTGCTTAGATTAAATTTCACGATGAATTTGGTCAAATTTGTATGGAGGCTTTATGTTATATTTGCCCGATCCTTACAATATCGAAAGTGTTCACTTAGGTGGACATTGGAATTGATTTTACCAAATTTAATTGAATTCATACAGAAATAATAAATGTTTTGATATAAAAACTCGAAAATGGGCGGTAAGTTTGTATGGAGGCTATACATAAAAATGGGCGTGGCGCCGTAGGTTGACTTTGGATGACATAAAAAGTGTTCTTACCCTATTTGGTTTAAATATATTCATAAATAATACGTATTTTCATACAAAAATCGAAAAAAGCGTTAAGTTTGTATGGGGGCTATATCTGAAAATGAGCGTGGCAACATTCTTTTTTAATATTGGATGCCATTAGAAGTATTTTTACCCTATATTGTAGTAAAAGCATTTATAAATAATAACTATTTTCATACAAAAAGTCGAAAAAAAGTGGTAAGTTTGTATGGGGACTATATCTAAAAATGGGCGTGGCACCTTGGTTCTGATATACAAAGTAACTAGGGAGCACAAAAAGCTTAAGTTTAAAATTTCAGGTCAATATCTTTAAAACTTTCCGAGTAACAGCCATCGCAACAGACAGACGGACAGACAGACAGACGGACATGGCTAAACCGATTCGTCTCATCGAGCTGATCAATAATATATATACTCTCCGATGTCTCCTTCAATGCGTTGCAAACTTTCGACAAACTGAATATACCCGTTTACACTTTGTGTAACGGGTATAAAAATAGTTTCGATATTAACGATCATTTAGGAGTATCGAAAAAAATGGTATCGATATTGTATGCCATTACAGACTGAAAATGATTTAATTTTCAAGAACATTGTATTGTCGCAGTTTAAAGAAAAAGCCTCTTAGCCTACCATGAGTTTACTAAACATTTTGGAATTATTTTCTTTTTTATCGGTCACATTTTAAAAATTTCCTATTAATGTGTTTAAATTCCATTTTTTCTAGAATCTAGAAATGTCCGTCTTTCCGTTGCGAGACGTTTTATTCGCTGCCTTTAAAGATATTGAGCTGAAACTGAAAACTTACACATTTCTTGGTTCTAGGTAGTTTACATGTTGAAATCGAAATGCCAAAATAGTGTAACCAAACATCATCAAAGTTAAAAAATTAAAAAGAATTTTAAAAAAGTAGCGTTTACTTTTAAAATACTCACAGATAGAATCGGAACTGTCAAAAATATTTATATATTGTTCGTAAAGGTCTTAGTTTTTCGTTTCAAAACTGGTAAAAATAAATTTCGATTCGTAGTTGGCTAAGTTATTGTCACATAAGTGAAAAAGGAGGTAAAAATGGGTTTTTAAAAATAAGTCCAGGAGAGTTCCGAATACTCCAATTTTTTTTTTTATTCGAACAGACCTACAACACCTACTT
>JAEIFJ010000393.1:0-32627 GCA_018903435.1 Leucophenga varia | reverse complement strand
TCTTTCTCCATTGTTATTGATAGTTTTATGTAGGCCACGTAGTTTCCTACTAACCACGAAACCTTATCCAAATATGCGTTGACTCTCATGGCCACTGTAGTAGATGTCGCAGGTTGCTTTTTCTAGGTATCCGTTTCCAATCCAATTCATTTCCTGGATGGCTGTAATATCAGCCTTAAATCTGTCAAAAGTGTCAATCTGTTGTTCATTTTTAAATCGTGTTCTTTAAATCTTTTCCGGGTTTTGTTATGGTGAGTAGCAGATTTAACGGTAGATGGGGCCTCCAGAATCCATGCCCCTGCCGTGGAGTTCACCGCGGGTGGATTTTCACTTGTGTGTCTGCCACCTGGAGTAGTTTTGTTTCTTCTAGCCGTCTTATCCATGGTTCGTGTGATCATTTGGTTTTAAGTTGTTTTCCGATTGAGGGACCAACACCCTGCGAACCAACCTCATCCCGAGGGTTATCTCTTTAGACGCCTCTTACGTCAAGCTGAGCCTGCTGTGGTGGTATTCTTGACAGGCCGCACACCACACGAGCTATGACTTATTAACTATTGTTATTAACTATTGTACAGCAAATAAAACTGAATATACCCGTTTACACTATTTGTAACGGGTATAATTAACAATTATACTGCCAGTTTTTGTGACATTAGATTTAAAACTATTTATAATTAAAAACTTTTGTAAAATATATTGAATTTGTGAAAGGAATATTATTTTGTTGAATCATTTAAAAATATTGCTCATATACTCGCAAAAATTGACAATTTGTTAGGACCGTGTTCTAAGGCAACTAACAAACACATTGAGTGCAACTTTTTACAATTGTGGCAGTATCAATTTAAACAAAAAATATTTGCAGCTCTTAAGCGTTTAGCATACTTAAAAAATAACACAGGTCTCAAAATCACTTTTTTTTTTTATTCAATCAGAGTGATTCCGACGATTTGTGCGCGAACACGAACCGAGTCGAAAAATGCCACACGTCATGATTTTGAGAGAGTGGGGGAAAGACACCATTTGTGTTTTCCTAATTCTCTTCCCCTACAAAATCATCGTAGGATGGTTTAAAGAAAAAAGTTCAAGTTTTAATTTAAAAGTTTAACCCTATGATTATGATGAAAACAAATACTAATTACATTGAGCAGAGCAGAGCAGAGGAATAGCAAGGTTAAAACCATTTTTCAAACTAGAATTTTTCTTTAAACATCTACATGATTTACTTAAACCTAGTCTACTGCACATTGTAATTAATAAACATATACTCGTACACCATCTTTTGTGTTAGAAATTACTCAACATTTTCGGTTCTATTGTCTTATAATTTAGAAGTTATAAACATTTGTATACCAAACAATATAATCAATTTCATTATTTGCTATAAAAATTTATGTTTATATGCACATATATTGAAACCCACACATATATTGCAACCCACACATACAGGGTCCGCCATCTAACATTTTTTTTTTTGAACTAGTGGTTATTTCGAGTGTGGCAACACTGATGTCACATCTGATTGTACAGAAAGTTAGTTTTATCCTTCCGCTGAACGAAAATGGTTGTGTATACGATTGAGGAACGCGTTAAAATAGTGCAGTTTTACTTTGAAAATTATGGTAATGTTGCAGAATGTGTGCGAAAATTACGCACGGAAATGAGCCGAACAGAAGCACCGTCCGCTCCGTATGTGCGCTTTCTTTTGAAAAATTGAGAGAAACCGGCACAATTATTGATAAACCAACGCGTGAGAAACCAAAAACAGTGCGTACTGCCGATAATATCGCTGCTGTAGCCGAGAGTGTGCGTGAGGCGCCCGGAACATCAGTGAAGCGTCGCTCTCAACAATTGGACATTTCCACGACGTCCCTTAGGCGAATTTTGAAAAAGACCTTGGTATGACACCGTACAAAGTTTAATTGGTTCAAGAATTGAAGCCACGAGACCATCCGATGCGGTTTGCCTTTGCCGAATGGGCAGATGAGCGCTTGGCCGAAGACCCGGAATTTTACCAAAAAATCATCTTTTCCGACGAAGCTCATTTCCATCTTGGCGGCTACGTCAATAAGCAAAATTGTCGTATTTGGGGGACGGAAAACCCGCACGTGATCGAAGAGAAGCCAATGCATCCTCAGAGAGTTACTGTTTGGTGCGGATTTTGGGCCTGCGGCATCATTGGCCCATTTTTCTTCGAAAATGCGGCAGGAGCCGCCGTTACGGTCAATGGCGAACGCTACCGCGCCATGTTAACGGATTGGTTCTTCCCGGAAATCGAAGACGAGGACTTGGACAACATTTGGTTCCAGCAAGACGGCGCACCGTGCCATACAGCCAACGTTACGATCGATCTCGTGCGCACTGTTTTCGGAGACCGAATTATCAGCCGAAATTCTGATGTCGTTTGGCCGTCTCGGAGCTGTGATTTGACACCGTTGGATTATTATTTGTGGGGCGCCGTCAAAGACAAGTGTTATGTGGACAAGCCAGCGACAATTCAAGCTTTGAAGGACAACATTCGCGTCGCCATTGCCGAAATACGGCCGCAAACAATCGGAAATGTCCTCAAAAATTGGGTCGACCGAATGGCGTACTGCAAGGACAGCCGAGGCAGCCATTTGAACGAACTTATATTCCATAAGTAACCGGAAGGATTGTACTTTAATATAAAAAAATAAATTTGATGATCGGATGAACCGTTTTGTTTTTATTGCATTTAAAAAAAAAAAAAAAGTTACGTGGCGGACCCTGTATATTGCAACATAGCATTGCAACACAACGAACATATTTATATACCCCAACATTTAATAAAATGTTTAATATTGCGCATAACAAGGATATTGTTCAAGTTTTTTAAATTAAATATATTTAATATATCCTTGGAAGATTAAAGTATAATTTTTGTTGTTTTTGGTATATATCCTTTTTAACCAATTATGTCTAAATATATGTATACATAATTAGCTTTATTTAAATACCCCCATCATCTTAGCTTTTGCAGTATAGTACAAAATTTTATTATATTAATTTCTGTTGCTCATAGTTTGTTAACTTTTGCAAAAAAAAATTTGAGTCTGGCAGAGGAGAGTAGGAGCGGGGCCCTAGTGTTTGCTTATCTGGCTTCATCGAAACTCCCAGAAGACACATTAACTTTATGGGAACAGTCGGTAGAGGCAGCTCGTGACCTCCCAAAATGGTCGGAAATGAGTGACTTTCTATCTAATCGTGTTGAAGTCTTAGAAAGGGTTAACACAATGAAAGCCACAAAGCGTCCTCCTAGGTCATCTCAAAACAACGCACCTAGCCGATCACAATCGTTTTTAGCGCAAACAAAACTAAGCTCTGAATGTAAATTTTGTGAAAAACTTCACTCTATTCGTTATAATCTTTCAGCCGATTCATGAGATTTTTTCCGGTGATGATTGATCATCAACTGTGTCTTCAAACCACTCCTCTAACATTCATGCTGTAATTCTTCCGACGACCCTTATTCACGTTGCCCACAACGGAGAATTATTTATTTAACGCGCATTGATTCATCAAGGCAAAAGGAGCAAAGAGAAGATTATGCCTACCCACTCAAGATGAAATAACAAATATTTCAGCTTTGGGTGGTAAATTTTTCGGAAGGTCTACGAAAGTGTGACAAATTTCATTATCCACCTTTGATAGAAGAGCAACCATTCCGGTCGAAACTATCGTTTTGGACAAATTAATAATATGCTGCCATCTGTCAAATGCTCTATGGCAGACAATACAGGATACAGAATTGAATTCGCAACTTAGGCTCTTCTGGGAGACTGAGGAAATCGAAGGTCCCAAAATAAAGTCAAATGGAGAAGTCTATTGCGAAGATAAGTACAAGTCTACAACATACCGTCAACCCGATGGTAAGTATGTTGTACGACTACCATTTCTTCCAGAGATTTTAAAAACTCTGTTTCTTGGCTTATGTCGCGGTGCTGCTATTGCTCAATATTGCCATGTGAAAATCACTCAGAGCAAGAACAAAGACCTAAGTACGGAATATCACTCTGTTCTCAATACCTATTTAAATCTGGACCAAATGACAACTACTTAATCTCAAGAAGTTTATCGAATAGGTAAACATTATTCAATTTATTTACCACATCATGATGTAGTTCGGCCACACAGTGTGACTACCAAAGTTCGTGTGGTTTTTAATACCTCTAAGAAGTCTCAGAATGGTTTATCTCTAAACGACATTCTTGGGACAGGCCCCACTCTTCAGAATGATTTCATGGGTATTATTTTAAACTGGCGTCTCTACCAGTTTGTATTCAGTGGCGATATCCAGCAAATGTATCGCCAAATATTGGTCCATGAAAACCATCGCTACTTTCAACGCAACATTTTCAATAATTCGCCCGAAACTTCTGTTCAGGATTTCACACTTGATACCGTCAATTTCGGTATTAACTACTACAAGCTAATGATTGCATTAATGCTTTGCCTTTGGCACCTACCATTTTGCGAAATGAAGCATCTGTGGATATTTTGTCAGGATCGTATGAATCATCAACAGCACAAAATGGTCAAACTCAACTGATCTGTGCGTTAAAAACCGCTGGGTTTAAACTCAGAAATATTACGGCCAATCTTGCTAAATTGCTGCAAGACGTGGACCGACGTACTAGACTCAAATTTGTTAAAATTGACAGATTAAAGCTCAACAAAAATGCTTGGCGTAAAGTGGAACCCACTTCCTCTATAGCAAAGCGTCAGATTCTTTCTTACGTTTCGGCTTTGTTTGACCCGGCGGGCTGGCTTGCACCAATTATAGTGCAAGCCAAGATATTGATGCAGCAATAATGGCTGGAAAGTAGCGGTTATTCAAAAAAAAAAATCAAAATGTGTCCTCTAAGATCCTCTCGCCTCATTGAATTTGGTGCTTGATGCAGAAGGTCTCTTGCGAGTGAATGGTCGTTTGGCTAATTCAACACTCACATATGATGAACGTCATCCCATTTTAATGCCACACCAATCGCGTTTGTGCTTCTTATTTCTCCCACTTACGAATTCCTTCTTGTATTACCAACTACGATAGTGGACAGACGCGCTTTTTATTGTACTCGTTTATCATAGTAGTTCTTAAAAATCTAAATAACAAACCGATTGCAATGTTAATATCAGAAATATCTCGGTGACTTTTTTGTCTCATTAATCTTAATTAATTAATCATTCTACGCTCTACGCTCACATGTAAGTCAGTGGCATTTAATTGCTTTAACTTATACATCGGCAGGTAAGACAAAATAAAATATAAATCTAGCGTTAATACGCGGGGCTCATATTAGCTAAATTATTTTATACATACCCTCCTCTACCTCTCCATGGTACAACACCTGGGGTATTTTAGCACACCCAATAAAATCGATAAGTTCGGTGGATCCGAAGTTTAAATACCCGTCTCACTTCATTTGACGTATTTATTTAAATTTAAAAAAATTTTAACTAATTTTATACTGAAGATTTAACTTGATATAAGAAGCATTTGTACCACATTTGAAACCAATTCACATTTTTTTTCGAAGGCCGACTACGCTATATAAGGAAGATTTTTACATAGACTACAACATATTACAACATAAAAAATTTAAAAAAATTTCCAAAAATTTTTTCATATTTACTATAGATAATACTAGTAAAAAAAATAAATTATTTAAAAAATTCTTAATCAATGCTGTGAGCAAAAATCCAATAAAAACTTAAATCACGGTTGCCGCTATATGATAGTTAATATCGATATCGTAAAAAGAAATATGATCTCAGATCAAGAGCTGTCAAATCTCATTTAAGGATATTCAATATCGCTGGGAGAAGTTCCTTCATACTTACGCAGCTATGCTCTTTCAGTCCAATATCTTCAAAACTGGGTGAATAAATCGTGGAGCAACATACAGACAGACGGACTCATATCATAAATTAGAAGATACATGCGAAATATTATAAAAAACAAAGAAAACGTTAACTATGGTGGAACCGAAGCTTATATACCCGTCACACATATATATGGGGGCTATGCCTAAAAATGGGCGTAGCACATTAGATTTGTTATTGGATGACAGAAGAAGTGTTTTTACCTAATTTGGAGAGAATATATGCATAAATAATACCTATTTTCATACAAAAAAATTTAAAAAAATTTAAGTTTGTATGGAGGCTATACCTAAAAATGGGCGTGACACTTTCAAATTCAAACTTGACCTGGTCGTCGCCGAGAAAAGCTTAAGTTTCAAATTTCAGTTGAATATCTCTAACAGTCTCCGAGTAAATCGCGTTGAAATAAACAGACCGACAGACAGACAAACAGACGGACATGGCTAGATCGACTCGCCTCATCGAGCTGATCAAGAAAATATATACTTTATGGGGTCTCCGATGCCTCCTTTAATGCGTTACGAACTTTCCGACAAACTGATAATACCGTTCACAGTGTGTGTGGCGGGTATAAAAAAGCAAATAACAATTTTGGGCTAATTCTTCTGAAAATAGCCGGCGTACTGCTTTCAGAAAAAGTAGGATCAACTTATCGAAAAGATAGTAAGTCCTGAAAAGAAAAATTTAAAATGGACGACGTATTTCCACTAAAGCTGTAGC
Source organism: Leucophenga varia (assembly GCA_018903435.1). Taxonomy (NCBI): domain Eukaryota; kingdom Metazoa; phylum Arthropoda; class Insecta; order Diptera; family Drosophilidae; genus Leucophenga; species Leucophenga varia. Next base: position 26,006 of record JAEIFJ010000393.1, on the reverse strand, counting down.
ATTATATTTGCAAATTGCTTCAAACCCCTTTTTACTTTTTCCTACTCGAAACAATGAAGTGTTTATTACTTATTCGTTTAATAAACCTTTTTACCTCTCAACATGAACAACACGGAAACAGCGCTTAATTCTTAAGTAACTGTATAGAAAACAATCGTTTATTGCTAACTTTCTCGGAAACAGAATGTAAACTTTCTGTATCCAAGAAAGTTAGCAATTAACGATTGTTTTTAATTCAATTAATAAGGCGCTGTTTCAGTGTTGTTCTTGTTGAGAGTTGAAAATGTTTAAACTAGTTCTGATCACATGGTAAATCTGATGGAACAGCATCTTTTCTCCACTTTTATGGGTCCTGGCCATCGACAAGATGATAACACAACTGGAGGAGATGGGCTGCCACTGCTAATGCCGATGATGATGCGAAAGTATTCAGCGGTAAATTCACCCATATAATTTTTAATTTTATGGAAGAGCATTCGAAAGGGTTTCATTTTGAGCTACTTGCTTAGTGGAAATGCTAATAAAAAAAAAGATCGCTGAAGTCGAGTATGCTCGACTGCAAGATACCCTGTACCCAAACTTTATGTACCTTAAGTTTAGGGCTATCTTTGTAATATATCGTGCATTACTGAACTGGTTTTATATACAAAAAATCCAAAAAAAAAAAAAAAAAAAACAAGGAAAAACGTTAACTTCTGTGGAACCGAAGCTGAAATACCCGTTACATGGGCGTGGCGTTTTGTTTTTGACCGTGGATGAAAAAAGAAATGTTTTTACCCAATTGGGAGCGAGTACATTCATAAATAATTACTATTTTTAAACAAACAAGAAAAAAGTTAACTTCGGTTGGACCGAAGCTTATACTATATACCTGTTACACATCATTTGACGTTGATAGACCTTCGTGTGCAGCATTTGTATTAAATTTTATTTTAAAATACTAAACAAATTAAAAATTCTCTTAAAAATTTAGGAATTCGCGGTCCGATTTGGACCAATTTTAAACTGACGATTTGGCATGGTATAAGAAAAATTTAAACCATATTTGAAGCCATTCGCTTTATAAATACATTTGTTTCATATAAGAACTTGAAAAAATGTTGTACTTTTGTATGGGAGCTATACCTAAAAGTGGGCGTGGTACATTGATTTTAACATAGAAACTACACAGGACTTAGAAAAGCTTAAGTTTAAAATTTCAGCCCAATATCTTTAAAACTGAGCGAATAAATCGCGCAGCAACACACAGACAGACGGACGGACGGACAGACGGACAGACAGACGGACATGGCTAAATCGATTCGTCTCGTCGAGGTGATCAAGAATATATATACTTTATAGGGTCTACGATGCCTCCTTTAATGCGTTACAAACTTTCCGACAAACTGAATATACCTGTTTACACTAGTGTAACAGGTATAAAAATCGAAAAAAATCGATTAGTTTGTATGGGGGCTATACCTAAAAATGGGTGTGGCACTCTCATTTTCGAACTTATCCTAGTCGTTGCCGAGAAAAGCTGAAGTTTAAAATTTCAGGCCAATATCTTTATATTTTCATCGAATAAATCGCATAGCAACAAACAGACGGACAGACGGACATGGCTAGATCGATTCGTCTCATCGAGCTGATCAAGAATATATATACTTTGTGGGGTCTCCGATGCCTCCTTCAATGCGTTACAAACTTTTGGACAAACTGAATATACCCGTTTACACTATGTGTAACAGGTATAAAAAAAAATAGGGTACATTTGTATGAGGGCTATACCCAAAATTTTGTTAGTCCTACCCGTATTGGGATATTTCATTGGGACTATCATAGGCATAATAATAGATTTAGACTTCCTAGAATAAGAAACAATGACGTTTTTATGCAAAAACCCAAAATTTTGAGGTAGAATTGTATGGGGTACTCCTTACAATGGGGTTACAGAAAAACCGTTTGTAAGAGCACATTTGACGGGTTAGGAGAGTCTTAAATAAGCAAGCTCTATTTCTTATAGTCTATGAAATAATCGTTTTCATAAGCCAGACCTAACAGACGGACGGACAGACAGACATACATAGTTTTACTCCCCTTTCAAAGCTGATCAAGAATATATATGTATACAATGTGGGGTCTATCTAGCCTCCTTCTGAATATTACATACATTCGCTCCAACTTAATATTCCCTTGTACCCTTTGGGAACAGGGTATACAAATTTTATGTAGCGCACAAGTGACTAAATAGTTATAGCAAGTGCTATCAACTTTTTATTTAAACATTTTAGCACATCAATATTTTTGCAAATTTAAATTATTTTTGTCTTAATTTGTGAGAACTATTATTATAATTCATAACGGCTCGTACCGTTTAAAAAAATTGATTTTTAATGAAACTACTTGTTTCATTTTATTTCGTGTATTCGGCTTTTCAGTTTTTGTAAGTAATTCAACATTTATTTATTTATTAGAAACCTTTTAGATATTTTACTTTACTGCCTTTTTTATACAGCTTAAAAGATAATACCAGTTTTTATAACCGTTACACATAGTATAAACGGGTATATTCAGTTTGGCGGAAAGTTTGTAACGCATTTGTGTGTTGCGAGGTGATTCATTCGCTCAGTTTTTAAGATATTTAGCTGAAACTCGAAACTTAGGCTTTTCTCAGTCCAAGGTAGTTTGTATGTTAAATTCAGATAGTCACGCCCACTCTGTGGTAGGGCCCCATACAAATTTACCGCCCATTTTCGAGTTTTTGTATGAAATGAGGTATTTTTTATGCATTTATGCACTTTAAATGGGGTAGAAACACTTCTAATGTCATTTAATGTCAAAACCAAGGTGCCACGCTCATTTTTAGGTATAGCCCCCATCCAAACTTACCGCCCATTTTGAGTTTTTGTATGAAATTATGTATCATTTATGAATGATTTCACTTCAAATTTGGTAAAAATATTTTTTATGTCATCTTATGTCGAAACCAAGGTGCCACGTCCATTTTAAGGTACAGCCCTCTTACAAACTTACCGATCATTTTCGAATTTTTGTATGAAAATACGTATTATTTATGAATGTATTCGCTTCAAATTGGGTAAAAACACATCTAAACCCATCCTATGTACATACCACCGATATGCTACGGATCGGGCCACCATAACGTGTAGCCCTATTCATATATATAGAACGTGTAGCCCATTTTTAGATATAGCCTCCACACAAACTTACCTATTTTTCGATTTTTTGTATGAAAGTAGTTCTTATTTATGAAAATATTCACTCCAATCTGGGTAAAATCACTTCTACTGTCATCCTATAAATATGCTACTGATACCCCGTACCTCACATTTTGTTTTTTTCAAGAAAATTATTGTTATATCTCCATTTTAAGCTTAAAATTTTACTTGAATGGTTTTTATTTGAGCCTCAGCATGAGTTGTTCCCACCCAACTCCTTTGCAGAATATAGTCTACGTCACTAATGATCCTACGTAAACTAAGTAAAGTTTCGTGTGGCGGGTATTTGAGCTTTGGTGCTACCGAAGTCACCGTTTTTTCTTTTTTAATATATTTTCTTTAATATTTAAAATAATAGCTTTGTATTCTTGAATTGATTTGAGTATTATTTTTATAGACATTAAACATATTGTAATTAAGGAAACATTTAAACAGAATGCAAGAACTTTTTAATAAAATAATAAATTAAATAATATATTTATGACCTAAATTATTTAAATTAGCAAACAATAATTTAAAACCTTCAAATACTCGTAAACTTGGTTGAAGCCCACAGAGAGATATTAAAATATTTTTGTTTAATTTTTTTTATTTATTCGTTAAGCATTTAAAAAAATAAAATCGTCTTTAATATGGCTGTTAGCGGGAAATGTTAGTAATCAGTAAATTTCCAGGTCAACGGCTATTAAATATCGCTATGGCTGATTCCTTATGCTTACCCGGCTTGTAACTTGTAAAAATGTTTTTGTTAATAACAAATGCATTTCATTCAGTTTTAAGATATTGTTTTTTATTGTGGTAGTCCGGATAACCGCTGGTTTTTAAATATCCGGATTATCGATATTATACTGTATTAAAAATATGAATATAACATAGAATAACCCCTTTTGCATGTTCACAGAAGAGCTACGACTTTGTGTTCGTTTGGCACAATATGCAGAATTTTTTAGTGTTTTAGTGTTACTGTGGACGTTCGAGGGATAAAAAACTCTTTTAGCTTACAAGTTATTTCGCAAGAAAACATAAAAGTTTAAATTTTAAAAGAAATTTTTAATAAAACAAAAAAAAGGTGTACTTAATAAAAAAAAAAAAAAAAAAAACAGTGGGAACAAATTGAAACATAAAATACTAACAATACAAAACATCAAAAACAAAAAAAAGAAGTAAGTGTATGATATAATTTTTGTTTTCGACTTCGTGAGTACAATTTTCATCGAGATATTTTGGAAATATTGTATTAGGTCGGACTTTGTATTTTGTTTTGAATTATATTTTGTTTTGCCTAAAAACAATCCGTATTGTTTATATTGCCCAATGCTTTAGTTTATTTATTTTTTAATGCTCGTACCATCTTATTGATTTGTTCACAAAGTGCGATTCTGTCTGCGCAGAATCAAAACCAAGTCACGTGAAGCGGTTGGCGGTAGGTATTATAATACATGTTTTGAACTATTTGACATTGAAAATATTTCCATTGTATAGATTTACAAAGGTACATATGTACACATATGTTAAGCTTAAACCGAATTTTGTTGCAAAATACCATTTACACTTTTTATGAAAAAGTTACATAGATGAAATAGAATAAAAATAAATTTATAGTACAATAAACTGCGGTTTTAAAACATTAAACTATTTTTGGGAATAAATTGATTAATTTTATTTTCAATATAAGCTTAAAAGACTGTCAGGTTTGCAAAGCTATTACTGCTGACCATTTATGTTTCAAAGCACATATATATATTATTTTTCCTCATATAATCATTAACCATTTGTCTTTGTTTTAAAGTCGTTTATTTGTAATTAAAAATTTTGCATAAAAAAATAGAATCGAGAAAAAATATATGAACGAATAAAAAAATAAAAAACAAGTATATTTTAATTTCTTTACTAGTTTTTTTATACCCGTTACACATAGTTTCAATGTATTATTAATGCATGTATTAACTCCAAATTGGGAAAAATACTTTTTATGTCATCCAATGTCAAAGCCTACGTGCCCAAAAAAGGTATTATTTATGAATGTATTCACTCCAAGTTGGGTAAAAACTTTTCTTATGTCATCCAATAACAAATACAGCATACCATGCCCATTCTTAAATATAGCCCCCATACAAACTTACCGCCCATTTTTGAATTTTTGTATTAAAATCCATATTATTTACGAATGTATTCGCTTCAAATTGGGTAAAACATATCTAATATCATCCTTAGTGTACTCCACCGATATGATATGATGTTAAAACTTGAGTTGTATCACACCATTGATTCCCATCCATCACATCTCGAAGTTCTCTCTTAGCCATTGATGATCAAACATAAACTATTTAAAGATTCATGTGACGGGTATTTAAGCTTCGGTTTTACCGAAGTTAACGTTTTTCTTTGTTTTTTATTATTATTAAGCTTATACCTATGTTTACAATTTCTTACATTCACACATTAAAAAATATATATACAAAGGTGTCACACAAAATCTCTTTTGGTTGGTTTCAAATCTCTTATAAAATTCATTGAAATAATAAATTTTTTTATTTTTTCCCCCCCCAAAACCCCCCCACCCACCCCCCCCCCCCCCCCCCCCCCCCGGGGTGCTAAATCAAGCGAATACGGTGGTTGCGGAACGTATATTATGTGGTTGGATTTTTGGCAAAAAAAGTCACGAAAAATCAGTACCGTTAAAAAAAAAACATCACGAACAACCGAGACTGACACGTTTGAGGCCCAAAACATCCTTCAAAATTGTATTAATTGATCCTTTCGATACGCCAATTTCATCAGCAATGTCTCGCATAGTTAATCGACAGAGTACATAGTTTTAAAAAATCATCATTTAAAACAACCAACACATTATTGTTTGAGGCCCAAACATGGAGGAGCATCGTCCGGGAGGTCGATGGGGGATCGGGGCTCTTCGTCTTCAACACGTTTGAAACCTTCTTTCAGAATTTATACAATCATTAATTGATCCTTTCGATACGCCACTTTCATCGTTAATGCCTATAGTTAATCGACAGTGTGCAAGCACTTATTCTTTACTTTTGGGATGTGAGCATCAGTCCGAGGTCGATGGTTGATCAGGCTCTTCATTAAACATGTTTGAAACCTTCTTTCAATTTATACCAATCAAATGTTGTTGATTTTTGTAGAGCTCGGCCCCCATAGTTCCAATTTTTCCATTTATTACATTCAGAAAAAAAAATTGATACAGGTTCTTTGATCCATTTTTTGAATAGGTAAAAATCGAAGACGATCCAAAACACGTGCAAGCAAAGCAGCTGTCAACAATTAAGTGAACATTCAAAATGGCCGAGCTTGTCGGCATAAGTGAGAGACATGAGTACCAACTTAACGCCACAAAAAAAATCGAAATTCGAATATACGTACGTAACCCGCGAAAATTCAAAATTTGCGATAATGCTTAAACACACCTCGTATTGTAAAAAAGAAATGTTTAAAAATTTTAAATATTTTATTGCACTTCAAAACCATACAATTTGTATGAAAAGTGGAAAAATGTATTAAATAACGCCACATAGCTCAAAAACTGAAAATTTTATTGTTAAAAAACTGAATGCCCTAATTTACTTGGGACATATTCCATAAGATACTGTTAAGGAATATTTTTTCAAAAACATTTGATAATATTGAAAGAAGGCTTATCGGATGGTAAGACGCTTGCACTTGAAGCATTTTTACCAGGTTTTGGAATAGCTATGACCTCTGCTACCTTCCACGTCTTGGGGAAATTATTATTGCTTTTAACATATTCCGCAGATAATAAATATCAATAATAGGTAGTTCTTCAATCAATTTTCCGGTTATCATGTCATAGCCAGGTGACTTGTTTGCCTTGATATTGTCGATAATATTTTTAACTTCCCTTGTATTTACATCTCGAATTTTGATAGTTTGTGGGTTGCTAAAAGTTTTTGGATTAATGTAACAGGTTTGTGTGTCATTTGTAAAGGCATTTTCGTAAAAATCAGCTAGTAGGGTCTATTTTTAGCGTTCTGTTTAAGCCCAGGCACCATCTGGTTTCTTTAATGGTGCGGTAAAGGTTGTCGATTTTCTTAGTTTTTTAGTGGCCTTTCATAGGGAGAAATTTGTGACTAAGATTGGGCTTAAATTAGTCAGATCATTTTCTATATTTTTTTTTTTATTCTGAGAAAGCTTTACTTTTAGATCCTTTATTACTCGATTAAGTCTCTTTTTTATCTCCGGGACATCAGTAGTTTGGCAGATTTTTCTAAGTCTTCGTTTATTCTCTATTTGATTTCTTTCTTTTTAGTTTGACAATTTTTATTAGCGTTAAGCATTCCATTAAAGGAACTTTAAACACATGCAGTTAAGAACAAAGTATGACAGGAATATTAATATTATGTTAATTTAAAAATATTAGTACTTACATATCTAATTTCGATGTTTTGTGAGTTTCTAGATGTTTCTGAATTATTATAACAGGTTTGTGTGTCATTTGAGAAGGCATTTTCATAAAAGTCAGCTAGTAGGATCGATTTATCGCGTTCTGTTTTAGCCCAAGTACCATCTGGTTTCCTTAATGGTGTGGTAAAGGTTGTCGATTTTCTGAGTTTTTTAGTGGCTTTCCTTAGGGAAAAGTTTGTGTCTCTGGTTGGGCTTAAATTAGTCAGATAGATTTCTATATTTTTATTTTTATTCTGATTGAGCTTTAATTTTAGATCCCTTATTGCCCGATTAAGTCTCTTTTTATCTTCGGGACTTCTAGTAGTTTGCCAGATTTTCCTAAGTCTTCTTTTATTCTCTATTTGATTTCGAATTAAAGCAGGTGTAAACAAGTTTTTAGAATCATTATAAAATAAAAGAGGGGTAGAGTTAATTCCCGCTTCAGCTACGGCATTATTGAAAAAAAATACGGATCTATCTATGTCATTTGGAGATTTAAGTGCAATGTCCAAACGTAAGTATATGTTAAGGAGTTCTTTGTACGCTTGCCAATCTGTTTTTGGGTTATAAAGGCTGGGCGTCGGCTTATATGTGACAAACGTTTCGATGAAATCGAGTTGAACTGGTGAGTGATTTGAAGATAACTCAAAGCGTGACTTTATAGTTAAGTTATTGATGATAAGATAGAAGTCATTAAGATCTGGCACTTTGCTCAGGTCTGTTGGCCAGTAGATAGGCTCACCTGTTGAAATATATTTGTCATTATTGGTATGAATTGTTTCTTTATGAGAATTTTACCGTTTTTCTTAGTAAGCCTTGAGCCCCACTCTATGTGTTTTGCATTAAAACACCATAAGCAATAAATCTTGGCCCTAAAGGTTTAAAGTATGTGTTATATTGAGCTGAAGAGACATTGTCGATGAGAGACTGACAATGTACTAATTTCTAGTATTTAATTTTATTTTTAATTATAATAGCTGAACCCCCCATGCCCTGTGCCGTCTGGGTGATTTGTATTGTATAAAGTATAGCCTTATATCTTTAGGAAATGTTTGGATGTAAAATGTGTTTCTGAAATAAGTGACAGATAAATATTATTTTCAGGAAGGAAGTGTTTTAGTTCTAGTATATAGTATGTTCGCATTCCAAACTATAATTCAGTGGAACTGAGCACATATCTACGAATTTGTCTTGGATACTAAAAGTGTAAAAGTAGGGGGGTCACCCTAATACTAGAACTTGGAAGGGGAGGTACCCGCGCATCTAGATTTTTATTGGTAATATGCCTCTCGAAGCTTAGGCAAATATTCCTCTCGAAGCTTAGGCAAACGTTTAACTTTTAGGGCTTTACATACATCGCAGCCTTTATAGTTACCAGAATGGTTTTCATTGCATACAGCACATTTGGTCTGACCTTTTGTCGAAAGTTAGAGTGCAGTTTATTGCTGTATGGGAACCAGCACATTTAACACTGATTGGACCTCTAGTGCCAATTGACAATTCGTACACTGCGATAGTGTGCGTTTAATATAAGGTGGCTCGAATGAAATTTTTGTCTGAAGATGAGAAATTTTATATACAGGGTCCGCCACGTAACTTTTTTTTTTTTTAAATGCAATAAAAACAAAACGGTTCATCCGCATCGGGTGGAAATGTCCAATTGTTGAGAGCGACGCTTCACTGATGTTCCGGGCGCCTCACGCACACTCTCGGCTACAGCAGCGATATTATCGGCAGTACGCACTGTTTTTGGTTTTCTCACGCGTTGGTTTATCAATAATTGTGCCGGTTTCTCTCAATTTTTTCAAAAGAAAGCGCACATACGGAGCGGACGGTGCTTCTGTTCGGCTTATTTCCGTGCGTAATTTTCATTACCATAATTTTCAAAGTAAAACTGCACTATTTTAACGCGTTTCTCAATCGTATACACAACCATTTTCGTTCAGCGGAAGGATAAAACTAACTTTCTGTCCAATCAGATGTGACATCAGTGTTGCCACACTCGAAATAACCACTAGTTCAAAAAAAAATGTTTGATGGCGGACCCTGTACATCTTTATTGTTTTCTTCGCTTTGAAGTTCAATTGAAAATAAAGGAAGGGGCACCTTTGTGTTTCGTTGTTGAATATTATAAATATGTTTTACATTGTGACCTAGCTCTTGAAGCTCAGCTTTTATTTCTACAATATCAGCTGAAGGATGCATATTTCGTAAAATGACTTTGAAGTTTCTATCTTCCTTAGTTTTATACGTATACGAGTAGTATTTGGTTTCTCTTTGTTTCAACATATTTATAATGTTTTTATAGCAAGTAGAATCTGTGGCCTGCACTCTGACTTCATTGTTAGCTAACGCTATTAATTCAAATTTTTTTGAGCCACTTCTTTCTGACCTGAACTCTGAATATACATTGGAGGTAGTTCATTCACCTTTTGCAATATTGGAGCTGAAGGTTCTAAACAGTTTTTAGATCTACTGGTGTGTTTGTCAGACTTGTCATCTGGTAAAAGTTCGAATCGATTTTTGTGTTTGGTTCGCTGAGCCAATAATTTTGTAATGTTGTTTGTGTTTTGTTCTTTTGTTTTTTGTTATTGTTTTGCTTTTGTTGTGTTTTGCTTATTTGGAGAATGTGTTTCTCTATTTCTTTTCCACTTTAATGGCTGCTTTTTGTGTGTGCTTTTCATTTTTTGTTTTTAAGAAGTAACGATTTCAGGTACAACAACTGAAGCAGTCGAAGCTACATAGGTGTTATTATTGTTAACGTACTGTACATCAATATCAGGTGATTTTTGAATTGTCGTGACCAATGAAAATTAAAATGGCGTGAATGACGTGTTGTTGATATTGGCGCCGAAGCTGTTGAAGTTGTATATCCACTTTGAGTTGTAATTGTTGCTGTAGATACTATTATTGGTTCGAAAGGGAGGCAGTGAAGTAGTCGGCGTAATACATTGAGCACTCCAAGATGTAAAGGAGGACAAGAATTAACTGACGGCTCTGGTGTAACTACAGACAAGCTGGAGTTTGATGAATTGATTTTTTTTTTGCATAGCGATACAAAAGAAAAATATGCATTTCTCACCAGCCACTGACTTTTTTTTTTTTTGTTGATGAGCTTCGCACATCATATATTTCTTAATTGTTTTTTGTTTTATTTATATTTTTTTCTTTTAGTTTTGCAGTAATAACATAGTTAAAATATTTAATTCAACACTTTTTCTATTAAGTATTTAATTTTTCTAAATAAATTTACTGATTATATTAGCGAACGCACGGATTGAAAAACACGTCTATGTTTAATATAAAGGAAAGCACGGAGTGAATTAAAAAACACGTCTATGTCGCATGGTACATATGCATATATGTTATATATATATATATATATATATATATATATATATATATATATGGTTTTAATGTGGATAACGTATCTGTGTTTGCAAATATATCAATTTTTTTGGCGTTTCCCCGGCCCTACTGGTGCGCCACATGCAGGCTGCCAGCCCCTGCTGCACCACGCCACCTGACGGCTGCCAGTATTCATGCTTTATAATCTGTACAGAAATTTAAAACAAACACCATATGTGTATGAAAAAAATGGCATGACTGCTTCTCACAGTTCTAGGTTAAAACTAGACAGGTGGAATGAAAAGTGTTATCATAAAAAATTTTCGTCTTTGAAAGGCAAAAAAAATAAATTCACCTTCCATCTATCTCTCATGGTTTTTAGAGTTTTAGGGTGAAAACTAATAATAAAATACTAATTAACGAAGTCATGCCACCCAAGTGGTGGAATTTGGAACCACTCGCCGCAGAAGCACGAATACGGGAGGTTTTAAATATAACTGAGGGAAAGCGGGATTCGATTCGAGAGACTAAGCGGCTGAGAATAATGCAGATGTACAACGCGGACTCAGCAGAAAGAAACTACATATAAGTCAATAGAAACCGTTGTGGAACTAGGGAAGCCGTCGATTACCCAACGGAATTTTTAAATTCACTCGATAATGAAATTGAAGATAGGTGTGCCAATTACCCTGTTGCGGAATATCAATCAACCGAATCTCTGCAACGGCACGCGACTCGCAGTCAAGAAATTTAGGAACAATGTAGTGGAAGAAACAATATTGACGTGACCATTCAAAGGTGAAGATGTCCTTATTCCTCGAATTCCCATAATTCCAACCGATATGCCTTTTCAATTTAAGAGATTGCAGTTTCCAATTCGATTGGCATTCGCAATAACAATCAATAAAGCTCAGGGCCAATCTTTGGAATTAGATTTAGGTGCGAATTGCTTCTCACACGGACAATTATATGTTGCGTGTTCGCGTGTAGGTAAACCAGATAGCCTCTACATTTATGCCGAGAACGAAAAAACATACATTGTATACAAAATAAAATGGATATGTAGCTTATGCTTTGTGTATTCATTATTTATGCATGCACCCACAATTTGGCACAGTGAATATAATAGTATATATATATTCATATATATATATATATATATATATATATATGGTTAAATTTCAACGGTCGATGTTGATTTTGAATAAAACACGAATTATTTAGGAAATTATTGACATTTATTTTTATTATGATATATTGGTATGACTCAATTATGTATGGAACAATATATCGGCCAAATGGCTGCCACGGCTTCGGCGGCACACGTTTATCCGATGGTCTAAATTTTCGATGACGCTGAGGCATAATTGAGGTTCAATGTCGTTAATGTGCCGAATTATCTCATCCTTTAGCTCTTGAATTGTTGTTGGCTTATTGGCGTACACCTTTTTCTTTCAAATAACCCCAAAGAAAGAAGTCCAACGGTGTCAAATCACATGATCTTGGCGGCCAGTCGACATCGCCGCGACGTGAGATTATTCGGCCATCAAATTTTTCGCGCAAAAGAGCCATTATTTCGTTAGCTGTGATATGCATTTTTGATTTGAACGCTCATTTTCATAATAGGCCTGAATAACTTCAACGCGTTGCTCGATTGTGTATCTTTCCATGGTTCAAATTGAGTTAGTCTGAAGTTGAGAAATGTCAAAAGAAATGCAGGAAAAAACTTGACGTTTAGGTGTGGTTCACATTCAACATCGGCCCTTGAAATTTAACCACCCTATATATATGATATATATCATATATATAACGCTTTAACTGCTTAGGACTGACTTAAATTTTGAATTTCATCTCAATATCTTTAAAATTAAGCAAATGAAACGTACAACTACAGACAGACAGGCAGACGTGGCTAGATCGACTCGCCGAGCTGATCAAGAATATATATACTTAATGGGGTCTACGGTGTTACAAACATGCGTTACAAACTGTTTCGCACTTTCTTAAAATGGACGGAAAGTTTGTATGAAAGCCACACCTAAAAATGGGCGTAGCACCATGACATTGGAGGACATAGGAAGAGTTTTAAGCAAATTTGGATTCATAATAATCATTTTCATACAAAAATTCGAAAATGGCGGAAAGCTTGGTGGGGGGCTATACCTAAAAATGGGCGTGGCATCTTGGTTTTGACATTGGATGGCAAAAGAAGTGTTTTTACCCAATTTTGAGAGAATAGCTGCATAAAAATGCTTATTTGCATACATAAATTTGAAAATGGGCGGAGAGTTTATATATCGACATTTAATCAAAGCCGCTGATGATACAATATAAAGTATTCAAAGCTTCGTGTAACAGGTATTTAAGCTTCGGTTATACCGAAGTTAACGTTTTTCCTTGTTGTAGTCTTAAAATATAGCCTGATGTGTTAGTCAACATCACTCGGCTCAGCTATTACAATATATCTAAATCCGCTACCGTTTTCATTTCACCAAGCCTTTAACGCTGTGTAAATATGTGACAATAAACCATTGATTTAATAATAAATTCAAAGTTTGTCTAGCTACTTACTGCTTTTGGTATCTGTTGTATAAATTTATCTGAACATACTAATATTACAACAAAGCAATTGAATTGTTAGTGAGCGGGCGGTCAAGAATACTACCACAGCGGGCTCAGCTTGACGTAAGAGCTGTCTTAAGAGCGACTCCTCGATGTGAGGTTGGTCGGTGGAATGGTTAACAACGACGTAAAACAAAGAACCCGTGAGACACACACAGAATAAAAGTGTACCAAATGCAATGATTAATCCACCCGTGGATAATTCCGCGGCAGGGCAAAGATTCTAGACGCCCCACAGTGGGGCAAAAAAAGTAGCCATGGACAAATTTATTTATTTTATTTTTTTTTGTTTGTTTAAAATTAAAGCTAATAAAATTTCGGTTTTAATAGCTAACGGAGTTTTTAAACAAAAAGCTCCATTGTTTTTATATTAACCTTAAAAAATTTAAAAAAATTTTTTTTTTTCCATTGTTTTGCATTAAATGCCGATAAATGAACGTTTGTTGAAGAGACTTCCTTAAGTTTATAAATTTTTTTAGTTATTAAACAAGTTTTTTAAACACAAATTTTCGTTGAAATTTGTTGGTGTAAGGGTACCCCTTATATAAATTATTTTAACCAAATTTTTATACCCGCCACACATAGTGTGAAGGGGTATATTCAGTTTGTCTGAAAGTTTGTAACCCATTGAAGGAGACGTCGTAGACCCTATAAAGTATATATATTCTTGATCAGCTCGACGAGACGAATCGATCTAGCCATGTCCGTCTGTCTGTCCGTCTGTCTGTCCGTCTGTCTGTCCGTCTGTTCGTCTGTATATTTCTAAGCATCTTTTTCGTTGAAGATATAAAGATATTAAGCTGAAATTTGGAACTTAAGCTTTTCTCAGCAACGACTATTATGAGTTCGAGAATTAGAGTGCCACGCCCATTTTTAGGTATTGCCCCTATACAAACTTACCGTTTTTTTCTGATTTTTTGTATAAAAATTGTAATTATTTATGAATGTATTCGCTCCCAATTGTGTTAAAACATTTCTTTTGTCATCCAGTGTCAAAACCAAAATGCCACGCCCTCTTTTAGGCATATAAACTTTCCATTTTTTCCGATTTTTTGTAAAAAAATACTAATATTTTATGCATATATTCACTCCAATTTGGCTAAAAACATTCTAATGTAATCCAATGTCAAATCAGATGTGCCACGCCCATTTTTTGGTATAGCCCCCATACAAACTTTCGGACCATTTTCGATTTTTTGTATGAAAATGGTTATAATTTATTCATGAATTTACTCCTTATTGGGTAAAAACTCTTCCAATATCATGGTGCCACGCCCATTTTTAGGTGTTTCTTGCATACAACCTTACCGCCCATTTCCAGATATATTCGAGAAATATATTGTTATACATATCTGTATTTTTAGCTCAAAATTTTAAATTAATATTGTGTGTAAACTTGGGTGACCACTGATGATTACACATAAACTCTTTAAAGATTCGTGTGACGGGTATTTAAGCTTCGGTTCTACCGAAGTTAACGTTTTTTCTTGTTTTATTTGGCCTATCCCATGACAAATTTTCAAGGAATAGTAAATTAACAACTTCCAGTTATTTTGGATTAATTTCAAGTATTATTTCAAAAACTGGAAGCATTCAAACATAAAATTTTTTTATTTTTCATTTTTCAAGGTTAATAAAAAGAGAATGGAACTTTTGTTTAAAAAACGCCGATAGCTATTAAAACCGAAATTTTTTTAGCTTTAATTTAAAAACTAAAAATTCAAATTTGCCCCACTGTGCGCCCCAATTACCGTTAAAGCAAAGAAACATGATGACCTCCGAGCACGATTTAAGGATCACGACAACGCACAAATTGGAAGAGAAGATATCTTTCGCCCTACCATCGGTAAATTTAGCCTACGTGACACCAACTACTGTAATGGAGAAAGGCTAATAGACTTTGCTGCGGGCAGGAACATGATCATAAGTAGTACCAGATTCACACATCTCGAGATTCACAAGGCAACATGTCACAGTGGCGACCTATGTATCCACACCCAAATAGATCATGTAGTGATTGATGCTAGGCGTTCTTCTCGGGTGCCTTATGTACGAGCGGTCCTAGAGAGGTCTTAACATCGACTCGGACCACTTTCTAGCCAAGGTACTTACTAAACTCAGAACAGAGCACGCCAATCGAGCTACCATACAACGAAATGTAGATGTTGGAAGGTTAAAGTAACAGCAGACTGCCGCTGCCTTTCCTCCAAGGGTCTCCCATCTACTCTGAGAGAATCCTCCGTCCTCCGACAGTATAAACGATCAGTGAGAAACGGAGAGAGGAGAAACGCCTGATCAGATGAAAGAAAAGAGAACTGGAGAGGCGTGAAGTGGAAGATATTGAGATGATGGGGAGCAGAAACGAGGCCCTTGGTTGTTATTAAAAAAATCAAACGTATGACCGATGGTTGTAAGCAAGGAGCTTCGTTCTGCAAGGATGAACAAGGAAACATGATAACAGATGTCCAGGAATCACTAAGGCACATTACTTAGGGGCGATGACGGAAAGAATACCACCAGTGGAGATAATGAATATCTGGGTCCTCCGACCAATGATGGGATTCCTGTGGAGCCACCAGACTATGACGAGGTCTTAAAAGTCATATATAGACTTAAAAGTAACAAAGCAGCAGGCGTAGACGTAAATGACATCCGCAGGATCGGTATCCCGAATTGGTATCGTCTGGCACTAGACTAGAACCACTGGTGCCAAATCATATGTGCTGCTAAGGCTGTCTATCGGCTGTAGTGCAACTTATATATATATATATATATATATATATAAAAATGTACTGTTTTGTGGCCTTTTTTGATTTCGTTTGCGTATTTAGTTTATATAAATATGGTGATATGTACTTGAAGTCGCTTCTTCGGACTTTCAATGTTATATGCATGGCTAAAGGCTTAATGCTCATACAAACAATTTTAACATACAATAAAATTTCATACAATAGGTCGCTAACATATCAAAATTGATGTTATATTATATCATCGTTACACATAGTGTAAACGGGTATATGTTTGTCCGAAAGTTTGCAACACATTAAAGGAGGCATCGGAGACCCCATAAAGCTTATATGTTATTGATCAGCTCGATGAGACGAATCGATTTAGCCATGTCCGTCTGTCCATCCGTCTGTCTGTTGCCATGTGTTTTTTTTTTTTTTTGAAAGTTTAAAAGATACCGCCAACTTTTTTTCGAGTTTTTCTATGAAAATAGTTATCACTTATGATTGTTTTTACTACAAAATTTGGTTTTAAAAAAACCTTCTAATGTCATCTCAATATCAAAAGCAAGGTGCCACGCCCATTTTTAGGTATCAAACCGTTTTTGAGATAGAGGGCGGAGAACTTCCTAAATAAATAAAAGGAAAAACGTTAACTTCGGTAGAACCGAAGCTCAAAAACCCGCCACACAAAACTTTAATTAGTGACGTAGTCCATCCGATGGTCTAAATTTTCGATGACGCTGAGGCATAATGGAGGGAAAGTGTCGTAAAAGTGCCGAATTATCTCATCCTTTAGCTCTTGAATTGTTGTTGGCTTATTGGCGTACACCTTTTCTTTCAAATAACCCCAAAGAAAGAAGTCCAACGGTGTCAAATCACATGATCTTGGCGGCCAGTTGACATCGCCGCGACGTGAGATTATTCGGCCATCAAATTTTTCGCGCAAAAGAGCCATTGTTTCGTTAGCTGTGTGGCAAGTAGCACCGTCCTGTTGAAACCACATATCGTCCACATCCATATCTTCCAATTCAGGCCACAAAAAGTTTGTTATCATCTCACGATAGCGAACACCATCCACAGTAATTGCCTCGCCAGCCTCATTTTCGAAGAAGTACGGCCCTAGGATGCTGCCAGCCCATAAACCGCAAAAAAACACTCTTTATGGATGCATTGGTTTTTCGACAGTCACTCTTGGATTCTCATTTGCCCAAATGCGGCAATTCTGCTTATTGACGAATCCACTGAGGTGAAAATGTGCCTCATCACTGAAGATGATTGTATATCTTTCTTTGAGTTAGTCTGAAGTTGAAATTTAAAAAAAACTTTATATAAAATTTTTAGGTTTAAATGAAGGTATATCAATTTTTTTCTTGAAAAAAAAAAAAAGTGGAAGGTAAGTTTGTATAGGGTCTGTATGTTAAAGCGACCCGATCCTTGTCATACCGGTAGTACATTCATTGGGTGACAGTACGATTAATTTTACCCAGATTGGAGTGAATATCTTCATAAATAAGAACTATTTTCTTGAAAAATCACAAAAATGGGTGGTATATTTGTATGGGGACTATACCTATAAATGGGCGTGGCATCTTGGTATTGATATTGGATGATATAGGAAGTGTTTTTAATCAATTCGTAGTAAAAACATTTATAAATAACTACTTTCATAAAAAATGAAAAAAAAGTGGTACGTTTGTATGGGGAAATGGGTTTTTCACCTTGATTTTGACATTAGATGACTTTAGAAGGGTTTTGAAGTGAATTCATTCATAAATAATAACTGTTTTTATGATACCGTACATAGTGAACAACTGCGCGTTCTCCGCCTTCTATCTCAAAAACGGTGTGAGACATAAAAAAAATTTTTCAAACGTAATTTACGAAATTTCATCCCCTACAATATTTATAATAAATGCAAATTGCGTAAATGTTACAGGGAACGAAATATTTGGAAAAATGCGTAAAAAATTGATTTTTTTAACCTTTGACCTTAATTTTCTACAAGACTCTCACATGCTATCGTAAGTAGGTTTTGAGACAAGTTAAAGGACGGTAAAATAGAGGTTTCCAGCCAGTTATCTTTAATTCCGAGGTGAGACCCCTAATTTGACTGGACTACTAGTTAGTTTGTATTTATGAATGATTTTACTACAATTTGGGGTAAAAACGCTTCTAATGACATCCAATTTCAAAAGAATTTTGACACGCGCATTTTTAGATACAACACCCATACAAATTTACCACTTTTTTTAATTTTTGTATGAAAATAGGTATTGTTTATGAATATATTCACTCCAAATAGGGTAAGAACACTTCTTATGTCATCAAAATCAAATCCAATACGAGTTTACCTCCCATTTTCGAGTTTTTATATGAAAATATTTATTTTTTCTGAATGTTTCCAATTAAAATTTGGTAAAATCAATTCTAATGTCCGCCTAAGTGAACACTATCGATATGGTAAGGATCGGGCTAATATAGCATAAAGCGTGTAATGAAGCGTTATTTTCAAAACATATAACTGTATATGTAGCTTTCAAACAAAATAGTGTAAGCAATCATCGATAAAGTCGAGAATTGTGGAAAAAAAATCAAAACTTTGCGTTTGCCTTTAAAATACACAAAGATAGGATCGGAAATGTTATAATATGTAGTACACCATTGGAAAGGTGTATTACATATTATAACACATATTCTCTTTCCAACGACATTTTGAAATACATTGTTAAATGAATAGTTTAAGATATATAGTTGTTAAACACTATATACCTCGAAAAAACAGTTTTTACCGTTATTTCAAAATCGAAAAAAATTTAAACTATTTACACCGTTTTTGGAATAAATGAATTTAAATACATTTCAATATTTACGACAAATTTTGAACAACATTTTTTTCGAAATTAAAATTTTTCAAGATACTATATTACCTTTCTACATTGTAAAAATGTGATAGATAACAAAATGGTTTTTTTTTTAAATGTAATGAATATTTTTAAGTGTTATTTTTTGTTTTATTTTGTGCAGGATGCCGTCTCAAGAACCAGCAGAGGAAACCGCTGGACCGCAGGTCCCCTAAAACTGAACTGGAAGAGTTGCAAATTAAACAACAGGGTGTTGCTGATGAGGTAAATATAATTAATACATATATATAAAATATGTATGTATTTCAATGTTTGCTGTAATTGAAAAATGTTTTTTCTCTTAAGTATTTGTTAGACGATGGTAGATTTTCATGTTTTATTTATTTCTAACATTTCGCATTACCTTTTTGCATTCCTACTCGGAATCTACGAGAAGCAACACAATCCAGAAAATATAGCACAAGGTTACTTAGAAACAAAAACCATAGCGGTAGAGCTTCTAACAAGTGTCTTAGGGAAATTTCTACCAACTCAATTCCAACCAAAAGAGATTTCAAGGTGTCACACAAATCTCTATCAGGGGTGTCAGAAAAGTCTGTAGAGTATCTGCCTACGGTTGGTTTGTTAATCTCTAAAATAAAATCTCGGTGTTACAGATATTCAAAAGATTTTATTGCTCGAAGAGAGTTTTGTCATTATCTAAAAGGGATAGAAATCACTGCTGAATATTTTTTAGACTTTTCATTTTCATGTTTTTTTAAGATTTTTTACAACCCACTCTACCAAAGTTTAATTAATATAAAATGAGAAATAAATAATCGTGAATTTGTAATCGTGCTTTTAAAAACAGAGAGCTGTAGAAAACTAAGACTAATTGGGCTCAGATGTAAACAGCGACAAAAGTATCAGTCAGGAGATTTAGTAAAGAATCAGTCTTGATAACCGTAGCTATTTTGGTCTCGGTAAGCAAATGCGAAGTAGAGTACTGTCCAGAAATTCAAAAATTAAACTCTACAAGACGCTGATAATGCCGGTCCTGATGTATGGCTTAGAAGCATGGGTCATGACAGAATCGGATAAGTCGGCCTTGGACGTGTTTGAGAGGAAGATACTTCGGAGAATCTTTTGGTCAAGTTAGAGTGGGAAATGACATTCGCATTTCAATTCAAAGGCTGTCCTGGGCCACCTCTGTCGGATGGATACAGAGGCCCCAGCAGTAAAAGTTGAGCAAGGCGTGACCCAAATCGGAGGTATGCGGCGAAGAGGACGTCCGCCATTGCGTTGGGAGGACCAGATCTTGGAAGACAGACGCAAGATCGGTAACCCAAATTGGTATCGACTAGCAGTAGATTACAACGGCAGGTGCAAGACCCTACGTGCTTCCAAGGCCAACAATCGTCTGTAGTGCGATTTCCTGGATTGCAGTAATGTCTGCTCTGAAATTGTTGGGAGTGCTAATGAGTTCTTCCATTGCACCATCCCTGTTGAGGGTTCGGACGTTCCATGTGCTTAACCGTACATTGTGTGTGCCGCGGAATTATCCACGGGTGGATTAACACATCTGTGTCTGTCACCTAAAGTACTGTTTAGACTAGCCATCATTGCATTTGGTACATTTTTTTCCTTTGTGTGTTTTTCAAGCAGTTATTTTTTGTTTTACGTCGTTGGTGACCACCCTCAGACCAACCTCACGTCCAGGAGACGGGTTTTACGTCAAGCTGAGACGGTTGTGATAGTATTCTTGACCACCCGTGGTAAAAAATCTACGTTTAATGTTTTCATAAATTTAATACCAAACCACCTTGTATTAACATGCATTTATGAAAAGTATTTGCGTAAAGTATTTATTTTTTTGAAAATATTTCTCAAAAATTTAAAAAAATCTGTTTAGTTTCAAGTTTCTGGACATGGATTTGGATTGAGATCTTCAAAATATATCACTGATGACTATATTTTTTACATTTTGTTTGCATTTTGGAGAAAAGTTTTAAAAAAACGTTAGTTATTGAGGTTTTTGTGAAAAACGCGAACTTTTAAATTCCGACTTCAGATTTGGGATTCAGAGGTCCAAAATACATTGAAATTCACTACCCTGGTCCTTCGCACAAGGCCACAAGGAAAAAATTACGTATTTTCTTAATTTTTGAGGAAAGTTTACAAACATTTATCATTTTTTCGAGATAAAAATGAAAACGCGAGACATCATTTAAATTCTGATTTCAGATTCGCATTCAGCGACTGAAAATACATTGATAATGACTACCCTGGTCTACTGCACAAGTCATAATTTTTTTTTTGAGTGGGTGTGAACCCAAATAAAACGGTTTTGGGAGATTTAAATGAAAACGCTGAGTAACTTTGACATTCTGACTTCAAATTTGGATTCAGCCTCCCAAAATACACATGACTCGTTTTTTGTGTGACTGTGTTATGTGCCGCACTGGCATGTATGTGCACCATTGATGTTTGGCGGGGAAATTATTTTAAATTTTCATTTTCACGATCACAAATTCGTGATAAATTTATTTTTCGTTCTACATTAATTAAGCTTGTGTAGGTTAGGACGTAAAAAATTTTACAAAAATGAAAAGTCTACAAAAATATTTAGATAGATATTGGCAAAAATGGCTTTTAACAGTGAAATCATTCGAAGTTCTGTGACACCGAGATTATCTTTTAGAGATCTACAAAGCAACTGACCGCAGATTTACTAGAGACTTCTCTAACAACATTGATAGTTTGATATAGTTGACTTTTTTGGGTTTTCGTTTTTATACCCGTCAAATACACAGATTGAAGGGCATTTTCAGTTTGTATGAAAGTTTGAAAGGCGTTAAAGGAGGCATCAGAGACACCATAAAGTATATTTATATATATATATATATATATATATATATATATATGTCGGGATTGTATTGTCTTCCATTATAGCGCAGCGCGTTCCGATTCGTATGCAGACTCAAACTTAACTGCCTTGCTCGTTTTATTCTTGTCTTCTCAATACGATCGGACCACACTCGGCGACAGCGACAGACGCTGTCGCCCCGCCAAAACGGGACTTTACCAAACTACAAAACACGGCGACCAATTACAACGCATAAATTGGTTGATGCAACATCAGCCTCATATTACAATTGCGATTCTGATGAAATTCCCAAAGACGCACTAATACACACTCAATGCGTTTCTCTTACACACATTTCTAGCACGCGCCACGGCGCCAACACAATCAAACTACTTATGTTCCGACACGGCCATCCTGACCACAACACGACCTCGTGTAATTCCACAAAAATGCTTCATTTTATTCATTAATTATCGAATAGAATTTAACATTAACATTTTCATTTTCCATACAACTTTATCAATTACAACTACAACAACAAAATTTTAAATTCAACTCTTTGTTTCATTCTTAAATTAATATAAAATTCATCTTTAAATGAATTTAACTTTCTTAATAATTTTTTTTCCATTATCATAAACACAACTGGTTTCGACTTCCATCATCTTATGCGCAACACGCCATGATCAAAACATTTGTTTTGCACTTGTGCTTGCATTATGACAAATTCTTCCAAGTTTTATAATCTGCCCTTCAGGCATCCATACTGTCTCTTTCAACAGTTTCAATTATTTCTATACTGTCTCTTTCAACAGTTTCTTTTTCATTTATTTCATTACTGTCTCTTTCAACAGTTTCAATTATTTCAATACTGTCTCTTTCAACAGCTTCTTTTTCAATTATTTCATAACTGTCTCTTTCAACAGCTTCTTTTTCAATATCATTTAAAGCCTCTTCACCACTTTCTAGTTCAACTAGTACATACTCCTCTGGCAATTTTCTTATATCTTCGTGAGCGTACTTGTACTTCCTATTATTTGTCAATGATCTAAGGATATATCTATCTCCGTCTAACAATTCAGCTTTTTGTAAAGATCCTCTAAACTTTGGACTTAACTTTGTTTGATGCCTTTCTTCAATCTTTAACAACACAAAATCTCCTTCTTTGTATCCAACAACCTTAGCCATGGTTTTATCAAAGTGCTCTTCGCTATATGCTGCAGCTGCTGATATATTTTGCACAATATGATTCTGCCAAATTAACCTCTTGTGTCATGTCACATGGTGGAAGCAACCCCAACGGACGAGCAACCTTTCCAATAAACAATTCCAAAGGACTTGCCTTTGTCACTCGACTTACTGTACAATTTAAGGCTAACTGTACCTCGCCCAATGCGTCCTGCCAAGATCTGGTCCTAGTCTCAACTGCCGTTAGTAAGTTTTTCAAAGTGCTCATTATGCGTTCTACCTGTCCGTTGGCCCTACTTGCACCTGTCGCAATTAAATGCAAATTTATTGTTTTTGTTGAGAACAAAACTCACTAAATTTGGAGCTGGCAAAACACCTACCCTGGTCTGCTATTATGCGGTTTGGTACTCCAAACAAAGATACAGCCGATTTCACAGCACCTATACTATTGTCAGCATCAATCTTGCCGAAAATATGACGCCAATCCAATAAATTGTCTTAAAAAGCAGAGACCGACTGAGGAGGCGGTAGAGCAGATAACGCTGTAATTTTAAGTGAATTCGGACGACTTTGACCTGCGCTCACCTCATATCCCAAACATAAAACTGAACTCGTGACTTGACTTTAGAAACGAACACTTAAAATATTAAACAAAAATCCAGCTTTCGTTAGAATGTCAAGAGTAACCTGTAGTCTTTCCAAAGCCTCACTCTTGTTGCAGCCACCACCAATACGTCATCCATATAGTAAAGGCACTTTGATCCGTGTTGTCCGAGTGTCCACGTGGCTCGTTTCCAGACCATTCGTGGAACTTGGCGAACTTTGATTGCATAATTCCGAATGGCAGGAGAAAGAAGCAAAAAGAAGGAGCAGCTGGTCCTGAGAGGACAAACAATACTAATAATAACCCAGCACTTCCGCTGTCTCTGGCTCTTTTCGCACCTTGGCACGCGTTGTTCCTCGCACAGCACTTTCAAGTAACGCAACGCATTACCAACTGTTTTCGTTTCCGCTTTATGCACCCACAGATGATGCTCCGCTTTAGGGCTAAATGCTGTCTCTATTCGTACTTGACCCATGAATGTATTTACGGCCCTTCCGCCCCCGCTGACTTTGCGTCTCTGCCTCATGCCGCGCTTTTCATATCCCAGCCTTGTTGAGCCTTTTGGTTATTGGGTTTTACGCTCGGATTTACATCTGTTTGCATTTTGCACATCCCCAGTCCTTCGACTTTTGCACAAATGGGCGATTTGTTTTTCATTTTATTTGCTTGTTACATATTCATTATAATTTCTGGGTTATTCGCATTTGTGGAAAGTCAATGTTAACTTTATTAGCAGATGGCTAACCATAATGAAACAGTAAGAGGTGAACCTCTAATAGGGGAACCGACAACATTGTGTTGCTCCATGGAAAGCACATAAATCATTTGGCTACATTGTGTAACAATTTCCAGATCAATGAGAAACTCGCTTGGATCCGTTTATGTTAATATTACGATATAGTTTTACATTGTATATTTTCGTATATTTATTCTTAATAACTTAATATTTTCATATTTAGGTTGAAATGCTTAAATATTTCCAAATTTATCTCAAACTCAAATCCCCATTGATATCAAATTTATTGGGTATTGGGTCATCAAGGCTTTTAGCCCAAGATGGGAAATCGGCAGTGCCCGGGAATACAATCTTACCCCATGTCAATGCATTCACCCAGAGCAGTAGAAAAGACCAAAGTGTTGGCAATATTCCAGCCTTGGCCTAAAGCAACAAGAAGCCCTTAGTAATTTATGTCAGTCCACTCTCTCTGATACTCACCAAATACTTTGTCTTGATGTTTCCAACGCCACAGATAATTGCATTTGGTGGGGTGCTGACAGGCAGAAAGTATGCAAAGCTTATGGACAACGCAGCCGGAAAGGTCAGCAACAAGGGGTGAATTTTGACGGCGATAGCCTAAGTTCAGGCCGATGTAAATCATTCAAAAATAGGCTATATCTGACTTACCATTTCACAATATATGGGTATAATAATATTACACGTCGCCACGTTGGAACAGAACATAGTCAAAAAGGTAGTCATGAGTAATACAACGCCAATCAACAAAACTGGGGGCAGCACTTTGAGACCCGACATCATATCGCCTAGCATCTTGGCCATTCCGCTTACCTTACTTCCTTCAGCAAGTGCAAAGCCTCCGCCTAATCGAGATAGCGAACAAAAAAACTGTTAAACCAGCGTTTCGGCAAGTCTTTACCAAAGATAAATTATTCTTTTGCTTTCAATAAATAAAAAAATTAAACTTTCATCAGCGTTCTTTAAATGTTGTTTCCTTAAAAGCATTAGGATATAGATGTGAAGTGCAGTAGTTGTATGTTATAGTACAAAGATCACTAAACAACTTAATAATAATAATAATATCTGTACGAGGGTCGTTTGATAAGTCCGTGACTTTTTTGTATTTGCCGCGCACCTGATCTAAATACAACACTGCTCCTGTCAGCAGTTATCGATTAACAGCTGACTGTAAAATTTTGAGAAAGCTGCGTTTTTTGGTTTGCGTTTTATAGGCATTGAAAGCAGACGATCTCGTGAATTTTAACGAAAATGGAGATCGAGATCGTATTAATAATAAACATACCCAGCAAAAAAGCAGAGTCCCCATGGCAAATTTTTGTTAACGTACGTCCAAGAGAGACAAGCGTCCATGGTGCGACCAGTAAACGGTGCTTATTTAATAAAATATAAGAAGATTACTACATAGA